>JANKYH010001487.1:0-352608 GCA_027475595.1 Populus davidiana x Populus alba var. pyramidalis | reverse complement strand
AAATATTTTTTTTTCAAATATTCTGTATTTTTAAAAGATTTATAATTCGTTAAATAAACCCAAAAACTAACCTAGACAAACTAGAAAACTTAAAAATAAAGAAAAAGTAATAAAAATCCTAAACAAACTAGGAAAAAAATAAAATTATTAAACATATTATTCAATTTCCTAAACTAAATAGGAAAACATAAAACAAAATAAGGAAAAATATATAATTTCCCTTGAAAACCTCCTACATTAGTCTCCTTCGGTTGAGAAAAAACTCATCATCGAGTTTAAATCATAGCTTTAAAACCTGGTCTGGTATGACATTCCGACCCGGGGTTAAAACCGGGTTAGGCTTAAGAAAAATAGAAAAAGTCAAAACTCAGAGTGACCTAACTGACCCAGCAGGTTGACCCGGCAAGACCTGGTCAAAACCCGATTGGAACCCATTGACTTTTATTTTTTTTTACTAAAATAATGTTGTTTTGATTTTTTTAAAAATTAAAATTGACTCGGGCGACCCGGTCAAAACCCGATGACATGGTCAAAACCTAGAACTCGGGCCTTGGACCGAGCCGGGTTTAAAACTATGGTTTAAATTAATCTTGTCTCCATCTAATGGATGTCTAATCAAGGCTCTTCAATCTCTTTTCTTTTTTCATTTCAAGAGTATAATAATTTTGTATTTCAACTCTAGTCGCTTCATCTTAAAATTTGTATAAAACACAATAATTAGCAAATTGTTTCATTTCTATTAGCTTTTGGAGTATGAATTTCAAACCTCAAACTTACTTCATTAATATGTTGTATCCACAAAACATCAAAGATAGAAGTCGAGAATGGGTCATCAAACCCTGTAATGAACTCTCAACATATATGGTGATTAATACACCATAGTGAGTAAAAAACCAAAAAAACAATATACCAAAGAACATGAATGTGTACCTACCAATTCTATTATTTTATAGTCAACATCTAAGAGCGAATAATAAGTAGCTTTATTTTAGGTGGAGTTCCCGAATAAAAGATGATGAATACATAGTTATGAAACACAAGTCCCAACATAATCCAACAAAATTGTCCACACATCGTTAATATACCATAAAAAAAATACTAAATTAATATAATAAGGAACATGAATGTATATCCACCATTTCTATTACTTGATAGTCAATATCTAAAAATAGAATCTAATAACAGGTAGCCTAATATTGGGTTGAGTTCTCAAATAAATACATTGTTATTAAACACAAGACTCAACACAATCCAACAAATATGTCCACACATCACCAATATGCCACAACAAACAAAAATACCAAAATAATACACTAAGGAACAAAAATATGAACTCACCAATTTTATTATTCGATTGTCAACATGATGTGTATTCGAAGGGTAAGAATCTTAGAACCCACAAACAATATACAAATAATCCAAGAAAGCTAAAATTAAATTGATAAAGACTTGACCTAATAATTACCTAACACAAGAAACCAAAGTTATTAAATGAAAACTCACACCCTTTGAATATAAAGAATCAAGAATTGAAAATATAAGGGTGAGCATCACATGAATAATTAATCTTTGATAAGTCCTAGAGAGTTTAATAAAGAACCAAGAGTACATGCAAGATTTCTCACACAAATAATTTAAAATAACAACTAAAACAGAAGGCAAAATCATTAAATCCTCATTCATATTTTTATACTCACCATTATAGTGTAACGACCCTTTTGTTCTTCATAAAAAAATTATTGCCTTTGAATTAGGGGTATTTTTATATTTTCACGTGGCAAACTAGTCATTATAGATTTTTTAAGGGTATTATTAGATTTTTCTTGTATTAATGAATAGTTAAATAACCAAAAAGCCCCCCTAAAAAAATAACTTTATCATAAAGGGGTATTTTTATGTCTTTGTTTTTTGTGTACCGTGAAATTATACACATGCCTTAGAAACCAAAAAAGTTAACATATGGAATTAGGGGTAATAGGGTATTTTTGCCTCAGGTATTTTGTTAATTATTGGTTTGATCAAGGGTAATAACATCATTCAACACTTAATTAATATTTTTTAAATTAAAAAGTTGTTGGCGCATATTGTACACGTGTGAAATCTCTTGGTGGTTTAAAATGTGCTTTCTCCATCTTATTTTAATTTGTATCGTCTCCTCTTCCTTCCTGGGTGACGCATGTCAGCTTATGGTGACTGGTTTATCATCTCTTGATCTTCTATTTTTCCCTTCATCTCTCTCTCCTACCTCGAAAAATAAGCTATGGTTCTCATTGTTATTGTTCTTTCAAATTAAATCCTTTTGTTTTTTATTTTTTATTTTTGTCCTTTTCTCTTTTGTTATATTTTTATTTTTTTTCAATTTAATCTTTCAATTATATATATATATATATATATATAATTTGGTCAATTTTCTTTTGATTTCTTAGTTTTTTCCTTGGCTTTTTATTAGAACTTTTATGGTTTTTTATTTTATCCTTCAAATTAAGTTTATGATTTATGTTTTTTTAGTAGTAGTAGTAGAAGGAGGAGGATGATTAACAATAATAGAACAATAATAGTAGTGGTGGTAGTAGTAGGAGCAACAGCAGCAGCAACAACAACAGTTGTTGTAATGGTGATGGTGGTAATGTAGTGGTGATAATTCATCATTCAGTGTTGGATTTGTTGGAAATTGTATTTTGCTATTTTCCTTGTATGGTACTTCCATCCTAATAACTAGGATTTTGAATTTGAAAAGTTGAAATGGCCAATGTCTTCTTTTTTTACCTTATTTTTTTTTTCTTCTAATTTCATCATTCAACATTAGTTTTTTAAAAATAAAAAGGCTTTGTGATTTTTTAAAATTTATTTTCTATAGGGGTTAACTCATTCTCATAACTTGGGTTGCGAGTTTTATAGGTTAACATGAGTTGGTTCACATCTTATTATTAAGTTTACATATTTATTATGCTACCTCAAGTTAACTCGATCCTGGTTTTTTTATTATTTTTTTTTATCCAATTACATCTTGTTTTTTTAGGTTATCGTGATCCTTTTCTTTGATTTTTTTTTCATTCATTATTGTTGTTTTTTGTTCTTGTTTAATTAAAATGAAACCAACTTATTAAGCCCGGTCAAGATTATAACTAAAGTATTTTTGTTTTCTATTTATTTAAAATATGCTTACAACACCTAGACATTGTTTTTTCCACAAAGAAAAATACGGACCCACAACGTAGCACAAACCATATCTAATTATTTTTAAATAACCAAGTCTCTTCCTTAAATAACCTAAATACAAGCTAAATAAACATATTTATACTATATAAAACATCCTAAACAAGAATGGAAAATAACAAAAGAGTTCTAAATAAAATTGAAAAAATAATCATAAATCACTAAGAAAATAATGCAATTCTCATGTAGTAGCTTTTAGGCTTTATCTCAAGGCCTTCTTGAACTCTAATTGCTACAAAATTCTAACCTTGTTAAAAAAAAGACCTTTACAAATACTCTGGCAAATTTTAGATTAATCTAACAATCACATTAAAAGTTATGCTTGTTAGAGTAAAGTTATGCATTATAAATATCATGAAAAAACTACCTCAATTGTCCTTGAATAATAAGGAAACATTACTAAAGAGAAAATCCACAAAACAAAAGGAAACTTATGGTACTAAGGCTTTGACTCTTTAGAAAATATGGAAACTATGACAATTAATTCTCGAGGTTGAAAGTTAGGACTCCTTGCAAAAAAAAAAAAAAAACTACTTGCTAAATAATTCATCAAGTTGCCGCGTATATGTCCAACCCACGTATGGAATCCCTACCTTTTTAAGAAATCCACAAATTATATGGAAAATAATCATTTTCTGACTTTTCTTGTTTAGTGGTAGATTTCAAATCTTACTTTAAACACGTCATTTTTTTTTTCTATATGAGTTATTGGGCCTAACATATATTGATAAAAAGCTTCAGATGTCTTGTTTCTATCCCAACTAAAATCATAGTGAAATCCAACATGTAGCTTCAGATATTGTCAAAAAGCACATAAAGGTTCAGGATGACAGATTTGCAACTTATTAACTCAAATATCTTGACTTGGCCTATTAATTTTTCTTTGATCTTCTTATTTTTAGATCTTGTAATAGGTCCAATTGGAACCCTAATGGATCATTTGATGATGTTAGTTGATTCTCATCACAACATTCATGTAAAAGAGTCAATAACAATTAACCTAATCTTGAGTTGAGTTATCGAATAAAAAATTAATGATGAATACAATGTTATTAAACACAAGTCTCAACATAATCCCCAAATATATCCACACATCTAAAAAATCATTCATTCATATATTACAAATAATTCAATACAAGTCAATTAATGTAAATAAATATAATCTAAAAAAATAATAATTCATGCCTCCCAAATTACTCAAAATAAAATAAATAACGACAATATTCAGCCAAGCACTCTTGAATTAAAACCCAACAAAGATGCCATAAATAATTCTAAAAACAAGTAAATCACACATTAGGGTTCAAAATTGACCTTTACAACTCAAAGAGTCAACTAAAACTAGACTAGACAAGTTGGAACAAGGAGAAACAATGTTAAGAAAAACAAGTGTTGGTGTATATTATTCACATGTTGGATGACTAGTCGGGATTTTATGGATTTTTTACACGTTCTATAAGGAAGGGAGGCACATGGATGACTATATAGTGTTAACATCTCTTTCTTATTCTTGTAAGTACAGGTGGTGTCAATCATGCCCACCAAAGCTAGGAGATCGGAGGTTGAGAAGTTTGATCTATCTTCTCCTCTTTAATGTGGTAATTTTTTAGGTTGCGTTTTTTTTTTGCCCCCTCATGTTGGTTTTTGCATTTTTTTAGCTAGGTCTTTCTTTTTAAGAATCTCCTCCTTGAATCTATGTGTGTGTATTCCTTTTTTCTTTTTTCTTTTTCTTTTTCTAAATGTCTTATGTTTCTTTTTCTAAATTTCTTTTTCTAAATCTAGGATCCTCTGTTAAAAAAAAAAAAACTAAACCAGCAAAATAATATTATGCAATTATATTATTTTCTTATTGATTATGGATTCCTAATTAATTAAATTTTCTCTTAATATGCAAGGTCTTTTTCACTATTTTTTTTTAATTTTACTTTATCCTCGTTTTTATTTTATTTATTTTTCTCTTTATATATTCTTCTCATATTATTTTTTAGTCCCTATAACTTATAATCATTTATTCTCTCTCTCTCTCTTCTTATTTCACTATTTGAACTCTTTTTTTAATTATTATTAAATTATCATCATAAAAGATAATTAAATACAAAAATTAAGGGTAAAAAATAAGTCACGACAATAACACTAAACTTGTAGTCAATAGGATCACTATAGTTTAAATCAATATTTTGTTTTGTTGAGCATCTTTTATTTTTGTTTTTGTGCTTGATTTCTAAATTATCAATAAAGACACCATTAATGATATCATCACTACCATTATTGTTGTTGTATATGATATCATTTTCTACATAATCATAAATTAGTGGTTGATTCAAATCCTCAAAATAACCAGAATAATCAAATAGTTTAGCTTCAATATTATATTCACCTCAATCAAAATGTTGCTTTCTTTTCTTATACCTCTAAAACAAGTTCTCAAAATTGACCATGGATTCGTGATCACTATTCCTACAATACTCTAATTTTCTATTCTTCATATTGACTAATTGACAAGATAATTCTTTAACTTGTATCTACATGTTTATTATCTCCAGTCAACGGGTTAATTTTGTAATTTATCTCTGCTTATCTTTTATCACCAAATCCTAAACCTTTCTTTCTCTAGAAAAAAACATCTTCATCCCCTACTGCACAAACATACATTTTATTTTATAACCACTTATTATAGTCATGGTTATTCAACAAAACAAGTCAACTAACCATCATGAATTATTTGATTATAATATCAACTAATACAGATAAAAGCAACACAAGAAAAGAATGAGTATAAGAATATAAAATTTTAAAAAGAAGTTCTAATTTACCATTTTATTATTAAATATATTTTTTCAGGGGGTTTACCTGAGGTTTACAAATAAAATTCACAAATAAGATATAAAAAAATAATGTATCACTTTCTCATTTTACATGTTGCATAAATTATTTATAAAAATAACTTTTAAATTATAAAAATCACATAAACAAAATCTTAATTTCTTTACATATTTTGAGAGAGAGAGCTGATTCTAATTTCAAACTAAATCCAAAAGGAAAAATTTTCTTCTCCCTCGACAATTAAACTCTGAACTCTAGCAATAAAAAAAAAAGGGAAGAAATGAAGACAAATCCTAATGTTGTTCATCATCAAAGCTTCCCATCTAATATTAGGCGGTTCACAATCCATAGCCCAGCCCATCTCCAGAACCCAACCCCCCCACCCCCACCCCCTCGCAAGATTCCAAACTTGGCACATAAAGACTCTTCAGACTCCAAAAATCTTCGAAAAATCAGGGAAAATGGCGACTTCAGACCCTTCCAGGCCCGCAACCGGCTACCCTGTTGTCCCGAACGGCACTTACCAAGCCCCACCACCGGCAGGCTCTGCCTATCCTTACCAAGCCCCACCACCACATCAACCAACTTACCCTTACATCTACAACACCAACCAAACTTACCCTAACCAACGCACCATCTTCCTCCGCCGCTTAATTATCGCTCTAATCATCTTCACGGGCATCTTTTTCACCATTCTCTTCATTTGCTGGCTAGTCATCCGACCCCACTTCCCTGAATTTCGCGTCACCTCTCTCACTATCTCCAACTTTAATGTCTCCTCATCTTCCTCCAGTGTGACTGGTACCTGGAACGCCAGGTTCAGGTTTCTAATCCGAACAAGAAGATGAAAATCTCGTACAATGAGATACAGTCTTCGATCTTTTATAAATCGGAGGTCTTGTCCCGGACGAGGATTCCCCCGTTCAGACAGGGCAAAAGGAATGTCACTGATATCGATGTGGAATATGGGGCGACGAGCTCTTATATCGGCCAGCGGACGGTGAGTCAGATTAATTCTGATGAAGGGCGTGGATTGGTGAGTTTTAATTTGAGGATTGTTGCTGATGCGGGGTTTAAGGCTGAAGGGTTTTGGACAAGAAGAAGGTTGCTTAGGGTTTATTGTAATGATGTGGCAGTTGGGATTTCAAGGAATGGTCGATCTGGGAACTTGACTGGTGGTGCCATGCGATGTAGTGTTTATGCCTGAGTGGAGAACTTTACTGATTGTGAGTAAGACGAAGCAGAAGACGAAGTTTCTTAGTGTAATTTGTATTGGTTTTTAACTCAGGACTGATATTCCAGATTTTGAAAATGCAGTTGGCGGGGGTACATCGATTTAGGTATTTGTGGATAATGTACAGTGCTTTGGGAAAAAAATGCTGATTTCATTCAAGAATTTGATTGCCTGAAATTGTGGTTATTCTTATTTTTCAGATTGGTTTCTTATATTGCTGTGAAATTGAGATGTTAATAGAGGAAGGAAAGGAATCTTGAAAGTACATGGATTTTAATGGTGGATGTTATTGCTGTTTGTGTCTTTGTTTGGTAGGTAAGTGTTACATTATTCATTGCTTTCGTTTAAAGATCGCCGTCGAGACAGATTTTTTTCTAGCCGGAATTGCTAATTGGTAAAATGATTGAATAGTTGTAGGTTTGGTGTGGAGATTCATCTGGGGCCATTGCAATGTTTTAGTTGCAACAATTGAGAGATGAAGAGAGTGTGCAATAAAGATGATGCGTAGAACTATCTTGAAATCCTCTTCTCTTGCTTTTCTACTCCATTTCAGTGGGGTGTGATTGAATAATGAGAGGAGATGGTTTTAGAGTTTGTGACGAGTTTATTCGTTTCAATTTGAGGAGAATTATGCCTATAGCTGGTAGTTATGAGGAGCAAGTTGTGTTTATCTTCTGAGAAATTTGAGGATGTTGTGTGCCTTAGTTGTGTGATGCTAGACAATTAGAGTTAAATTATATAGCTTTTTTAAACGGATTCTCCTTGGGATGGAGCAGATAATCCTGCAAAACTGGCAGGAATTCCTCCGATTCTTGTCGACTGCTGCCTGCTGGTTAGGTTTTACCTTATCTGCAAGGCAAGTGGACAGATCTTGCTTTTGCTCTCTTTGATCCCATGTTCTCACTCTCTATCACTTTTTTGGTATTGTTCCATTAGTGCTTGCTCTCTTGAATTAGCCTTTTGAATTCAAGCAGAAGCACGCAGTTGCTTACAAAATCAGCATTGTTTGCCTGTGCTTTCCTTTTGTTGAAGCATGCTATCTTTTTCTTGGGGGGGAGGGCAATAAGATGCCTTCTCCTTTTGTCTTTGTTCTTCCTTTGATTGAGTGCATTGCTACCTGCATCATGCCGCGTCCATAGCCAGAATACTTCATTTTGTTGTCGTGTGTTTTCTGTAGATGAGTTGTAATTTACGCGATGCATTTATAAAAATAAAACTAATTTGTTCTTGATATAAAAACCCATTTTTACATTAAAAATCAACTTAAAATATTGCCTACAAGATAATGATGGTGATATAACTAGCACATTATTATTATTATTATTATTATTATTATTATTGTGGGTGTTTGAGTTAGTTTGTGCGCATCTTGACTAATCTCACAGACCCTAAAGTTAACAACCATGTAAGCTTCTAGGGGTCATTAAATTAGCAACTATAGGGTTTGAACCTGAGATCAAAGAAGGAACCGATCTTTTAGTTCTAAGCTCTCACTACTAGAACATTTATTAAATGATTTATAATTAATTTTAACTTGGTAGTGTTAATGTGGATTGCGCTATATATTGATAGTGCAATCCACTTGATTCACAAAGTTTTAATTCTTAAAATTTTATAAATTCTTTATTTTTCATCCATGTTACTTTGAATGTTTATATTTTGATCTTAAAACATCATAATTGTTCAATCCATAAGAGTAAATTTGAAAAAGGTATTGATGCCTATGTTATTTTGTCTAAATTACAATTACACATATATTATAATTTATTAGCAAGACGCTTATATATCATACCTTTTTTTTGAAAAAAATAGAAGTATCAACTTCCAACTTTAATATTATTTTTTCATCACTTATTAGTATATATATTTTTAAATTCATTATATTAAATATGTACATTATTATTGATAACTTCTTCTATTGTATCAAGAATTAACTTTAAATCCTTCCCATGACATAACATAAGCAAGATAACTAATTTTGTATGATCAATTTTCACTTAAGAAAACAAAAGGTCTGCCCACTGTTTGATGTATGTTTTTTTTTTTTTTTTTTAAATTAACTGTTTTTAAACTTTGAAATTTTAAATTAACTTGTTCTAATTTTGTACTTAATTTTAATTCTAGCTATTAAGTAATTCAATTAAAAATAATAATTAAATAACTAAAATAACTTAAACATAAATAAATTAAATTAAAAATAATTTATATTCTGATTACATCCAAGAATTTATATATAAGTGTGTTAACCTTTATTTTTTAAGTTTTTCTTAATTATTTAATTATCATAATTATCTTCTAATTTGGCTATATCGTATAACACCTTCCAACATCCAACATTGCTTTCATCTCATGCCAAAGATTCCAAGATATTTCATTTTCATCTTCAGACTTCAAGCACAAACACATCCAACTGCGATAACTCAGAACTATAATTACAACATTCCCATTCAAGCAAGAAAAACATCAAGACGTGACTTATTTTCTTGATCAATAATATCAAGAAACAAAGGGTCTACGGTTATATGACTATCCACGTGTACATTAAACCTATGGCCCCACCACAACAACCTGGCGGTACCTCCAATATCCACCTTAGCGTCAAGCACCATCTCCCTCTTTGCCACGTCACTGAAAAACTTCACGGAATGGTTAGCCATCAGCTCGACACCATCAAGCCGGGCCGTGAGCTCAAGTATCTGGCAAGACCTCGAACGCTGAGACCCTGCTTCGACTTGAGCCGAACTGATGAGAGAGCCGTCGTAGAAGATCGACATGATGGTAGAGGAGTAGTGGATGGGTATGATATTGGATTGGTGACGTGTACGGTGAGTATCACATCGGTGTCGATGACTGGAAATCTGAGCTTGAAGGAAGTGAAGTTGATTTTGATCAAATGAAATGTTGGGTCTTTTGGCTTGGCACTGATTAGAGCCACGGCTGCTGTAGCTGATGCTGCTCCAACTAAAGCGGCGGTCCAGCTCCATTTTGCCTTTTTGCCCATGAATTTTGGAGATAATTACTCTCTCCTCCTCTTCCTCTTCCTCCTCCTCCTCCTCCTCTGTTTGCTAGAAATGAGAATTGAGAGGTCGGTAGAGGGCTTTGCAGATAAATGGATGGCGCTTTCTATGACCAATGGTGAGATTTGGAAATGACGGAAATGGGCTTCATGGTGGTTCTGTGGTCTTTTGCTTTTTTCGAGGATATCTTGGTGATTTCATGTGTGACAAACCCAACTGTTCGGACAGCGGTCAGTTTCCTTGTCTGCACAATTCAGAATTTTGGATGTTCACGCAATATTTTTCTATAAATAACATTTTATGTATATATTTCATCATTAAATTTAGATTTATCTTCCCATTTTTTGGTGTGTTTTTATTTGGAGGAATTAGGCAATTACCATATAAATTTTAAAAAATAGGCTATGCAAAAAAATCTCGATGAAATATCATATTTTTACTCACGGTTAAGAATCAAGATATATATATAAAATGTTTTTAAACCGCACAACTAATTGATATCACAGATAAAATATACAATTTTAATTATTTTTATAAATTTTAATCGCAATATCAATTATCTTTTATTTGAATAGAGTTAGGTGAAAGTTGTTTGCTTTTATCCAATTTATACTCATTTTTATTTTATTTTATCAAAGCTTGTTTAGGAAGTTGTTACAATGCAACCATTTGTTGTATCAACAACAAAGATCAAGAGTCTAGAACATGGTTCTTAAAAATATATTTTAACTCGTAAAATCATTAAAACCCATAAATGTGTAAAATCAGGGTTAAAACTTGAAAACCAGTAAAATCAGTCAAACTCACATAAAACCGGGTCAACTCGTAAAAAATGTTAAAAACGTAACGTTTTCACGAGTTCACCAAAATGTCACCGAATGCACTAATGCAGAAAATTAGAAATGCAAAATTAGATGTAATTTTAACTCAGCAGTGCACTAGTCTCTTTTCTTTCCCAATTCCCACCTAACCACCCCACCCCACCCGTGACTTCGTCCCTGTCTCACACTCTCCCTAACTCCAGACTTTGTCCAATCGTCCCTGTCTCACACTCTCCCTGAATCCCTTCCCTTTTTTCCTTTCCCCAGCAAATTAAGAAATCACTTTCCCCGATCCGGAGCGTTCTTGGCGAGATGAAGGTAAGTATTAATTCACAATCCCAAGCTTTGTTTTTTCTGTCTAATGGTGGTGATTAGAGATAAAAATGATCCGGGTATGCTGTGAATCTATGTTTATCTTCTAGGTATTCTACAATTAATTGGTTTGCTTCTAGGTATTTTTTTGGAGGGGGAGTGGTGTTGCACTGTTGCTAGTAATTTCATGTGCAACTTTGTGTATCTTATGTGAAGCTTTCTAACAATAGTTTACTGCTGTGTGTTGTAATTTCTTTTAATGTTCAACCATGATGTTTGATCTTGCTTGCTCTGGTGTTGCAGATTATGTAATTCTACATACACAACGAAGCAATGAAGCATTCCAGGATTGCACTCTTGCCAAGTTCACTTTCCATTATCTTTAATAAGCTTCTTTATTATATGAAATTTTGAGAGAAAACTGAAAGTGAATGTGAAGGGAATTTAGGTGTAATTTATCTAGGTATTATGTAAATGTGTGTAATTTCTTGCTTGCTGGTATTGTGTGTTGTAATTTCTAGCATTCCAGGTATTCTGTAAATCCGAAAACTACAAACGTTAGGGCAATTGATGCACCTGTTTGGAATGCTTTTTGCATTTAATTTATCTAGGTTTTTTGTGTATTACTGGATAGGTAGTCTTGGAATGCCTTTTGCAGTGTTTCTGTTGTGTTTTTGTGAATTGTAAATCATTAGATTACAAGTTGTCACTTGCCATACTTCTGTAGTTGAAATACTGGTGAACAAATATTTCAATTCTTTGGGCAATTGGGACTGTATTTGGTAGCAGCAGAGTAATTGATGCTAAAACCCTTTCCTGATGTCTTTGTTGTTGTTCTTAGGCAATGCTATGATTGAAATCACTTAGTTTAAATCACTTATTGATAGAAATGCATCATTTGCTAAAACTTTGGCAAATTTAGGATTCCAGAAGCTTAAAATCCTAATTACAATGGCTATCTGTTTGGCTTGTACAATTTTCCACAAGTCTTATTGTTTCCTCCATAATTATAATCCACGACTTTTAATTTCTATGTCCCTTCTTGATTTACAATCTGTGCTGAACTGTAGGATACTAGAATAGTTGTCTTTTTTTGTCTCACTAGAATAGTTTCCCATAAAAAAATGTATTTAACTGTAGGATACAACATGCATATTTGTAATTCTTTAACAAATGATTGAACTGCAAGAAATAAATTATTCTTGAACTGGAGGATACATGGCATCTAAAAAAACAACAAGTGGCAATAAACTTGACGTGGGATGGCAATATGGTATAGATGTTGACAAGAATTCAAGAAAAGTGCACTGCAAGTTTTGTCAGAAAATTATTATTGGAGGCATTTACCGTTTCATGCATTATTTGGCTTGCACTCGAAAGGATGTTAAGCCATGCCAGTAAGTACTAGAAGATGTAAAGAAGATGATTTTGAATGTTCTGGTGAAAAATCAAGAAGCAATTGAGAAAAAAAGAAAGGCTTTCCAATATATTGGAAAAGATGAAGATAATGATGAAGGGAATGAAATTACCTCAGTGAACAAAGGAAAGAGAGTAGCAAGTGGGAGTGGAAGTACACAAACCACCATCATCATTATCTATATGTCGACAAATCAACTGCTAAAAAAGGACCTTAGAGAAGAAGCATGTCGACAAATTGTAAGATTTTTCTACACTAATGCAATTCCATTTAATTGTGTGAAAAACCCTGAATTTGTTAAGACACTTAAATTGGTTGCAAAACATGGGCTAGGTTTTAAGTCTCCATCCTACCATGATATTAGAGAGAAGTATTTGAAGCAAGAAGTAGATCACACGATTAACTTGCTTGAGGAGTGTCGATACACGACGTCGGGCGACGGCTCCGCTCTTTTTGTTTATTTTAACAAAAAAGATCGTTTTGATTGTTGGGGAAATAAAGATTTTATTGGAGTCGCCATCTAGTAATTTGAGGGAACTAGAAATCCCAAATTAGACACTGGTCCCAGAGATTCGAGTATTGGGTTAGTTATGATTAAGGGAAGGTAGACACCACCCTTAAAACATCCTTTCAAAAGAAAGGTTACCCTTACTTGTGTGTTTTTATATTTAATTCAAATGCTATTATATTTTGAGCTTATTTGCAATTTTTGTTTTTTTTATATAAAATAGTTAACGTCGGTCCCTAAAATTTGGAGACACGTTAAAAATGACATCAGTCCCTAAAAATAGGAGACTCGTCTAAAATATCGACGTTTAACCCTAAAAAAGAGATTTACGTCTTAGTTACCGAAAGAAAAAATGGATATAACCCATATTTGGTATAAATCCTTGACATCGGTCCTTTTCTGTAAAAAGAGACGTGTCGAAAAAAAAAACGTTCGTAGGAGACGCGTTAAAAAAATGACATCAGTTCCTAAAAATAGGAAACTCGTCTAAAATATTGACGTTTAACCCTAAAAAGAAGAAGTACGCCTGGGTACCAAAAAAACTATGGACATAATCCATATTTGGTATTTTAACTTTTTGACATCGATCATTTTCTATAAAAAGAGACGTGTCGACGAACAATATTCGTTTATAAAATAAAACTATTTTGATATCGTTGAGAAATGGGTACAATCATATTCGAGAATTGGGCTTTGGACCCACGAACGATAACATGATAAGATGGGTGTTGGACCCGCGTCGTTATTCTTTTTATACTTGTTTTTGTTTTTTTGTTTTTTTTTTGGTTTTATTGTTTTATAACATGCATGAAAATTTACAAATATTTACATAAAAAAATAAAAAAATGTTAGGAATCCAAAAAACATTACCCGAGTACCCCTGTATAGGTAAAAGACTGAAATACCCTCGGATTTCTCAGGAATTTACGAAAATGCCACTGGCGGCGCGTGTGGCTCACGCGCGGCTATTGTTGGCACTGGCGAAATTTTCCGGCGAGCTTTCTGGGAAACGAACGGTCGATTCTGGTAGATCTGAGGTCGAGGATTCTGATGGTGGTGGTCTTGACGGTCGTTGATGGCTGACGAGGGAGAATCGTCGACTTGAAGCTTCGGTGGCCGGCGAGGATCGCAGCCTTTTCCCGGCCACCATATGAGGCGGCGAAAACGGTTAAAATCGCCGGGGTTTTGCTTTAAAACCAGTGGATCAACCTTTCTGTGGTGGTGCGGAGGCTTGAGATGGCCGGAAAGTGGAGATCGGATGAGAGAGAGGGAGTCGCCGGCGAGAAGAGAGAGAAGCTCTGAGTCACGCTATGGTGTGAACGCGTGCGCGGTACACCTGTACCGATGAACTCTATACGCCGTTGGATCTCGGATGAAATGATCGGATGGCAGTGATTGGCTTGATCTGCAAGTTGATCGGACGGCCCAGATTGTCTGGGTTTGGATCCGGTGTAGCGCAATGCACTGAAAGCTCGGTACACCGGATGACGTGGTGCAACAGGATGCAATCTCAGATTATTTCAACGGCTGAGATTTGTTGGGATATGTTTGGTATTTTCCAATTTTTTTTTTTAAATCAATATCTTACTCTCGTGTAGAAAAAGCAAAACAAAAATGAATAGTGGCAAATATAAATCAATTCTTTCCCTTCTTTTCTCCTCTGTCCTTCTCCCCTTCTCCCCGTTCCGGCAATTGTCATTGGCTATTTATAGCCAGTGAGCAGGGACATAAGCCTAATTGTAAGAAAAACAACCGTCCCTGCCTTTGATTTCTGCCTAATTGTAAGAAAAAAAAAATAATCCCTGCCTAACATTGCCTAATATGACAAAAATGTTTTTGTTTTATTATATATAATAATAAATATTTACATAGATAAAATTAAAAACTCAAATCAGTATTAGAAAAAGCCCGACTCAACCGCTAAAAATCAATTTTAATTACCGAAAATTATGTCGAAACATTAAAAAAAAAACTTTCAATGGGTATTAACCCGGTGAACCGGGTTTTGACCACAAAATAACAGTTTTGACCCAAAATGACCTGAAACTCATTTTTCATCCCGGTCGACATGGTTAGACCTGTATTGACCCGGTGAACTCGGTCTTGGCCGAAAATGACGGTTTTGACCCGAAACAGCCCGAAAACTTATTTTTTACCCTGGTCGACATGGTTTGACCCGTATTGACCCGGTGAACTCGGTTTTGATGGAAAGATGTGGTTGACTCGAGAAAAAAATATTTTTTTGAATTTTAAACTTTTTTTATTTTTTTGGATTTTTATAAATAATAATAGAAATAAAATAACATTCGAGAAAAATTTGGTGAATCCAAAATTGGGTTACAACAAGGAGTACAAGTTAGAATGGAAAAAAACAGGTTGCTCAATAATGTCTGATGGATGGACTAATAAGAAAAAGCGTTCTATTTGCAACTTTTTGGTTAATAGTCATAAAGGGACAATTTTTTTTTATCATCCGTAGATACCTCTAATATATTCAAGACTACTGATAAGGTATTTGAGATGTTGGATGCTATTGTGGAGAGGATTGGAGAGGAAAATGTGGTGCAAGTAGTCACTGATAATGCTGTAAATTATAAGGCAGCAGGGCAATTATTGATGGGAAAAAGAAAAAGATTGTTTTGGACACCATGTTCTGCCCATTGTATTGACTTGATATTGAAAGATTTTGAGAAGAAACTAGAGGTCCATCAAGTAACTATTGCTAATGGAAGGAGAATCACCTCATACATATATTCAAGAACTGTTCTCATTTCCATGCTCAGACACTTTACAAAAGAAAAGGATTTGATTAAGCTTGCTGCCACTAGATTTGCTACTGCATACTTAACTCTTGGATGTTTGAGTGATTGTAAGATATAGTTGATGACAATGTTTACTTCCATCCAATGGAAGCGAATTCAAAGTTGTGTTTTGGACAAAAAGTTTTGGCATGATGTTACTACATGTATTAAGGTAGCATATCCTCTGATAAAAGTTCTTCGATTAGTTGATTCAGATGAGAAACTAGCTATGGGTTTTATATATGAAGCAATGGATCAAGCAAAAGAGAAGATATAAGTGAATTTTGGTTATGTGAAAAAAAGGTATTGATTATATATCTTACTAATTATTTATTTACTACTATCAGTTGATTATAATGTTTACCAGCTAAGTCATGTAATGTTGATGATAATATTCTAATTTTTATTTTGTAGTTATACGCCTATATGGAATATCATTGATGCAAGATGGGAACTTCAACTTCACAGACCCTTACATGCAGCAGCTTATTATTTGAATCCCCATTATCATTATAATTCTAATTTTAAAGTTAATGACAACATTAAAATTGGATTATATCAATGCTTAGAAAGGATGGTGCCCGATGCAAGTGAAATGTGTAAAATTGACTTGCAACTTGATTCATTTAAGAATGCAACTGGGTTGTTTGGTATTGAGGCTGCCAAGTTAACAAGGGATAAAAAGACTCTAGCTAAATGGTGGGATTCTTATAGGGATGAATGTCCAGAGCTACAAAAATTTGCAATTTGAGTTCTAAGATTGACTTGTAGTTCATCTGGATGCGAGCGAAACTGGAGTGCATTTGAGATGGTAAGTTTTTTCCTTCTTAATTTTAATGTTTTTATATTTTATAAGAATCTTATATGTTATCAATTTGAATTGCTTACATAGGTTCATACAAAACGAAGAAATCGTTTGCACTAGAAAAAAATAAATGACTTGGTATTTGTAATGTGCAATCTGAAATTAAATGATAACCAAGTCAAAAAGCAAGCTAATGATTTTGGTGAAGTTTTTGATCGTGTCTCATCTGATGATATGATTGGATAACCGAGGGAGAGAAACATGATGGTTCATGCAACTTTGATTTGCTTGGTGTCATTGATAGTGCAACACGAAGGAAAAATGGTAAAGAAGATGGAAGTGACGATGAAGAAAATCTTAATGATGTTGGGATGGAGTGTCATGGAACTTAAGATGATTTAGAGATTCAGAATTATGTCAATCCAGATAATTCAAGTAGTTTGGAGTTAAATATTGTTGACAATATTGGTGGTGGTACTGGTACTAGTAGTAGCACTAATGTTCCTAATATCGGTGCTGGTACTAGTAGTAGCAGTAATAATCCTTTAGATGGTAATTATTTTGATGACTGTTTTAGGAATAATTAGGGAGACAAAGGCAATGAGGGTGTGTTTAGCTTACATGACACACCTACAGACTGTTTGTTTTAGATTTGTTAAGTTTTAGTTATTGAAATACTATGGACACGTATGAATTTTTATTTGAATTATATATTTTAAGATGTTTGGATATTTGTATTGTTTATTTTATTTTGATTTGACTTATGTATTTTAAGATGTTTGGATATTTGTATTGTTTAAAATATTTTACTTTTGATTTTATGATTTTTAGTTAAAAAATTTTACTTTCGATTTTACGATTTTACATTCGAGTTTACGAGTCGAGTTTATATTGTATGTTCCGTGTTGTGTCAAAAAAGTGTTTTTGACAACCTTGGTATAGAACATTAAAAAAAAATTATAACATATAGAATCATTTATGAAAAGAGTTATTTTAATAGCTAACATATCTTATGACATGATGTTCTAGAAAATTTCTTGCAGTAGTTTCATTAAACACAATTAAAGAGAAAAGAAAAGGAGTCCATGAGTCTCTCTATTTTTAAAATCTCACGTTAACTTGTTGCATCTGGGAAGTGCGAGATTTACTAAATATAGTTAAAAAAATAGAATAAAGAGAAGATATAATTTTTATTAAAGAAATAATAAATTCATAAACATAAAAAAATAAACTATTTCAATGGAAAGATATGATATGATTTTTTATATTTAATTAAATTAGATTTTTGTGATGATTTGTTGTTTATAAATAATTTTGGGTCTGGCACATATGTCTGACTCACGTATACTTGAATAATAATAATAATAATAGAAATAATTTCTATTGAATGAATAAAAAATTCATAAACATAAAAACTAAACTATTTCAATGAGAATATATTATTTGAATTTTTAGATTAAAACATTAAATTAGATTTTTGTAAAGATTTGCTGTTTATAAAATATTTATCTATTATTTAGAAATAATTTTAAATCTACATTACTTGGATGTGACAAATATATCTCATCCAAATTTACTCGAATAATAATAATAATAATAATAATTTTTAGACTTATATTACTTGGATTTGGCAACACAAAAGGATAATTTTTGTTTCCACCCAAAGTGGCATATATCCCATTTGGCTTTCACAGGCGACATCCTTCTACTTTGCAGAGGTGATATGTCCTCCATTGAAATTCTATTTCAACAACTATTGGCTTTGGAGGGATGTCAGGGTTGGTTGTTAACGCTGCAAAATCTTCCATCTTCTTTGGTGGAGTTGGGGAGCACCTTAAGCATGCTATTCTGCTTGATACAGGATTCTCTGAAGTTACCTTCCCTTTTAAATACATTGGTGAGCCGCTAAGTCCCCACAGATTGCTGGCATCATGGCAAGCCAACCTTTCCCTCTAATACATAAGCTGGAGACACATATTCAGAGTTGGTTGGGGAAGCAACTTTCTTTTGCTGGCAGGCTGGAGCTAATTCTATCTATGTTACATGGAATGGTCCAATTATGGATCAATATTTTTCCTATGCCTGGACTTGTTATCAATAAAATCACCTCTTTAAATAGGAACTTTATGTGGACTGGGAATATATCACAGAATAAGTTTGCGCTAGTGGCTTGGAAGAATGTCTGCTTGTGTAGACATGGAGGGGGTTTGGGTCTCCTAGACATCAAAGCCTGAAACAAAAGTTTCTTGGCCAAACAGCTTTGGAACATACATCTCAAATCTGACACCCTTTGGATTTGATGGGTTCACCATTATTATCTGTTTCACCACATAGTATGAAACTCAAGGCTTCTGTTGTGAATTGTGTTTCTGTGTTTTGTGCAGGTGAAGGGATGCACAATCAAGAACAGCAGTGCTGGGTATTGAAGAACACGAACTACACACAAGGTGTTTGAAAAAATATCCCAGTTATTATTTTATTAACTACATGTCTTTAAATACATGAAAAAACTTAACAAACTTCCCTAGTTAACAACCACTAATTGTAGTGGACAATGTGCTTCCACTAACTCAGCAACAACCTCAGAAAAACAAGGGATTTACTCTGACGAAATCAAAACAGAAATGAAAGAAAAGAAAACAGATAACATTTGATTGAATTACAATTAAACAAACTGAAACACTAGAGTTAAATGTCAATTGTCTAACACTCCTCCTTGATATTTTGACGACAAATTCTAATCATTTGTCTTAATGTCTCGAATCTCTCTTTAGGTAGTGGTTTGTAAATATATCTGCAAGTTGTTCTTTAGAAGAACAATGAATTAGCATCACTTCATTAGATTGTTGAACTTCTCTAATAAAATGAAACTTGATTTTGATATGCTTTGTATGTCTATGAAAGACTGGATTCTTTGAAATTGATACTGCAGAGCTGTTATCACATATGATTTTAGTAGTTTCAACTTGTTCATGTCCCAAATCCTTTAACATTTTCCTCAGCCAAATTGCTTGGTTGACAGCAGAGGCAGCACCAATGTACTTTACTTCTGTAGTGGACTGAGCTGTTGTCTTTTGCTTCTTTGAACTCCAGGTGAAGACACCTAAATTGAGTGAGAATAAATACCCTGAAGTGCTTCTTGAATCATCAACACAGCCTCCCCAGTCATTGTCAGTATAACCTCTTAGTTCCATAGCCCCTTCTGATGATCTTGGATAGAAAATGCCAAGATCAATGGTACCTTTGATGTATAAGTATCCTTTTTGCTGCAATAAAATGAGTCTTCCTTGGAGAATGCATGAATCTTGAAAGAATACTCACAACAAACAATATGTTAGGTTTGCTTGCTGTGAGATTTTGAAGGCTGCCAATTAAGCCTCTATACAATCTTTCATCCACATTTTCAGATTCATCATCCTTGCTAAGCTTGATACTTGTTGTCATAGGAGTCCCCATTGGTTTACAATCCTACATTTTGAATCTTTTTAGGATGTCTGAAGCATACTTTTTTTGGCATGTAAAAATGCCATGGCTGGATTGGATCACTTCCATTCCAAGGAAGTAATTCATCATTCCAAGGTCAGACATCTCAAACATCTTCTTCATTTTGTCTTTGAACTCTTGGATCATTCCAAGTTCATTTCCTGTGATGAGCATATCCTCTACGTAAATAGATACAATTAGAAAATGGTTACCACAAGATTTCACATACAAAGTTGCTTCATTTTGGCTTCTGTTGAATCCAAGTTGAAGCAGATGTGTGTCCATTCTGTCATACCAAGCTCGAGGAGCTTGTTTCAACCTATACAAGGCCTTTTTTAGTAGATACACATAATCTTCTTTATCTTTAACAACATATCCATCGGGTTGCTCTACAAAGATTTCTTTAGCAAGAAATCCATTCAAGAAGGCAGACTTGACATCAAGTTAGTGAATCTGCCAAAAGTTATGTGCTGCAAGTGCAATGAGAAGTCTAATAGTATCATACCTTGCTACTAGAGCAAAGGTCTCTAGGTAATCCACACCATATTGCTGAGCATAGCCCTTTACCACCAATCTAGCCTTGTGTTTGCATATTGACCCATCTGGATTGAGTTTTGTTTTAAAAACCCATCTTACAGCTATCACCTTGCGATGCTTAGGCCTTTCAATCAGCTGCCATGTTTCATTTTTGTTGATCATTTCCATTTCTGCCTCCATTGCTCTCCTCCATGCTGGAAATTATTGAGCTTCAGTATAGCTGGTTGGTTCTAGAATTGCCATGTTGCATCTTAGGTGAATATCTTCCAATGATCTTGTGCCTCTAATTGGAAAGTCATCCACTGATTCATCAGCTACGAGCTGAATGGTGAATGGTTGATTAGAAATCATATTTTTATGATGTTCCCAATCCCATGTGGTTGCTTCATCAACCTTCACATCTCTGCGGAGAATTACCTTCTCTGTTTGTAAGCAAAGGATTCTGTATTCTTTGGTTGTTATTCCATAGCCCACAAAAAATCCCTTTTGAGCTTTGTTGTCAAGTTTGCTCCTTTTTGGCTTAGCTATATGATAATAACATATAGTGCCAAGGATTCGAAGATGATCTACAACAGGTTTAACACCATTACAGCCTTCATATGGTGTCTTGTCCTCCAGTGCTTTGGTTGGAAGTCGGTTCAGCAAGTAAATAGAGGTATTGACTGCTTTTGCCCATAATTTGTTTGACATTTTCTTTTCAAGTAAGAGACATCTAGCCATCTCCATTACTGTCCTGTTCTTCCTCTCACACACACCATTTTGTTATTGTGTGTATGGTGTAGTATACTGGTGCACAATGCCTCTGTTGTTGCAATACTCAAGAAACTGATTTGAGGTATATTCAATACCATTCTCAGATCTTAAGCATTTAATTAGCATGTCACTTTGATTCTCAACTAAAGCTTTGAATATTTGAAAGATTGTAAATACTTCACTCTTAAATTTGATGAAATACACCCAACACATCCTAGTATAATCATCAATAAAGAGAATGAAATACTTGTTACCACATAATGAGGCTATCTTCATAGGTCCACACACGTTAGTGTGGATGAGCTAAAGCTTTTGGTTGGCTCTCCATGCTTGCCCTTTAGGAAATGGTGGCCTTGATTGCTTTCCAAGTTGACATGTTTCACATAATTGAATCTCACCATTCAATGTGGGCAATGCTTCAACCATTTCCTTTTGTTTCAGAATTGACAAGCCCTTTTGATATGTCCAAATCTTTTATGCCAAAGATTTGAAACATCCTGAGTAGCACTCACATATCCCAGTCAACAACAAAGCTTATGTTTTTCATCTTTACAAAGAACACTTGTTCTCCAGAAGGATCAAAGATAGTGCATTTATGATCCTTAAACAGAAGAGAAAAGTTTTTCTCCATCATTTGTCCAACACTCAATAAATTTTGACTAATTTCAGGTATGAATAACACATCAAGAATGATTTTGATACCTAAACTTGTTTGAACATTTACTGACCCTCTGCCTTTGACCTCAAGAAATTCTCCATTGCCAACCTTTACTCTGGATTTGTAAGATTCATCAAGGGTTTTGAACATTCCAGCATCATTGCATAAATGGTGTGTGCATCCATTGTCAATAAGCCAAGTATCAGTTGAATAATTTGTTGAGAAACAAGTGACAGCAAAGAATTGCTCCTCCTGTGTATCAACTTCATCTGCTAGGTGAGCTTGTTGAGGTTTTGAATCTGAATTTTTAAACTTGCAGACCTTTGTGATGTGCCCTGATTGCTTACAATTTCCATAAATTGCATCTGGCCTCCACCAGCAATATTTTTATGAATGTGTGTTTCTTTTGTAGTGAGTGCAAGGAGGAAACTTTTTCTGTTTTGAACCTTCACTAGTGCTGCCCCCTTCATTTCTGCCTTTAATTCTCAGATTAAGCAACTTCTTTCCTTTTCCATCTTGTTGTTTTTGCATATAAAAGGCTTCTTCAGTCAATCTGTCTTGTTGTTTTGTAGTGATTGTTCTTCGTTGCTCCTATGCTTAAAGAGCACTTATTAGTTCACCTAATGAGATTTTACTGAGGTCTTTTGATTCTTCTAGAGAGGAGATTTTGGATTCAAACCTCTCAGGAAGAGTCACAAGAACCTTCTCCACAATCCTACTATCAGGAAAGTCTTCTCCAAGTAATCTGATGTTGTTGATAATTAGTGAAATTTGATCAGAATATACTTGGAGATTGTTTCATCTTCCTTCATGTTAAGTGCCTCAAAATATCTCTTTAAATTCAGCACTTGCATTTGCCTTGTTCTGTCACTGCCTTGGTATTCTTCTTTTAGTTTGTTCCAAGCCTCTTTGGCTAAATTGCATGCCATAATTCTGTAGAAAATACTTTCTGCCACAAAATTCTGGATGATTGATTTTACCTTGGATTTCTTTGCCTTTTCTTCACTGCTGAACTTGATTTGAGCCACAGTGGGATTTGTTGGTAAGGGAGCTACTGGTTTGTCTTCAGAAACAATTTCCCAAAGATCATAAGCTTCAAGAAAGGTTTGCATCTTCACTGACCAAATGTGGTAGTTTTCGCCAGTGAACATAATGGGGGAGTTTAAAAGTAGGTTGTTAGATGTCATTT
The DNA here is from genome assembly GCA_027475595.1 of Populus davidiana x Populus alba var. pyramidalis. Classification (NCBI taxonomy): domain Eukaryota; kingdom Viridiplantae; phylum Streptophyta; class Magnoliopsida; order Malpighiales; family Salicaceae; genus Populus; species Populus davidiana x Populus alba var. pyramidalis. The sequence continues at coordinate 329,034 of JANKYH010001487.1, read as the reverse complement.
TTTAGATTTTGAAAAACGTGTTTTGGTCCTGTAAGATCTAAGAGTGCTCTGATACCACTGTTGTGAATTGTGTTTCTGTGTTTTGTGCAGGTGAAGGGATGCACAATCAAGAACAGCAGTGCTGGGTATTGAAGAACACGAACTACACACAAGGTGTTTGAAAAAATGTCTCAGTTATTATTTTATTAACTACATGTCTTTAAATACATGAAAAAACTTAACAAACTTCCCTAGTTAACAACCACTAATTGTAGTGGACAATGTGCTTCCTCTAACTCAGCAACAACCTCAGAAAAACAAGGGATTTACTCTGACGAAATCAAAACAGAAATGAAAGAAAAGAAAACAGACAACATTTGATTGAATAACAATTAAACAAACTGAAACACTAGAGTTAAAATGTCAATTGTCTAACAGCTTCAGAGTACCTCATCCCCTCTCTGGAAGTCCATTCTCCTTATAAAAGACCAACTGGTTCACGATTGTGGAGGAGCAAAGGCATCAAGTAACATGCTTCAAAGCTAGCAGAATAATCAGGGGACTTTCTTTGCTAATGCATATGAATATTTCAGTTTTAAAAGTGTCTCTATTCAATGGGATGGCATGGTTTGGGAAAGCTGGTCACTACCCAGACACAACTTCATTCTATGGCTAGCTGTGCTTGGGAAACTGAAAACCAGGGATATACTACAATTTCTCTTGACATACACTCAATGTGCACTTTATGGCAAGAAGAGGTTAAGTGCTGATTGGACCTCTCTTCTGTGGAGAAAGGTTAAGTGCTGGTTAAGGATTACAAGGAATATGGCTACCTAAATAGTGCAATCAGAGGTCTCACTTCTAACAAGAAAGGTCTGCAGCTGAGAATGAGAAGAGTTTCTCTAGCCCTGGTTGTGTACTTGATCTGGGAAGAAAGAAACAGAAGGGTTTTTGACAACATTGACAAATCTATTAATCTTATATTCCGCAAGTATCATATTATGTTCTACACAATCCTGTATTTTCATGACAAAAATCCCATGGCTTATAATGTTGCTGACTGACTCCTGCTCTTATTGAGATGCTGTGAAGGCTGATAGTTGATCTTTGTTGAAGTTTTAGTTTTTATGCATCTTCTATTGTTCTCCAGTCTCGCTGGTTGTTTGCTTGTGGTCCATTGATTGCTAGGTTGAGACTTGAGAGGGTGTTGAGGTTGCTTCCTGTGGTTTTCTTCGTCAATAATGCTTCTTTATCTGTTTATACAAATGGGTTCCATGTCATCTTCTAGCCATGCAATAGCTCTACGTTTCTTGTATGTCAGTTCCCCCTTTGGATGTTGTTTTTGGGCTAAGCTCAACACCACCAACTGCGCGCTGGTTTTTTATTTAACCACGGTTTCCCTGCAGGGAGCTTGCCCCCTAGCTTTTGTACATGTCATGTTTTTTCTGTTTAGGGATTTAGCCAGTCGGATCTTGGCTAGGCTGCATCCATTTTAGTTCTTTTGGAGCCTGTACCTATTATGAACTTGCTGGTTTATAGGATGGTTACTTTTGATCTTAATATATTTTTTTATTTATATAATAATAATAATAATAACAATAATAACAATAACAACAACAATCATACCATACTCAAGATGCTTGAGGTTTGGCAATTATGCCTAACCCAAGTTTAGTTGGATCTGGAAACTTGCCACACCCACATTACTTAAGTCTGGCAATATCAGACCCATCAGACCCGCGTTAGTTGGGCTTCATAGACCCAAGTGTAAGGGTTGGCAGTCTTGCTAGACCCAAGCTCCTTGAGTCTAACAGTCATGCTAGACCCGCGTGCCTAGGCTTGGCATCAAACATGGTTGTCAGACCCAAGCAAACAACAAACAAAGAGAGGACAATGGTACATTTTAGTTGTCATGAGAGAGAAAAGAAAAAAAACAAATAATCGATCACTAACGGCAATCCAACCATGATAGGTCTACATGCGTCACTCAGTGTGGAAGAGAGCACGGTTATGCATCTAGTGATATGACAATTGACCATATTTGGCCACCGAGTAGCGTTTCACACGCCTTCTTAATGGTGTAGGCGTCACCCACTCGCTGAGGCGTGCAGCACATGCTCCAGCAGCTTTTTTATTAAAAAAATAAAAAATATAATGTGAAAATACTAAAACACCCCCATAGTTCTTTCAATTATACAAAATACCCCCAAAGGCAAAGCTTCTTTTTTGTCTTTTCTAAGGCTAAAAGTGTTATTTGTGTATACATGAAAATTAGAAAAACCTGGATACTCTTGTAGAAAAAAGCCAAAGAAATGTCTCTTCGCTTATGAAAAAATTAAAAATTAAAAGTAAAACTACTATTATAATCCATAATAAAATATATCTTGATCAATAATGATTTTCCCTCCCCATTTAACTTTTTTTTTTCAATATTTTGGCTTCGTAGCATATGATATTGGCTCTTTTATCTTTACCGTCTTCACATATTGATGTTTTACTTTTAGATAAATGCTATTTTTATAGTGTGACGTTGAGTTTGAGGGGAGAGGCTAAATGATATAGTTTTCTTTCTTCAGCTTATGTCATGTTGGTAGATGTTTGTGATGTGATAATCTAGGTGTTTTTTTCCCGCCCCCGTTAGGTTAGCTTACAGTCATGAATATTAATTTAAAATTTCAACTAAATTTTTACTCATATCAAAAAAAAATTTTTGTCTAATATTGATTAACACTAGAATCAAAACTATTTAAATGTCATGATACATGCGAATCTCATTAAAGCTCCTTCTATGAATCTTCTCTAAAATCTAAACTATATTTAAAGAGCTAAACATAGAGCCACCTATCATTCACAAACATAATTTAAGTTGTGATTTTAAACTAATCATCTTAAAATTATCAACTCATCAATTAAAAAATAACAAAAACAAATCAAGTTTTAAATTAATTAGACTTAAACCATTCATTAAAGTTTAACTCATTAAAATAGATTTATTATGACCTTGTAAATAAATCACAAGCGGTGTAACATAATAAACTATTAATAATTAAAACAAGATCAATAATATATTTTATCTCGGGAATGATATTTTAGGGATTATATTATCTTTTTTTTTCACAATAAGTCACTTTAAATTCTTTTAAAAAAATTTAAAAACTAGTTATGATTTTTTTTGTGAACATAATTGCTTTTGTGAACCACATGCGCATGTCATTAGAACAGCTTTCCTCATAGGGAAACATGAAGGTTTAAAATGTTTTGATTGGCACGGTTTTTGAGTCAAACTGGATTAGATTATATTATTCATGAAAAAAAATGATTAGATTAGATAATTTTATGATTAAATCAAAAACCATTTCCAACACACACACACACACCTCACACATGAGGCACGAAAAAGCCTCCACCATCGCCAGACGACATCGCGGCGTGACCCCGTGACAAGAAGCATGCCTCTATCTTTTTGGTTATCGATTTGTTCTCTAAGATGACCCATTTTGTCCTTTACACTAAGACCACATATGTTTTTAGAGTTGCAAAACTCTATATTGATGAAATGTCGAGTTGTATGGTCTTCCCCAAACCATAATCTTAGATAGGGGTGTTAGATTTATGGAAAATCCTTTGACATATGGTGAGAACTAAGTTGAAATTTTATAGTACCTACCACCCCTTAACTGATCTGATGGTTAAACTGAAATGGTTAATTAGGGAATTTTTTTAGATGTTTAGTGTTTGATCATAATAGGAATTGGGATCTAGTTCTTCCTACAACCTTATTTGCCTATAATACCGATAACAATAGGTCGATAGGCATGAGTCTTTTTGAAGTTGTACATTGTTACAAGCCTAGGAAACCATTAGAACTTCTTCTTATGACTTCGTGCATGAACCACATGCGCATGTCATTAATTAGAACAGCTTTCCTCGCAGGGAAACATGAAGGTTTAAAATGTTTGATTGGCACGGTTTTTGAGTCAAACAGGATTAGATTATATTATTCAGGGGAAAAAAAAACGATTAGATTAGATTATTGGTCAATAATTCACTGCAACAATTTCCTCCATTATAGTATTCTCCTTGCAAATCAGCTCCAGATCTCCGGGTCAAGGCAGCCAGCTATCTGTAATTCTTTAGAATAATTTTTGGAATGCTACGTATCTCCCTGCGTTCGGCGGCAGCACCAGCACCATATATCCTTAGAGGACTGCACGTCTAACGACAATGACTAGTGATCATGCACACCATTCCAACCTCATGTTATGCAAGATTTCCAATCGTGATCAATTCCTTATAAATAGAAAGCAGAATGTGCTTTGTTTCCATGTCCAATATTAGTAGTTCGAAAAAGAAGGAAAAAGAATGGAAATGCCAAGAGTAGCTGCAGCTTTGGCACTAGCACTTAGCCTCATCTTTGTGAGCATGGTTGGCCAATGCAGTGGTCAGTTGCAGCTTGGATTCTATAATGGAAAATGCAGGGACAGATATGGTTTTCAGAGAGATGTTGAGGATATTGTCAGGCAGAAAGTAAAGGCAAGATTCAGTACAGACACAACAATAGTGGCTGCTCTTCTTCGCATGCAATTTCATGATTGTTTTGTCAATGTAAGAAGGTTTTGCAATCCCTTTCAACGTTAATTTGTTATATAGTACTCTTTGCTCAATACATACACAATCTAACGCGACTTTTTGGGGGTGTTGAAAGGGATGCGATGCATCTATATTGCTGGATGTGCCAAATGGTGAGAAAACTGCACCTCCAAATTTAAGTGTGAGGGGCTATGACTTCATCGAGGAAATAAAGACGGAAATTGAAAATACATGCCCAGGAGTCGTCTCTTGTGCTGATATTATAGTGATGGCTACCAGAGATGCTGTTTTCGAGGTGCATACCTTTTTTCTATTCCCTTTCAGAATCAATGCATTAACAAAATTAACAAACATTAACAAGATTAACAAAATTTATTCAGGGGTCAAAAGAGAAGGATACCAAAAGAATTGAGTGATAAATGTTTGTGCTCATGCAGAGTGATAAGAAGTCAAGGACAGGATGGTACCCCGTACAAACAGGAAGAAGAGATGGTCGTGTATCTTCTGCTCAAAATGTGAAACTCCCATCTCCAGGCATCCCAGTTCCTCAAGCTATTGCAGCATTTAATAGCAAAAGACTGAGCACTATTGACATGGTTTATCTTCTTGGTACGCGATGATGCATGTTTCCATTCCTAATTCTCTTTGAAACGACATGTGATATTACATTTCCAAGCACTTTTCTTATTTGTCTTTTGATTCTTCTGATGATGTGTAGGAGGTGGTCACAGTGTCGGGGTAGCACATTGTGGTTTATTCCAAAATCGTCTTTATGATTTCAACAACACTGGCAACCCTGATCCAACCATGAATACAACACTACTGAAAACCCTACAAACTCTCTGTCCTCAAAATTCTAACAGTAACAACTCAGCTAATCTCGACCAGGATCCTCTCAAGTCTTCTTCAGTGGACAAATCTTTCTTCGAGCAAATACGTTTAGGTAATGGGATTCTCGAAGTTGATCAGCAGCTGGCACTGGATTCAAACACCAGATTCTCAGTGGCAAGAATAGCTGGAAGCAACGATTTCAGCTTTCAATTTGGTCGGGCCATGATTAAGTTGGGAGCTGTTGACGTCAAGACTGGCAAAGATGGGGAGATCAGGAAAAGATGCGCAGCTGTTAATTCACCTAGTGGAAATTCTGGTCGAAATATTTTTAATATATTCGGTTGATTATACTTGTCATCCGTCAACTAATCTGCTTTCATCCTTGTTTATTGATGCCCCTTTTGTTTTCTTGTTTTTATCTCATGTTCCTTTATGTTATTCTTTTTTGTATTTATTATTTGTTGTAATCTTGTTCTAATTGAATGAAGCAAGCAACAAAATTATATATGTTTGGTCAAGGAAAGAATAACTCAAGTTTGCGCAATATGAGATGAATCGTTTTAATTAGAACTGCATTCATTCAGCTAAATAATTAATGTCATGGTCTTGGCGTTCCAATATTAGAAAAGAAGAAAATGCACGCAGAAGAACTTTAGTTTAAGCCTTGGATGCAAGGGCTGCCTTGATCTTTTGGATAGTATCCATATCAGTTTTGAAGGCATTGTCGAGGACAGAATCATCAATTCCAGTGGCAAAGACAATAGTAGGAACTGAGTCGGTTCAGGCATTGGCACTGCCTAACAAAGATAAAATAAGAGTGTATTTTAAGGTTGTGGTATTATTTTTATTTTATTTATTTGGATTATTTATGTTAGACATAAATAATTAATGGGTCAAGCTCAATAGTTGTGTATTTTAAGGTTGTGGTATTTATACATTTCTTTTTCAATTTGTGAGTTTTTGATGACTAGATAAAATAAGAGACTATTCATCCTCTGAATTTTCTCTTCTTCCTAGCTTTTCCTCCACTACTTTTAACTCCTTGCTTCTTTCTTTTTTCTTCTTTTTTTCTTTTAGTTTTTTTTTTATTTTTGTTCCAAATAAACTTTGGTATCAGATAACTTTTAATTGTTCTTAATTGTTCTTACAGTTAATCGATTTCTTAGAGCTTGTAAAAACCCTCTAAATTTAACATATTTTCTAAAACCTAGAATCGTGTAAAATCTTTATTGATAATTGATCTACAAAAATCTACCCAACAAACACTCCTTAGATCCAGCCACTTCATCCTACAAGACCCCCAACCTAAACATCAACAGGAACAAATCCTTGCAGATCAAACCAACACATCAATGTTTTCTACCAACTGTAATGTCATTGTCCTCAGCAACAACAATAGATCAACACCACAAACCTTCAGCAGCCGCCACCTCTAGTGCCCACAACAATTCTCCCACTATCACAATCTTTATATTTACCGGTGAATTTTTCGTCGGTATTTGCACTATTATTTCATTGGTAATTAATTTACCAATGAAAATGCTCTGTTAGTATATCCTTTGTCTGTAATTTTTTATCTATCGATAAGTCCGTTGGTAATAAAAAAAATTATTTTATCGAAGGAAAAAGCGTGCAAAAAAAAATTATCCGCATCATTCCGTTAGTATTTCTCTCAATAGGTCCGTATGTAATTCCATTGGTAATTATTTAAAAATATTAAAAAAAATCTATTTTACAAAACTATAAAATAAATTAGTTATTAATAGGATTTCTATCAAGTATTGATTTCTCATTAATTGATTTGATATAAGGCTGAATTTTCTCTAAGATTAACCTGGAGAATGTGGGTATCATCATATAAGAATCCATCTAGAAGATTAATGAAAAACTATATTTAAGACTAAGAATAGATTATATAAGTGGCTATTCATGCCTCTCTTTTTTCTCTTCCAATTCACCAAGTACTTTTATGAAGGAAAAAACACAGGTGCTTAGGCAATTTATGAAAAAATTCTTAGTGGTGCATTTTGATGATGTCTTTATTCATAGCAAAACCAAGAAAGAGCATTTATATCATTTTATTTAAGTTTGTACCACCCTAAGAAAGGAAAGTTTATTTGCCTATGTCAAAAGGTGGTCTTTCTTTATGAATCAAGTAGTTTTCTTAGGCTATAGGGTCATGTGAGGGAATTTAAGAAGTACAGGCGATTGTAGATTAGCCTGAACCTAAGAATATTCATGAGGTTCATATTTTTCTTAGGCTTACGACTTTCTATCATCATTTCATCAAAGGATGTAGCACCATCATATCTCTTATCACAGATTGTTTCAAAAGAAGATGAGTTTCAATAGAGTAAATGAGCTAATAATGCATTTGATATGGTTAAGAAGAAGATGACGAAGGCCCTAATAATATGGCTTCCTAATTTTACTAAGGTGTTTAAAGTAAAATGTGTAGTGGCAGAGCTAGAGTTTTTTAAATAAGGGGACAAATTATTAACAAATACTATATTATATAGACATGTATTAGAAATCAATTCAAAACATATATATTGATTCATATCAATTCAGAACATATATATTAATTCATATCAAGTAAAATTAATATAAAAATACTTTTAAAATGAAAAAACTTACATTATAATTGTTCTCTTCGAGTTTTCATATTTTGAAACCGCTTCATAATAGCTTCATTATCAATCTTATCGAAGATATCTTTCTCAATGTATACAACCAAACTATCATTCATCCAGTTATCTCCCATCCTGTTCCATAATCTATTCTTGACAATATGCATAGCAGAAAAAACTCTCCATTGTAGCAGTTGTAACTGGTAGAAGTAATGACAATTTGATAAGCATATATACTAATGGAAATATCAAATTCTTCTTTATTTTTACCATTTTCTCTGCAAGACTAGCAATACCTTCAATACCAGAGAACTCAACATCACCACGTAGATCAATAGTATACGTATCAAGTTAGTCACCAAGTACCATAAGGTCTACTATAGAGAATTCACTAGGATAAAAAAGAGAAAGTAGAATAAGCTTTTCTTTGTTGAAAGTAGAGAAAGAGTCATTTGAGCTTAAACATGCCACATAAAGAAGTAACTCCATGCTCGTCTCGGTAAAACGATCATCCAACTCAATAAGTTGCATGTCAATGATATTGTTAAACAATTCATAACGAAAATGGTGTAAGTTTGTAATCCCTTGAGATTTTCGCCTTGAACGCCCATGAAGCTTGTACTCATCATCCATATTTAGAATATCAATATCATGTTTGATGCAAAAAGATGACACTTCTTCCAGTAAAGATTCTCAATCATTCTCTCTCATCAATTGAATCATTCCTTTGATGTTTTCAATAAACTCATAGCATTTTCTATGTCTTGATCTTTTCTTTGTAATGCTTGTGATAACTCATTAGTAACTGCTTGTATCCTTCTCAAACAATGAAGCATGAACACAAACTTAAATGATTCCATAATACCTGTTAAAACGACCACTTCCATTCTCTATTCTGAGTTCATCCCATCCTCCCTTATAATCTCAAGCACATCAAGAACTGATGAAAACATTGCAAGTAAACGAATAATTGTAATATAATGGGAGCCCCAACGAGTATCACCATACCTTCTAAGATAAGTTCCTTGATTCAAGCCTCGTCCACTAGAAATTTCCCTATTTTCAAGTCCTTCAATAATTTTAGCATATTGTTTTTCTCTAATCACCTCCATCCTTTTACATGATGGTCCAACTATGTTTATAATGCTAGAAATAAAATTGAAGACATCTTCAACTTCATTATGCTTCTTTGTAACAGCCACAAGAGTCAATTGAAGTCTATGAGCAAAATAATGAACATAATATGCACTTGGATTGTTATTTAGAATTAGTGCTTTCAAGCCATTGAATTCACCTCGCATGTTACTAGCTCTATCATATCCCTAACCACGCAATCTTGATATACTTAGCTCATGTTTAGAAAACAAAGCTTCAATAGCTGCCTTGTGTGAACTAGCAGTTCTATCTGACACATGTTGAATGCCAAGAAAACATTCAATTATATATCCATTGTTATATAACAACTGCCATTTGTTCCTTGATTGATATGTCACGTGACTCATCAATTAAAATTAAAAATAATAAGTCACCTAGATCTTTGATAATCACATTTGTAATCTCCTCTGCAGCAGCTTGAGTAATGTCTTTTAGAATATCTGGAGAAGTCAATTTGTTATGTTTAGGAGCTTCACTAAAAGTAACTCTTTTAATAGCTTCATTGTTTCTGGAAAGGAAATGCAAGAGCTCTAGAAAAATTCCTTGGTTGCTTGAACATTCACATTCATCATGGCCACGAAATGGAAGTCCTTGGTGCAACAAAAAACGAGCACACTCTATTAAAGCATTCAATCGATTTTGATAATCACTTTGACTCTTTATTGTCTGCTCAGACAACAAAGTCATGATACTTTTTTTTCATTCATCAAATTCTCACATTTTATCTGAGCTGCATTGTGACTACTATTAGACTTTCCAATATGAAGATCAAATCTTTTCCCTTTTTCCAATTTGAAAACCCATCACCCACAAAAGAATCAACACCCCCTTTTGACTTGAAGAGGTAACAATACAAGCAAAAGGCAGCATCTTTGGCTATATTGTACTCTAACCATGTTAGGTATGCACCAAACCAAGCTGGATTAAAGCGTCGTAGTGTTAAGGTTGACAAGGATCTTTTTGTAGATAAGCTCTTCAGATTGCATCCCTATCATTTATATGGTACTCATAAATTGGTCTTTTTAAGCCAGGGTCAGCAAGGAGAGTGTCGAGGTTGATTTCAATATGACTTTTCTTTGAACTTGATTGAGTTACATGACTTGAAGCTTTGATTGACTCTTCATCCTCAAGAGATTTACGCTTGAAATACTTGTCTAATGACATGTTAATTTAATATGAACCTGCTGGATTTTTTTATCATCATTAGTGTCTATATAGTAATTAACACAACTACACAATAATTCACTATTAAACAAAAGTCAATTGAGTTACACAATAATTCTAAATCTTCCACATGAAATTAATAGCAAAATACACGTCAATTCATCAAAATCAAAACCTATTTCAATTCATATCTATATGCATATAATAAGTATGTTGATTAAATTATACTTAATCATTTCTAGACATTTAATTAAGGAACAATGCCTAGTGTATGTGTAAGAGGAACAATGCTTGAAAAACATGTTTTCTACTTGATATTTTACTTACAAATAAATTATGTGAAAATATTAAATTTCAATAAACTACTCTAACAATGCAAGAGATGTCAAGAATAGTGGTTTTGCATGAACATTAATTTATTTCTTTATAATAAAAAAAGAAACACTTAATTGATTAAATTAGCAGATTTAAACATTTATTTTGAATATATTTGAACATATTCATAACAAAACCCATAAATTATCATACACCCTAATATTTTTAATAACTAATTATAAAAGAGTAAAACTGAAATTAGACAATAAGACAAATATAAAAGATGAAGAAAATTTACCTAAAGTATAAAGCAAAAGGCAAAAAAACTTAATTGATGAGAAATTTGCATATAGGAGAATAGGAGAGGCAGGAACGGCTGCTGAAAAAAAAAACCCTACAAGGGAGGATAAAGAAACAAAAGGGAAAGGGGGAAAATTGGGAGTTGTAATTATATATATATATATATATATATATATATATATATATATATATATATATAAACTTTCCTTACCTGTAGCAATAATTATTGTTATTATTATTAGCATACGAGTTAGTTAATTACAACTTTCCTTACCTGTAGGCTGTAGCAATAATTCACACCCACTAATCTATTAATATTTTTTAAAAAAAAAATTAAGGGGGCAATTGCCCCCTTTTGACCAACTGTAGCTCCGCCACTGAAAATGTGATGCCTCAGAAATTGGGATAGGTGGAGTATTTGTCAAAAATATCATCATGTAGCTTATTTTGGTGAGAAATTTAACGAGGCCAAATAAAAATACTCAACCTATGATAAAGAATTTTATGTTGTAGTTCAAGCCTTGCACTATTAGCACCATTATTTGCTACTACAGGAGTTTGTTCTTTACTCCAACCATGAGACCTTTTGCTGTCTCAACTCTCAAAAAATCTCAACCATAGGCATGGTCATTGGGTTGAGTATTTACAAGTTTATTCATTAGAAATGAAATATAAATCCGTACTGGAAAATAAAGTGGCAGATGTCTTCAGTCATCAGGTAATATTGTTATCCGTAATGAGTGTTAAAGTTACTAGATTTGAGAGACTCAAAAAGAAATATGAATCTTGTCAACAATTTAAAGAAATAAACATGACATTAAGAGATGAGAGCAACCATGTTATAGATGGTAATTACATCTAAGAAGGGTATTTGTTTTGGGATAATAAGCTTTGTATACCAAAGACATTAGTGCATAATTTTTTGGTGTAGTATATTAATGATGGAGGTGTTTTAGGACACTTTGAGATCAATAAAACCAATAAAGAGGTGGAATGTCAGTTCTTTTGGTCTAACTTAGAAAGAGATGTAGAACATGTCAACTAGCTAAGCATGGAAAACAAAATATTGGTTTTTACACACCCTTGGATGTTCCCATTTGCCCTTGGCAAGATGTAAGTATGGATTTTTGTTTGGGCTTCATATACTGCAAAGAAGTGTCATAACACAATTCTGGGTTATTCCCTAAAAATCACCTTTTTTTCAAAATAAAAATTAAAAAAATAAAATAAAAGTTGGCAACTTTGAGAAAGCCCAAACAAGGTCTAATTGTACCCCATGATGCCAAAAAATGAAATAAAAATAAAAATTAAATATCAAATTAAATGATTATTGGACAAATTTGTATAAAAGTTAAGTCCAAGGATATAATTAAATTTTTAATAAGCCAATCTGATTTAATCATGGGCCAAATTAAATTTTAATTATGTTTAAGAATTAATTTGGGTTCAATTAAAGGATATAATTAAGTGTAAGGACTTAATTATTCTTTAGATGGGTCAAATTAATTTTGTTTGGGGCTTAATTGGTGAAAATATAAATTTAGGAGCCCAATTTGGGTTTAATTGAGAAAATTAGAATTTTAAGAAGCCAAATTTAATTTTTACCAAGTTAATTGATTGAAATCAAGGGCACAATCATAAGAAAATTGAAGTTTTGTGGTCAATTAAGGGTTAAATTGACAAAATTAGCAGCCAGGGAACAATTTAAAAAAGAAGCTTAAATTTGGGGCTCAAACAGTAATTCATCAGGGGCTTAATTGCATTAAATCAAAAGTTTAGGGTCAATGAGTGGTTCTATTGAAAAAAATTGAAAGCTAGAGGACTCCATTGAACTTCGGCGAAACCCCTAATTTAACCTTAAATGGCATCATTTTGATGATTTAAAAAAAAAAGAGGGGGGCCAGACAACGCGTTGTCTGGTTACTGTTCATTGTCTTTTTCTTTTACTTGAAAAAAGCTGCTCATGTCACCTATTTTGCAGGTGCATTTAAGGCATCTAACATCCATCAAATCTGACAAATCTTACACATAAATGATCACCTGCAATTTCCCTACAACATCATGTGAACCATCCAGGCTGAATGACAACATGACAACGCCGGTGTCGGCCTACAAAGGCCAACTTAGTCGGTTTTTTCCTACATATTTGACAACTCAAGATGCCTACTTTGAACCAACGGTTGGAATCCTTCCCAACTGAATCAAGGGCTGTAATTTTTTCCCAATGTAGATAAGATTACCCTCTTCCACCACTATAAATAAAGGTCAATTTCAGGGTCTAAAGGAGGGGGAAATTGAGTCCAAAATCAGCCAAAAACCAACCTGTCCACCCTCGGTTTTTGCAATTTCTTCTCTCCCTCTCTCTCTCCATCGTTCCAACTGCCGACCAAGGCCACTGCCAGCCCTTCAGCCACCAGCTACACCAAAGAAAGCCAATACAACCACCAACCGACCTCCAGACAGCCACCACGACTCTCTCTCTTCTCCTTCCAGCCTTTCTCTCTCCTCTGCAACTTTTTATTCTTCCTCCCACAGCTGCCTCCAGCCACCAGCACCTCCGCCCACTTCACTTTAGGCCAGTAACAACAACCCCATCCCCTCCACCAGGTTGCCCCCCATTTTTCTCTCTCATCATCTACATTTATGTAGTTACATGCAGAACGTGAACTACTGTTCACATTCTACAAAATAATTAACATCTCCTTCGGGTCGGGCCAGTTCTGGCCCCACCCCTAAGAAAATGAAAATAAATTAAAGAACCCTTTTAAAAAAACATTTGTGATTTTCTCACATATTTTTCTTTTTATTTTGTATGATATCGGATAGTATATTTACAATGTGAAATACAAATCTGATATTAAAATACTCGGAAGGCATGAGACCTTTTGAAGTTGTACATTGTTACAAGCATAGAAACCATTAGAACTTCTTCTCATGACTTCGTGAACCACATGCGCATGTCATTAGTTAGAACAGCTTTCCTCGCAGGGAAACATGAAGGTTTAAAATGTTTGATCGGCACGGTTTGTGAGTCAAACAGGATTAGATTATATTATTCAGGGGAAAAAAAATGATTAGATTAGATTATTGGTCAATAATTCACTGCAACAATTTCATCCATTATAGTATTCTCATTGCAAATCAGCTCCAGATCTCCGGGGCAAGGCAGCCAGCTATCTGTAATTCTTTAGAATAATTTATGGAATGCTACGTATCTCCCTGCGTTCGGCGCCAGCACAATATATCCTTAGAGGACTGCACGTCTAACGACAATGACTAGTGATCATGCACACCATTCCAACCTCATGTTATGCAAGGTTTCCATATCTCTATCATCCTGATCAATTCCTTATAAATAGAAAGCAGAATGTGCTTTGTTTCCATGTCCAATATTAGTAGTTCGAAAAAGAAGGAAAAAGAATGGAAATGCCAAGAGTAGCTGCAGCTTTGGCACTAGCACTTAGCCTCATCTTTGTGAGCATGGCTGGCCAATGCAGTGGTCAGTTGCGGCTTGGATTCTATAATGGAAAATGCAGGGACAGAAATGGTTTTCAGAGAGATGTTGAGGATATTGTCAGGCAGAAAGTAAAGGCAAGATTCAGTACAGACACAACAATAGTGGCTGCTCTTCTTCGCATGCAATTTCATGATTGTTTTGTCAATGTAAGAAGGTTTTGCAATCCCTTTCAACGTTAATTTGTTATATAGTACTCTTTGCTCAATACATACACAATCTAACGCGACTTTTTGGGGGTGTTGAAAGGGATGCGATGCATCTATATTGCTGGATGTGCCAAATGGTGAGAAAACTGCACCTCCAAATTTAAGTGTGAGGGGCTATGACTTCATCGAGGAAATAAAGACGGAAATTGAAAATACATGCCCAGGAGTCGTCTCTTGTGCTGATATTATAGTGATGGCTACCAGAGATGCTGTTTTCGAGGTGCATACCTTTTTTCTATTCCCTTTCAGAATCAATGCATTAACAAAATTAACAAACATTAACAAGATTAACAAATTTATTCAGGGGTCAAAAGAGAAGGATACCAAAAGAATTGAGTGATAAATGTTTGTGCTCATGCAGAGTGATAAGAAGTCAAGGACAGGATGGTACCCCGTACAAACAGGAAGAAGAGATGGTCGTGTATCTTCTGCTCAAAATGTGAAACTCCCATCTCCAGGCATCCCAGTTCCTCAAGCTATTGCAGCATTTAATAGCAAAAGACTGAGCACTATTGACATGGTTTATCTTCTTGGTACGCGATGATGCATGTTTCCATTCCTAATTCTCTTTGAAACGACATGTGATATTACATTTCCAAGCACTTTTCTTATTTGTCTTTTGATTCTTCTGATGATGTGTAGGAGGTGGTCACAGTGTCGGGGTAGCACATTGTGGTTTATTCCAAAATCGTCTTTATGATTTCAACAACACTGGCAACCCTGATCCAACCATGAATACAACACTACTGAAAACCCTACAAACTCTCTGTCCTCAAAATTCTAACAGTAACAACTCAGCTAATCTCGACCAGGATCCTCTCAAGTCTTCTTCAGTGGACAAATCTTTCTTCGAGCAAATACGTTTAGGTAATGGGATTCTCGAAGTTGATCAGCAGCTGGCACTGGATTCAAACACCAGATTCTCAGTGGCAAGAATAGCTGGAAGCAACGATTTCAGCTTTCAATTTGGTCGGGCCATGATTAAGTTGGGAGCTGTTGACGTCAAGACTGGCAAAGATGGGGAGATCAGGAAAAGATGCGCAGCTGTTAATTCACCTAGTGGAAATTCTGGTCGAAATATTTTTAATATATTCGGTTGATTATACTTGTCATCCGTCAACTAGTCTGCTTTCATCCTTGTTTATTGATGCCCCTTTTGTTTTCTTGTTTTTATCTCATGTTCCTTTATGTTATTCTTTTTTGTATTTATTATTTGCTGTAATCTTGTTCTAATTGAATGAAGCAAGCAACAAAATTATATATGTTTGGTCAAGGAAAGAATAGCTCAATTTGCGCAATATGAGATGAATCGTTTTAATTAGAACTGCACTCATTCAGCTAAATAATTAATGTCATAGTCTTGGCGTGCCAATATTAGAAAACAAGAAAATGCACTCAGAAGAACAATCTCAACAGATGGTGGTGAGGAGGAGAACTTTAGTTTAAGCCTTGGATGCAAGGGCTGCCTTGATCTTTGGATAGTATCCATATCAGTTTTGAAGGCATTGGCGAGGACAGAGTCATCAATTCAAGGATGATTAAATTATACTTAATCATTTCTAGACATTTAAATAAGGAAGAATGCCTAGTGTATGTGTAAGAGGAACAATGCTTGAAAAACATGTTTTCTACTTGATATTTTACTTACAAATAAATCATGTAAAAATATTAAATTTCAATAAACTACTCTAACAATGCAAGAAATGTCAAGAATAGTGGTTTTGCATGAATATTAATTTATTTCTTTATAATAAGAAAAGAAACACTTAATTGATTAAATTAGCAGATTTAAACATTTATTTTGAATATATTTGAACATATTCATAACAAAACCCATAAATTATCATACACCCTAATATTTTTAATAACTAATTATAAAAGAGTAAAACTAAAATTAGACAATAAGACAAATAGAAAAGACGAAGAAAATTTACCTAAAGCATAAAGCAAAAGGCAAAAAAACTTAATTGATGAGAAATTTACATATAGGAGAATAGGAGAGACAGGAACGGCTGCTGAAAAAAAAAAACCCTACAAGGGAGGATAAAGAAACAATAGGGAAAGGGGGGAAAATTATATATATATAATCTTTCCTTACCTGTAGCAATAATTATTGTTATTATTATTAACATACGAGTTAGTTAATTACAACTTTCCTTACCTGTAGGCTGTAGCAATAATTCACACCCACTAATCTATTAATATTTTAAAAAAAAACATTAAAGGGGCAATTGCCCCCTTTTGACCGAAAATGTGATGCCTTAAAAATTAGAATAGGTGGAGTATTTTTCAAAAATATCATCAAGTAGCTTATTTTGATGAGAAATTTAACGAGGTCAAATAAAAATACTCAACCTATGATAAAGAATTTTATGTTGTAGTTCAAGCCTTGCACTATTAGCACCATTATTTGCTACTACGGGAGTTTGTTCTTTACTCCAACCATGAGACCTTTTACTATCTCAACTCCCAAAACATCTCAACCATAGGCATGGTCATTGGGTTGAGTATTTACAAGTTTATTCATTTGAAATGAAATATAAATCCGTACTGGAAAATAAAGTGGCAGATGTCTTCAGTCATCAGGTAATATTGTTATCTGTAATGAGTGTTAAAGTTACTAGATTTGAGAGACTCAAAGAGGAATATGAATATTGTCAACAATTTAAAGAAATAAACATGACATTAAGAGATGAGAGCAACCATGTATAGATGGTAATTACATCTAAGAAGGGTATTTGTTTTGGGATAATAAGCTTTGTATACCGAAGACATTAGTGCATAATTTTTTGGTGTAGTATATTCATGATGGAGGTGTTTTAGGACACTTTGAGATCAATAAAACCAATAAAGAGGTGGAATGTCAGTTCTTTTGGTCTAACTTAGAAAGAGATGTAGTTAAATTGGTAGGTCAATGTAGAACATGTCAACTAGCTAAGCATGGAAAACAAAATATTGGTTTTTACACCCCCTTGCCTGTTCCCATTTGCCCTTGGCAAGATGTAAGTATGCATTTTTGTTTGGGCTTCCATAGTCATAACACAATTCTGGGTTATTTACTAAAAATCACCTTTTTCCAAAATAAAAATTAAAAAAAATAAAATAAAAGTTGGCAACTTTGAGAAAGCAAGTTGGGGAATCAAGGTGCAATTTCGGAGGAAATTCAAGGTCTAATTGTTCCTCATGATGCCAAAAAATAAAAAAATAAAATCAAAATTAAAGATCAAATTAAATGATTATTGGACAAATTTGCATAAAAGTTAAGTCCAAGGATATAATTAAATTTTTAATAAGCCAATCTGATTTAATCATGGGTCAAATTAAATTTTAATTATGTTTAAGAATTAATTTGGGTCGAATTAAAGGATATAATTAAGTGTAAGGACTTAATTATACTTTAAATGGGTCAAATTAATTTTGTTTGGGGCTTAATTGGTGAAAATATAAGTTTAGGAGCCCAATTTGGGTTTAATTGAGAAAATTAGAATTTTAAGAAGCCAAATTTAATTTTTACCAAGTTAATTGATTGAAATCAAGGGCAAAATTGTAAGAAAATTAAAGTTTTGTGGTCAATTAAGGGTTAAATTGACAAAATTAGCAGCTAGGGAACAATTTAAAAAAGACGCGTAAATTTGGGGCTCAAACAGTAATTCATCAGGGGCTTAATTGCATTAAATCAAAAGTTTAGGGTCAATGAGTGGTTCTATTGAAAAAAATTGAAAGCTAGAGGACTACATTGAACTTCGGCGAAACCCCTAATTTAACCTTAAACTGCATCATTTGATGATTTAAAAAAAGAGGGGGGCCAGACGACGCGTTGTCTGGCTACTGTTCATTGTCTTTTTCTTTTACTTGAAAAAAGCTGCTCATGTCACCTATTTTGCAGGTGCATTTAAAGCATCTAACATCTATCAAATCTGACAAATCTTACACGTAAATGATCACCTGTAATTTCCCTACAACATCATGTGAACCATTCAGGTTGAATGACAACATGTCGGCGCCGGTGTCGGCCTAAAAAGGCCAACTCAGTCGGTTTTTTCTTACATATTTGACAACTCAAGATGCCTACTTTGAACCAACGGTTGGGATCCTTCCCAACTGAATTAAGGGTTGTAATTTTATCTCAATGTAGATAAGATTGCCCTCTTCCACCACCTATAAATAAAGGTCAATTTCAGGGTCTAAAAGAGGGGAAAATTGAGTCCAAAATCAGCCAAAAACCAACCTGTCCACCCTCGGTTTCTACAATTTCTTCTCTCCCTCTCTCTCTCCGCCGTTCCAACTACCGACCAAGGCCACTGCCAGCCCTTCAGCCACCAGCTACACCAAAGGAAGCCAACACAACCACCAACCGACCTCCAGACAGCCACCACGGCTCTCTCTCTTCTCCTTCCAGCCTTTCTCTCTCCTCTGCAACTTTTTATTCTTCCTCCCACAGCTACCTCCGACCACCAGCACCTCCGCCCACTTCACTTTAGGCTAGTAACAACAACCCCATCCCCTCCGCCAGGTTGCCTCCCATTTTTCTCTCTCGTCGTCTGCATCTATGTAGTTACATGCAGAACGTGAACTACTGTTCACATTCTGCAAAATAATTAACATCTCCTTCGAGCCGGGCCAGTTCGGGCCCCACCCTAAAAAATGAAAATAAATTAAAGAACCCACTTAAAAAAAACATTTGTGATTATCTCACATATTTTTCTTTTTATTTTGCATGATATCGGTTGTATATTTACACTATAAAATACAAATCTGATATTGAAATACTCGGTTTTCTCAAAAATATTTCAAAACAATTCAAAACATTTCATAAAAAAATCTCAAAAAATTTTAAATTAATTTCCCTTTTCAAAAAAAAAATGTGTTTTCATGTATATGGCCAAATCCTAAAAATTTTCACTCCATATTTTCATTAAAAAAATTGCATCTTTCTCATGTTTTGAAAAAAAAAAAAAAAAGGATATCAAAACTAGTTTTTGATCGTCCATTAGGGTTTAACCAAAATATTAAAATTGCATCTTTTTTAGGTTTCAGATGTACACTTTAATATTTGTGGGGTGTAAAATTATACGATAAAGTACACCCTCAGGTATTAAAGATAAAAGGTGTAAATAAATGCGATGCTAAAATTAAGACTTTAGAACGGTTAGGATTTAACCCGATAAGGTAGAGAATCTCTCATGAAGAGAGATCTATCTTGGACCTTAGAAAAGACCAACGAATAGAAACACAACCTAGAAAAACAATCAAACAACAATGCAGCTTATCTTAGGTAGGGTGCACTAGGAGTGACGCATCTTCCCTTAGCGCAACCAGTCTCGTACCCAGATTTTCGCAAACCATAGGTTCCTAATAACCATAATAATAGATGGTGACTCCTGAACATTAATCATAATTTTATAATTAAATCAAAAAACATTTCCAATACACACACACATACACATACACACCTCACACATGAGGCACGAAAAAGCCTCCGCCATCGCCAGACGACATCGCGGCGTGACCCCGTGACAAGAAGCATGCCTCTATCTTTTTGGTTATCGATTTGTTCTCTAAGATGACCCATTTTGTCCCTTACACTAAGACCACATATGTTTTTAGAGTTGCGAAACTCTATATTGATGAAATGTCGAGTTGTATGGTCTTCCCCAAACCATAATCTCAGATAGGGGTGTTAGATTTATGGAAAATCCTTTGACATATGGTGGGAACTAAGTTGAAATTTTATAGTACCTACCACCCCATAACTGATCTGATGGTTAAACTGAGATGGTTAATGTTTAGTGTTTGATCCTAATAGAAATTGGAATCTAGTTCTTCGTGCAACCTTGTTTGCCTACAATAGCTATAACAATAGGTCGACAGGCATGAGTTCTTTTGAAGTTGTACATTGTTACAAGCCTAGGAAACCAGTAGAACTTCTTCTTGTGACTTCGTGAACCACATGCGCATGTCATTAATTAGAACAGCTTTCCTCGCAGGGAAACATGAAGGTTTAAAATGTTTGATTGGCACGGTTTTTGAGTCAAACAGTGTAAGTTTTATCAAAACCTTGAAAAAGGAAAAACAATCAACTCATGGAAGAGATAGATGAAGGCCCCGTATCTGTTTGTTGAAATTCTTCACTTAGTATTTCCTTTACAGAGAGAGCCTTTATATATACACTGACTATTCTGTTTGTCTAACTAACTGGAAAGAGAAACGTGAAGAAAATAAAAAGCATCTTCCAGCTAATTCTAGAGGCTAAATATCAAGTAACAGAAAAGGGAGAATGTACAAAATGTGTGTTATCTATCCTCTCGTGCATGTGATGAGAGAGCTGAATGACTAGTATTATTTTCTTCTTTATTAACTGAAATATTGATGTCCCGTAATAAACAGGATTAGATTATATTATTCAGGGGAAAAAAAAACGATTAGATTAGATTATTGGTCAATAATTCACTGCAACAATTTCCTCCATTATAGTATTCTCCTTGCATATCAGCTCCAGATCTCCGGGGCAAGGCAGCCAGCTATCTGTAATTCTTTAGAATAATTTATGGAATGCTACGTATCTCCCTGCGTTCGGCGGCAGCACCAGCACCAGCACCATATATCCTTAGAGGACTGCACGTCTAACGACAATGACTAGTGATCATGCACACCATTCCAACCTCATGTTATGCAAGGTTTCCATATCTCTATCAACCTGATCAATTCCTTATAAATAGAAAGAAGAATGTGCTTTGTTTCCATGTCCAATATTAGTAGTTCGAAAAAAGCAAAAAAAATGGAAATGCCAAGAGTAGCTGCAGCTTTGGCAGTACTAGCACTTAGCCTCATCTTTGTGAGCATGGCTGGCCAATGCAGTGGTCAGTTGCAGCG
Organism: Populus davidiana x Populus alba var. pyramidalis; assembly: GCA_027475595.1. Taxonomy (NCBI): domain Eukaryota; kingdom Viridiplantae; phylum Streptophyta; class Magnoliopsida; order Malpighiales; family Salicaceae; genus Populus; species Populus davidiana x Populus alba var. pyramidalis. The sequence continues at coordinate 307,474 of JANKYH010001487.1, read as the reverse complement.
AGGATTCTATAATGGAAAATGCAGGGACAGAAATGGTTTTCAGAGAGATGTTGAGGATATTGTCAGGCAGAAAGTAGAGGCAAGATTCAGTACAGACACAACAATAGTGGCTGCTCTTCTTCGCATGCAATTTCATGATTGTTTTGTCAATGTAAGAAGGTTTTGCAATCCCTTTCAACGTTAATTTGTTATATAGTACTCTTTGCTCAATACATACACAATCTAATGCGACTTTCTGGGGGTGTTGAAAGGGATGCGATGCATCTATATTGCTGGATGTGCCAAATGGTGAGAAAACTGCACCTCCAAATTTAAGTGTGAGGGGCTATGACTTCATCGAGGAAATAAAGACGGAAATTGAAAATACATGCCCAGGAGTCGTCTCTTGTGCTGATATTATAGTAATGGCTACCAGAGATGCTGTTTTCGAGGTGCATACCTTTTTTCTATTCCCTTTCAGAATCAATGCATTAACAAAATTAACAAACATTAACAAAATTTATTCAGCGGTCAAAAGAGTAGGATAACAAAAGAATTGAGTGGTAAATGTTTGTGCTCATGCAGAGTGTTAAGAGGTCAAGGACAGGATGGTACCCTGTACAAACAGGAAGAAGAGATGGTCGTGTATCTTCTGCTCAAAATGTGAAACTCCCATCTCCAAGCATCCCAGTTCCTCAAGCTATTGCAGCATTTAATAGCAAAAGACTGAGCACTATTGACATGGTTTATCTTCTTGGTACGCGATGATGCATGTTTCCATTCCTAATTCTCTTTGAAACGACATATGATATTACATTTCCAAGCACTTTTCTTATTTGTCTTTTGATTCTTCTGATGATGTATAGGAGGTGGTCACAGTGTCGGGGTAGCACATTGTGGTTTATTCCAAAATCGTCTTTATGATTTCAACAACACTGGCAACCCTGATCCAACCATGAATACAACACTACTGAAAACCCTACAAACTCTCTGTCCTCAAAATTCTAACAGTAACAACTCAGCTAATCTCGACCAGGATCCTCTCAAGTCTTCTTCAGTGGACAAATCTTTCTTCGAGCAAATACGTTTAGGTAATGGGATTCTCGAAGTTGATCAGCAGCTGGCACTGGATTCAAACACCAGATTATCAGTGGCAAGAGTAGCTGCAAGCGACGACTTCAGCTTTCAATTTGGTCAGGCCATGATTAAGTTGGGAGCTGTTGACGTCAAGATTGGCAAAGATGGGGAGATCAGGAAAAGATGCGCAGCTGTTAATTCACCTAGTGGAAATTCTGGTCGAAATATTTTTAATATATTCGGTTGATTATACTTGTCATCCGTCAACTACTCTGCTTTCATCCTTGTTTATTAATTGATGCCCCTTTTGTTTTCTTGTTTTTATCTATGTTCCTTGTTTATTAATTGATGCCCCTTTTGTTTTCTTGTTTTTATCTATGTTCCTTTATGTTATTCTTTTTTGTATTTATTATTTGCTGTAATCTTGTTCTAATTGAATGAAGCAAGCAACAAAATTATATATGTTTTGTCGCACGTGTGCGGCGGCGCGGCGATCGTCCACCCTCAAGGAAAAATCGGAATATTTATTCCTGGAAAAATAAGGTAGGGAGAGACAAGGAATTCTTGTCTCTACAAGTGAAAATATGGACTGGGAGTCGCCACCTAGTATTCTGGTTACTAGGAACCTTAACTGGTCTTTAGAGATCGGGTACGGAGACTGGTTGCGTAAAGGGAAGGTATTAGCACCCCAACTACGCCCTACCTAAGGTAGGCTGCATTGCTTTAATGTCTGATAAAATCTAAAATCGTGTTGTGGTTTTTTTTTAATTGTTGGTTCGTTTACGGTTTAAGAAAAGTCCTCCTCTGTAAGGAGATCCTTATCTTATCGGGTAAAAACTAACTATTCGAAGTCGTCAAAAGAAAATATATATATTTTTTTTTTAATATCAGGAATACGATTTACGTATAAATTCATAATCCCTGATACTAAAATCAAACAAAATAAAATATTTTGTTGTTTTTGAAATTTTGGTCAATGTTCTCTTGACTTTAATAAACTGGTTATTAAAGCCAAAATGCATGCTAAAATATTGTTTTTTGACATATGAAAAATACGATATGATTTTTTAGATTTGAGACACTTGGCCGTATGCACAAAAACATTTTTTTTTTTAATCTTTTTTTTTCAATTTTTTTATTTATTTTTGGAAGTTTTTGCCGAAAAACGGGTATTTTAATACCGGATTTATATTTTTTACGATGTAAAAATACTGCCCGATATTAATCAAAATGACATAAACAACTACGCGGGAAAATTATAAAATGCTGAAACAAATATTTTTGATTTTTTTTTTTATGCTGTGTGAACAGTACCGTATGAATAGTGACGTGTGAACAGTACCGCGGGACGAAAACCGGGTATTTTAATACCGAATTTATATTTTTACGATGTAAAATACAGACCGATATTAAGCAAAATTGATATAAAAAAAAAAATATGCTGGAAAATTGTAAAAATTCTGTCAAAAAAAAAAATAATTTGAAATGGGCCGGACCCAGCCCATTTAGTGGGCTGGGCCGAACCTGGCCCATAAGCATGGGCTGGGCTCGGGCCCAGCCCACCTTAGCAGCTTCACCTCGCCTGCAGGCGTGCACCGTGCACGTCCTGCATGGCGAGGGAAGAAACGAAAATAAAAGTAAAAGGGGGCAGTGTTTACCTGGAGAGGCGGCGACGCCGGCGACTGCTGGTGGCAGCGGAGACGGAGGCGGAGACGGTGCTGGCGATGGCAGTGGCAGCCCCTCCCCTGTTTCTCTTCTTCAGTGCAGAGGTGAGAACCTCTTTATTTTTTTCTTTTCTTCTTCTACTCTCTCTCTCGGTTCTCTCCTTCTCTCCCCTCTCTCTTCTCCCTTTTGTCCTTCTTCTCTTCTGTTTCCTTTTTTTTTTTTTCAGTGCCCCTCCCCTGTTTTTTATAGGCAAAAAACAGGGGGGGGACTGTTGGGGCGGCCACTGTTGGCCGCCCCTCCACTATCCAAGTGGCCGAAAAAGTATGCAAGTGGCTATTGTGGGCGTCTTTTTGAAGCCGTCGGTGAAAGAAGTTCGGCGAAAAGTGGAGAAGACAAAAAATTCTTCTCCCCTGTTCTCTGCGTGTGCAGGGAAGAAGACAATGGTGCTGTTTCAAAACGGCACCGTTTTGGGTTCTTCTTCTTCTTTTCTTTTTTTTTTTTTTTTTTTTTTTTTTTTTTTTTTTTTTTTTTTTTTTTTTGCAACAGTGAATGAAACGGCGCCGTTTTGGTCAAAACGCGCCGTTTCATTTAAAAGGAAAAGGCGCCAAAACTTTTCAGATTCAAATTTCGGCCCTCAATTTGCGCGCATTTTGCATTTTAGTCCTTGGTCTCGGATTTCTTCAATTAAGTCCCTAATTGGCCATTAAACTTCAATATTTATGCAATTAAGCCCCTGATTTGACCAAATTAACTTCCAAAATTTATAATTTGACCCAGAAAATTAATTTCTCCTAATTAAAGCCCAAGTTAACTCCAAAATCAAGTTAACTTTTGTTTTCTTGTTTTTATCTATGTTCCTTTATGTTATTCTTTTTTGTATTTATTATTTGCTGTAATCTTGTTCTAATTGAATGAAGCAAGCAACAAAATTATATATGTTTGGTCAAGGAAAGAATAGCTCAAGTTTGCGCAATATGAGATGAATCGTTTTAATTAGAACTGCACTCATTCAGCTAAATAATTAATGTCATAGTCTTGGCGTGCCAATATTAGAAAACAAGAAAATGCACTCAGAAGAACAATCTCAACAGATGGTGGTGAGGAGGAGAACTTTAGTTTAAGCCGTGGTGAGGAGGAGATCTTTTGGATAGTATCCATATCAGTTTTGAAGGCTTTGGGGAGGACAGCATCATCAATTCAACGATGAAGGATGCCCGGCCTTTCACTTTTTGGTTGTAGACTAAGTTCTTATTTTATTGTTTTTATTTTATTTTATTGGGTTATTTATGTTAAATCGTTTTTATTGATGGGTCAAGCCCAATAATTATATAATTTAAAGTTGTGCTATTTATATATATTTTTTATCAATTTTTGAGTTTTTTAAGACTAGATAAAATAACAAACTATTCATCCTCTGAATTTTCTCTTCTTCTTAACTTTGTTTTCACTGTTTTTAATTCTTGGCTTCGTTCTTATTTTCATTACTTTAGTTTTTTAGATTTTGATCCATATCAATTTTGATATCAGAAAACAAGTATGAGCTTCTGAAAACCCCTAAATTTAAATTTAACATGGTTTGAAAAACCTAGAAATTGTGTAGAATCTTTATTAACGATTGATCTAAACATATTCTGCTATCTTTAACTTCCCTTCCACTGTATCTTCTCTTTATATGATTTGTATTAAAGAAATGCCCTGACATGCAGGATGGCGCATATAGTTCATTTGTCCTTGCTTAATCATGCTCGTTCGTTTGTCTTAATTTGTTTTATAATATTAATAATTATTTTCCATAATCAATCTATGAAATCTGAGCCTTTACACAGGAAATCTCTGATAGCTGGACAATCCAAATCAACCAGATCAAAGTAACATTAACATGCCAGGATTAAAATGAAATATTTTCTGCTTGGCTAACTGAAGATTATTCCAATAAAGGTCTTACAGAAGACTCGAACAGGGTGAGTCTCCTCCGATTCATATGGAATGCTTCGTGCAAGGTTATGGCGGAGGAAGGATGACCAAAATATAAACTCAGCCATGCCGTTTTCTATCACTTGGGACTACAATCTGCCGCGAACTCGTTTAGAACAAATGACTATATTTGCAAGTGCATCAGTAAAAAAACATATTGCTTCAATAAAAGTAACCACCTCATTCAGAGCATAAAAGTCACAAGCAAAACTCTATGGTTTCTACAAAGTTTAAATATCAATTCGAAGTCAACAATTTTCCATAGGATAAGAAAAACTACAAAAACGTCCTGACTTGAAAAGAGCCATCACCAAGCAGTCAAAGCAGCACCACCGAAATGGAATTTCTCTGATGAGAGACAGCTTACAGCCTTCTTCCCCTTCTGCCACCCTTTCTGCGGGTGCTGTCTGTTGGAATTGGTGTCACATCCTCTAAAAAACATACAAGCAATCGTCAAACTCAATGCCAAAGAAAGAAGATTCAGGCTTACAATTGCTTCTCTGGTTTAATTACTACATTGGCCAGTTCAGCTATTCATACTCGATCAACAGAAAAACACAGCATAAATGTTAGACAGTATTCATGGCATATAACAAATATAAAATGTCAGGCTCTTGAAAAATTACGACATTAAAGAGTTACTAATTCCTAGATTGAAAGCTTCAATCCACAAGCATCACCAGCACCAGTTCATCCAAGCCAGGTAATAAACACAAGTGCATATTAAACTCCTAAAATTGCAATCAATGGTTCTAAAACTTTATTTCATATTAATGACTTACCAATGCGACCAATTTTCATTCCAGAACGAGCCAATGCCCTAAGAGCAGACTGGGCACCAGGCCCAGGTGTCTTAGTTTTGTTCCCTCCTGTAGCGCGAAGCTTGATATGAAGAGCAGTAATGCCAAGTTCCTGTTAGTTTTGAAACAAGTTTAGTGCTAATGAAACCACTTCTGAATATAAAAAAAATTATAAATTAAAAGGAATTTTTTTCAAATCAATGTATCAAATATAAAACAGAACAAAGACCTTGCATCTCTGTGAAACATCCTGTGCAGCAAGCATAGCAGCATATGGTGAAGATTCATCCCTGTCAGCTTTAACCTTCATTCCACCTGGTACATATGCAGAACAAGGAGATAGAGTTACACTAGTAGCAGAAACAATGGCCGCCAAAGCAACAGTTCTACGAGTAATGCACAACCAAAATAAAGCAAACTACTGCCAATATTGAACAAGCAATCATGTGATAGCAAAATGATGAATTCACCATGCAATTGTATTTTGGATAGTCAAAAGGCCACTGATAAATCAACACTCCACTACAGAGTACAACAAAGTACTCGTGTTGGATAAGAATATAGAAACATAATGTAAAAACTCAAGACACTTAAAATTTTAAAATCATTGTATAAATTAATTTTAAAAAGAAAAACACCCAAGTCTATTTTAATTAGCAAAAACAGCAAACCAAGAGAGAAAAAGACAAATAGAGCAGAAGCAAGCTAGAAATCTTATAAGCATGACCCCATTCCAAGAAAAAGCAATTGTTAAATAAATTATGACAGTATAAAACACATACCAGTAATGCGAACTAGGGTTTCCCTCCCAGACAGATCAGTCACATGCTGCAATTATTTAAACCAAGTTAAATCACTTACAGATAAACCCAAAAGATCCCGTTAATCAAAAGACAGACATGATAGTTCATTTGGGAAAATATGAAAGAACGCTCACAATGAATGTGTCATTGAATGAAGCAAAAATGTGAGCCACCCCGAAAACATGCTCTCCCTCCCGGACAGTTGGGCCAAGAGTAACATTTTCTTCCTTGGGCTCTCTTGTCCTTCTCTTTGACTATCAAATCATAAACAAAATTCTATCAAAACAAAAACCCACGAAAAAGAAGCAAAATCTAAATCTGAAAAACAAATATAGAACTCAAACCCCACGTCCTTAAACAACAAACAGCTAACGTATATACTATCACAGTCAAGAACGATCAAACAAAGCATAGGACAAGTGACTGATAGCATCAAAAAGAAACCTTCTACAACATCAACTTATATCCGAAAAATCCCAAATTTCCCACCCTAAAACAGATGCAAATTGAAAAGTACGAAACTTTAACAGAAACCCACTTCCCCTTTGTTTATTTTCTTAAAACAAAACAGATAACAAAAGCAAATATCCTTGTCTTAAGTCCTCCAAAGCAGATATACATCAACAAGAACAACAAAAACAAGGTACGAAGAGAGTTAAATACGTTAAAGAGATCTTACTTACCATGGCTGAAGGCAGTTTAGGTTCAGAAGCCCAAGGATGCTAAAAGAGGCTGCTGGCCGAGCTTGCTTGCGGCGTTGCGGAGGACGACAGGGAGTGGCTCTAAGAGGAGACTTTATATGAGGGAAGTGGCCAGGGTTTTAGTAGAGTCAATATTATTTGTATTTGCTTGAAAGTCCTTGGAGTTTTCTTTTATTCTTATTGGGACTAATTTAGGTTGGGCTTTTCTCTTTTTTAGTTTTTCCTAATAATCTGATTTCTTTTCTTGGGTTATTTTATGGGCTTATTTTATGGGCCGGTCTTTTCCAAGCTTTGTGAAAAACTGGCCCATAGGACATAGCATTTGATGCTCATTTTCTTTTTCTTTTTTAGAAAAGGGGTCAAAACTCAAAAGCGATTTCTCATTGTATATTTTGTTGTAGAGTGTTTTGGGCATCACTTCTATTTATTGATTTAATTTTTAAAAAATAAATATTTAATTAAAAGAAATCATAAGTTGTATGGTGTTAAAATCAATTTTCATAAGCAACAAGTAACTTATAGAATTGAGATAAAATCTTACTTCGCGCATGAATTACAAAGTTTAATTCTTGTAATGGTTGATTTATGTGGTTTGTTTGTTTGACTTTTTAGAATTTAATTTCTAAGTAGACCGTCAAGATGGGTTAACTTCTTGTTGGATTATAAAGTTAACTTTGAAAAAACAATTACTTGAGAGTAGAATTCAAGTTTTAAAGCATTTCTAGTTATGATTGCTTTTTAAAATATTTTTTTGTATTGAAATGTATTAAAATGATATTTTTTTTATTTTTAAAAAATTATTTTTTAAATTAGTATATTAAAACGATGCAAAACATATAAAAAAAAAATAAATTATCTTATATAAAAAAAAAATCAGTTTAGTTACTTTTTATATATATAAAAACCAAACCGAATAAAATATAATCACCCTAAAACTAACTAATGCACCTTCTCCTACGAATTTCTTGAGCCTTTTTTATTTTTTTATTTGCTGCTCCCAATTTCAAATACATTTAGAAATACAGATCCGAGAGATGAAAAAATTATAGTTGATTAAAATGTTATTAATTGCCATGCCATCTTTGGTTTTTCTCTCAGCTGGCCTCAGCCACTCAGGATGTAACGAATGTCCCACAATAAATACAGTAAAAGGATGATATTGGGACTTTCTTAGTGTTGGAAGGATGATATTGGTGAATTTTAAACTATTAGGATCGAAGTGCAATTGATAAAGACAATAATGAAATTTATTCTATAATTAATAATTTCAGCAAGATTTTTAGAGATGAATACTACATTTAATTATTCTTCTATTAATATTATTTAGATAATCATATCTAAATATATAAAAACATAATATTTGAGATTATAACCACCTTGATGAAGAGCCCGTTTGTTTACGCGGTTGCGGCTGCGTTTTAATTAAAATGCAGTTTGTAGTCTTTTGGTTAAGGAAAAAAAGTAATATACTATTTATTGGTCCCACTTATTTTTTACGTTGGAAACGCAGTTAAAGAAAAGCAAGGATTCCTTGCTTTTCTTACACTGTTCACTTGCACTACGTGAACTCTATTTTTTTAGTGTGTTAATTTTTTAACATTTTAAAAAAAAAAAACTAGTTTAGAGTGAATTTTATATCTGATAATATTTTATCTAATTTTATTAAACGCTAAAAAAATTATGGAAACTGTAGTTCTTGTCGGATGTATTTCATACGTAATGAAATTGTAGATAGTTTCATAGAATAATAAAAAATATTTTATATAAAGTATGATTTATTTCATGATGTAATAACAATAATTAAATTCACAATATTTAAATTAAAAATCATCAATATTAATATATATTTTTAAAATTATTTTATAACCTAAATTTTAAAAGTATTTTCAACCAAACACATTAAACTATTTTTCTTCAACCTCGATTTCAATCACAGTTTTAACCAAACATCTATTTTTTCAAACCAACCTCAACTAAAAATATTTTTTATAAAATAATTTTTTTCAAATTATAATCACAATAATTACCGCAATATCAAACACACATCAAACCAAGTGATAATATTTTTATTCTTTTTAGCTATAAAAAAACAACAGGCTAAGTACAATTTTTTTTTTTTTGTTTTTTTGCTGGCTCAACTAAAGGCGACTGCAGATGACTTGACTTTCACCGCTGTATGATTTGTTTTAGTTAATAATGGTATTTAGGCTCGGATTAAAGGTTGTTAAAAATATATTTTTAATATGAAATAAAAAATATAATATAAATTTAAATTATAAAAATGGATCATAAAATTGTAAAAATTATTTTTTCATATATAATTTAAACATCTTAAAACACACATGGTTAAAATAAAAATTCAAACATAATTTAAATAAAAAATACAGTAAATACAATTATTAATCTTCATAAATTTTCATTCACCAACAATTCACAGACTTAAACAAAAGCATTGACATATATTTTTAGCAACGTTGCCATCTCCTCTGTAATTCATAAGAATGAAAAATAATTGCATTGAACATGCCTAATGAGATAAACCCAAACTATGAAAAATTCATTTTCTGTCTCTCATTAATATATATATATATATATATATATATATATATATATTTTTTATGATCCTGGATGTCCGGGCCAGCTTACGCGCACCACAACTAATCTCAGGGATTACTGAACATCCTGCAAGCCCAGTAGGCAGGTAAGACACCACAGGAGTGACAGGCTGGTACTCTTGAGGATCAAACCCAGGACCTTCGCAAAGTCAAGCCTTGCAGTTGACCAATGAGCTAAACCCTTAAGTGTCTCATTATTCATTAATATATATCTTGTTTAATGCTTACATGGTTCACCTTACGTCTATGTGGGCGTTTCAATACATCTATTACTTGTGAAAAAAAAAAACTCCAGGTAAAAAACCACAAACTTCATGTACTTAGAACAATAAAGAAAACAAACTATGTAACAGATGGAAATAGAAACAATAACTTCCAAAAGATCCTGATTTTATGTGGGATTTTGTCAATTATGGAAAACATAGCATTCTAATGTATGATATCATATGGCTACAGCATATAGATATGTTTATATTAACTATTAACCAAAAGGTTTCCGAATGATTGAATTGAAGTATGTAATTAAGAGCAATTAAAAGGCAACAATTGAGCAAGATATGAAATTATTATGGTTATGGAACGGCGGAGAATGGAGAGAAAAATAGGATAAGGATGCTTTGTGTCTGTGGTCAAAGTTGATTGGTGATCAATTGACAAATTTTATTTTCCAATTGAGAACGTAAACACGGAAGAAAAATCACAATTTTGCTCGATCTCAAACGATTTTACCTAGTCAAAACTATTTTAGTACGATCTTTAATTTTTATACCGAGTTGACACTGTAAATATAAATTAACTTGTAAAAATATATAATTTTATAAGTCAATTCATGATTTTAATATCATTGACGCAAGCTATGTTAAGGACTACAAAGACGCTAATGAATGCTTATATGTATAGATTTATTTTATTCAATAACAATTTTATTAGAACTATTAATGTTTGTTTTGGAATTATATAAGATCCATTTTAACTGCTTTAATCATCCTATACTTGTTACGGGGTGGAGAAATGTTAAAAGGTCAACAATCTAGAAAATATATTAAAATTATATTTTTTATATAATATTTTTTTCTAAAGGAGAATCAAATAGTTTTTTTTTTATCATATCAAAATCATAAATTAAAAAAAAAACTAAAAACTCATCAATTTAATATTTGAACAAATAAAAAACATTTTCAAAAAATATAAATCATAATGTCGCATATTGCCTTAATTCTGGATCTAGGTGGGTGGGAAACATTTTTTTTTCTTTTATGTTTTTCTCTTTTTTTCTCAAACTTATCACTCAATATATATTGATTTTTTTTAATTATACTAATTATTAGATATCACCAACTTATATCATGCCTAAAAAAAATTAATTGTTTAGAAGAAAATTCATTAAAAATGGGAATAGGTTCAAATCCTATTGCTAACTTTTTAGAAACGTAACATATATCTATGTCTATTTAACCTTAGTTGAAGAAGCATCCTAAATTTTCGTGTAATAAAGGTCCAATGGAATGTCCAGAGATGAGCATTGATGATAAAGGCGCAATGTTCCTCTCAAATATACAACCATCCTATTTTTACACCCATTTTATTAAACCAAAATTATTTATTAGTTACATTTAAGTCAAAATCTAATTATTATTATTTTCATATCACCATTGTGCAATCACTACCAAAAAATTAGCAAATACAAATAAAAATACTAACAACCGAAATCATATCGGTAAATTATGGTGAACCATATGTTCCTTACAAGTCCATGGTAAAAAGGGCAGTTGGATCAATTTTTAATTCTAGCAACGTACATGGAGTTGTAGATGACAATAGTAATCCTTATAGGAATATGGTTATGGATGTAATGAGAATGAATTATGGTTATGCAAGTAAATGTTCAATCAAAGATGAAGAACCAAATGCAGGTGTGCCCATGTCTTTTGATATTTTAAAACATTCTAATTAACCATTATGGAATGGATGCATAAATCATAGTAATTATCTGTCAATGCACAAGTGTTCACAATCAAATCAATCATAGGTTGATTGAGGCTGGTTACGACAGAATTATCGAATGGATGAGAAACATTTTATCTGAAAGGAATAAACTGAAAAAAAAAAAAAAAACTTCTATATTGCTAAATCCATAATGAAACCCCTCGATTAGTATACTAAAAAATTGACATGTGTCCAAACTTTTATGTGTTGTACTACCTTGAAAATGCAGATTTAACCGAGTATAAAACATGTGGGTATGCTCGTTATAAACTTAGAATTAGTAGGGAAAAGATTATTGTTACACATAAAAAAAACTTATGTACTTCTTAATCACTCATAGACTAAAAAGGTTATGCATGTGTCCAAACACTATCGAGCACATGACATGACATCATTCACATAATGTAGTTGATGGATTCTAATGCATCCTTCTGATGGCAAAGCTGAAAATATTTTAATAAGGTGCATTCTCAATTTTCAATGGAATCAAGAAATATACATTTTAGGTTGTGTATAGACGGACTCAATCTATTCAGGTCATTTGTTGCTCTTTATTTTTGTTGGCCAGTGATACTCACAGTTTACAACTTTCCACTAAGGATGTGTATAAGGTTGGAGTTCATGTTTTTATCTACAGTCATACCCAATCCTAATAGTTTAGGTCAGAATATAAATGTTTGTCTTTGACTGTTGAATGATGAGTTGAAGCAATTATGGTCGTCTAGGACTTTGACTTATGATGTCTCAAGGAAACATAATTTTTAGATAAAGACAGCTTTGATGTGGACTATCAATGATTTTTCTGTGTGTGGAATGGTTTTTAGTTGGAGCACGCATGAGAAATTAGCATGTTCATGCTATATGAAAAATAACAAGGCCTTTACCTTAACAAATAATGGTAAAACGTCTTTTTTTTTATTGCCACTAATGGTTCTTGTCATCGGATCACAAGTACAGAAAGAACAAAAATGACTTCTTTATTAGTAGAGTTGAAGAGAATGATCCACCACTAGTACCGTCGGGTGAAGAATTATATGATGTAATATTATAATACAATGCTAGTGTGTTTGATTTTCAATCCGATAAGTAGAAGTTTTCTGATTTGGTGTGACCCATGATTGGGTAAAACAAAGTATTTTCTAGGAGCTTTCTTTTTGAATTTGCTACCTTTTTTTCATGAAACTTATAACACTCGGTTGCAGGAGAGATATGAGGGCGATCCTTCAACTTATCCCAAACTTGATTTGGATTTGTGGTTAGAGGCAAGATTATCCGATGGAATCGATAGAAATCGGGTTTACAATATCTCAAACATTATGGTTGAGAAGCTGAGAATGGCCCAAAGTGTTTCAACCGTTTGATGCTCACAATTGATTTCGAGCACTCAATCTTAGAAGCTTCAAGTCATTTTAAACCAACAAGTTGAAGCCTATACAACCCATCTTGCTACCAAGACAGAACAACGTAGTGTTGAAATGGCCAGACTCTGGTGATTTTACATGGATTTAAAATCATACATGGATGGTATATGTGCTTCTCCTTATTGCCATCGGTCTTGATGAAGACCCACCTCCTCCTTCTCCTTCGGCCCCTTTATTCTAGATGAATTGTATTTAAATTGATAAATTTTTAAATTTATAATAAATATTTGATTTTATTTCTTTTAACTTTTTCTACTCTGTTTATTACATATATTTTTTTATTAACAGGCTTACTAGCAAAAGAAGTCCATTGGTATATTTTAGAAAGTTAGAAAAGAATTACTTAAAATGCCACTAACATTATTTAATCACTGACGAAATTCATTCATCGATAGTTTAGACATAAATCACCAATGAAATTACAAATGAACTTTTTATCAGTGACATGATGTTGACAATTTTTTTGTTTGGCGTGTTTTTCCTTTTATAAATCTATCAATGGTTATATTACAGATTGAATGATCGACATAATAAAATCATCAATTATAAGTTTTCTGATGAATAATAACCCTTCATGATCCCGTCAATAAAAAGTATGCTAACATAATCAGTATCTAACTACCAATAGAATATTCCATATGTAAATTGCTAAATTTTGATAGTGAATTTTTACAATTTATTGAATATCATTAATACCTCAATGTTTAATTATTTTTTATATCCCTAATATTTAATCTATGTAATCTGAAGCAACCATTCAATGGCAAAGTTTGATAGTTTTCTTCATGAGGGCCAGAAAATATACACGAGTAACAATTTATTTAAGAATTTATAAATTATAAATTTGATGTAATGTATAGCGTAAATATAAAACTAGAATTCCCAATTAAATTATAAATTCTTGGCTGGTTGCCCTCCCATAGAACCAGATATGCAGAATTTTTTATTTAAATTTTAGCTCGATTCAATAATAATCTTATACAAAATCATAATTGTTTTTCCTCAATTATACTTCCAAAATAATTGAGATTCCTCTCGAGTATTTCTTTATCCATCTTATCCATAAACGCTTTCGCAACACGCTATCAAAAAAAAGTCTACAATTTGAAGTAACAAGAAATTGACATTAGAGAACAAAGAGTATTACAGCCATGCACGTGTGGAAGAAAAAATAAATGAAAAGAAAAAAAAAAAGGGCCTGAAACGCGGGTATGAATAGGTAAAACGTTAGCCATAAGCAAGTCCGCGTCGATTTGATTTCCTCTGCGAAACAAATTTATTGGGTCTCCTCGACGTCTCGTCAAGACTTGGTCTTGACAATGACTTGAGTCTTTTGTCCAGAGTTACAAGTGCCCTGGCTCCCCTCCCATTCTTGTTTTGTTCTTCGAAAAGGTTATCTTGTCTTGTTTTTTGTTTTTTGTCGTGTTAAAAAATATATTTGTTTTTTCTGTTTTTAAAAGGTATTTTTGAAGATTTTTTTTTATTTTAAATTATTTTGATGTGGTGATATTAGCATAAATTTTAAAAATAAAAAAAAAGACATCATTTTTAATAAATTTTAAAGAAAAATTACTTTTAAAAAATAAATAATTGCAGCTCCAAAATCCTTAACCCTACTTAAAAAAGAAAAAGAAAAGTAATTCCTTTTTCTTCCACTCGACTCCCTTCTGCACGGAGCTGTTCCTTGTCAGTTTTCGGAGGAAGGGGATGGACTCTTTCCGTTCTTCAATATTCGTTTGTGTCTTTACTTGTACGTAATCATATCGCCATCAATATATATATAATGCTCAAATAGGTGGACTAGGTCATTTACTTGTGATAAGTCATTGATCGAAACAATTTTTTTTAAATGTCAAAAAAAAAATCTAAATATAGTTTATCTAATGTGTTTTTAAAAAAGAAGAAAAAACAAATTGATCTGATATAATAACATGATTGATTTAATAAGTTCAAAAATAATCTAAATAATTGGAAAAAATATATTTTAATATGATATTTTTTAAAAAATATATTAAGAAAAAATAATTATGAAAATCAATTATTAATCAATTCAATATTGAATGATAAGATTGAGAAAAAATAATTAATTTTAAAAAAAAATTAATAGTGATTCCCCTCCTTTATTAATTTTAATTAATTAATCAATGAATTAAATAATAGTGCCCCTTAGCATGTGTATTGAAAAAGAAAAGGGGCCAGTTGTACAAAGTACAACCCCTTCTCCAAAAACTTAAGATCAAAATCGTTCTATTTGTTTTTTATTTTAAAAATATTTTTAAAAAGAATTAATTTTTTTTATTTTAAATTAATATATTTTTTATATTTTTAAATTATTTGATACGTTAATTTTAAAATTAATTTTTAAAAATTAATAAAAAAATTATTTTAATATATTTTTAAATAAAAATCACTTTAAAAAATAATCACAACTAAACCTCAGATACATAGTTTTAAGACCCGGCCCGGTCCAAGGCCCGGGTTCCGGGTTTTAACCGGGTCTCGACCGGGTCAAAATTTATTTTTCAATTTTTTTAAAAAAAATCAAAACGACGTCGTTTTAGTAAAAAAAAAATAAAAGTCGACAGGTTTGCGGCCAGGTCTTGACCGGGTCTTGCCGGGTCAACCGGGTTCTGGGTCGACCGGGTCAATTCCCAAGCGGGTTTTGGCATCCACCCGGACCGGTCTTATGCCCGGGATAGCCGGGTCCCGGGTCAACCCGCCGGGCCGGTCCGGGTTTTAAAACTATGCTCAGATAACCCCCAGCTCTTAATTACAATCCATACAAGAAGCAATGCATCATGACTAGCGTCATTATGATAGAGATTAGATTAATTTTTAAAATATTTATTATTTATAAATAGATTAAAATATTATTTTAAGTGTTAGATACATCCGTACAAAAAGCAATGCATCATGACTAGAATTATTCTGATAGAGATTAATTTTTAAAATATTTGTTATGTATAAATATATTAAAATAATTAAAATAACAAAGTAATATAGCTGGAAGAGGCCATGTGGGCACATAACAAAGGACGGAGAGGTACAGGAGAGAAAAGTGCATGCTGACTTGTTCAAAGGAAATTTTGATGGGCGAGAAACGATAATTTATACAGCTGTATAATCATATCACAGGATAAAAATAATCTTCTCCTTGCAACCGCGTAGAAGTTTCCACAGTTTGCATTTTTTTCTCTCATTCCACTCGGCAAATCCATCGTCTTCCCTCTTTCCCCTTCAACAAGGTCAAGGTCATTATATAAGCACATGATGCTTATACAGCTCAGGCAGACAAGGGAACAAGACACAAGAACAAGAGCAAGAACAAGAACAAGAATGGAGGAACTCCCTCTAGGTTACCGCTTCTTCCCAACAGAAGAAGAGCTGATCACCTACTACCTGCATAGTAAGCTGGAAGGGGGGAGGCAAGAACGTCTGCAACGTGTTATTCCAGAGATCAGCATTTACGACATCGAACCATGGGATCTTCCAAGTAAAATTAAAACCGCACTTAAATTTGTTCTGTTTTGTTTTTACTAATGATAAACTAGGTAGAAGAATGCTAAAATGCTCGCGGTAGAGGTTGAGTGTTGACTTTAATTTGTCTCTTGCACGATGTCGCAGAGCTCTCAGGAGAACTATGTCAGGGAGACACCGAGCAGTGGTTCTTCTTTACACCCAGGCAAGAGAGAGAAGCTAGGGGAGGGAGACCTAACCGGACTACAGCATCCGGGTACTGGAAGGCCACAGGCTCTCCTGGTTATGTTTACTCCTCGGACAATCGTGTGATTGGATTGATGAAAACCATGGTGTTCTATACGGGAAAAGCTCCTAGAGGAAGAAAAACCAAATGGAAGATGAATGAGTACAGAGCCATTGAAGTTCATGAATCTTCTAGTAATGCAACTCCAAAGGTGTGCATGCATGTATATGATCTTTTAGTTTTTTGAATTAAAAAGATGTACCTGTCATGCAACATGCAACCGTTTTCCATTAATTACTAACCACCATTTGAATGTCCTCCGATTCCTGAACGCAGTTGAGGCATGAATTCAGCTTGTGTCGAGTCTATGTAGTATCAGGAAGCTTTCGTGCATTTGATAGACGGCCACTAGAAGCTGTAACAAGAGAGACGCAGCTTCTTGGAGATGGAGCTACAACATCTGCTCAGGGCCCTCATCCAACTGTGGATATGACAAGCTCACCTGAAACGTCATACTCAGTGGAAGACCATGTTGATCACCCAGGGACTGCAGCCAGTGCCAACTGGGGGGCTGTAGATGGTCTAGAACCACCTGCTTGGGAATGGCCAGAACAACTGGATTGGCCCTGAGAAAAAGCAAATGTAGATTTGAAGCCCAGTCCCATAAGACTAGGTAGTTGTCCTAAGATAGAATCTGCATGCATGGCCTTACCTTAGCTTCAAATGTAGTAAATTCTTTTTTCTTCATGTAGCATGAGGAAAGATAAAAAATAAATAAGAAAAGGGAAAAATATTCAGGATATATATGTGAAATAGGAGACTTGGCATTCAGTATGAAAACTAAGTTTAGGCATATTAACCAAGAGAATTACCAAGTGTAGGAGAAGATGTCATTCACAGGCTCTAATCAGTAACCTGTTTCAGATTCAAATTAGAATGAAAGCGTCATTATCAGTTTGAAGATGTCATCATCTTATTTTCCTCCAATAAATCCCTGAATTTTTAAATTCAAAAGCATAACTTGGAGGCTCGGAATCAAGGGAACTACAGCAAGAGGAAATAAAAATGTAAAATATGATAACAGTTGCCAGGGAGTTCGACGAGAAAAAAGAAACAAAATGAAAAGGAATGCCATGTATACATAGGTGAGCACTTGAAAATTTTAGAAAAGGAAAAGAAAAGGAGAAGCAAGAAGCCAAGGCATTGGCAACTGGACTTGACATCCGATGTCTTCAACAGAATCAAGAACAAGCACAAATAGTTAGAACTAATATAATTATTACTGCATGTAGACCAGTACTAAGACATTTTTTTGATACCATCAAGTATGATAGTGTTCTTGTGTAATACTGAGACAGCATCCATTTTTGTCCTTCGTAGGGAACTGAAAACACAAAGTCGATGCCATTCCTGCCTTAAGCACATCAAAACATGCAAGTAGGTTCACAGTTGAAGCTCAACAAAACGAAGGTTTACTTCCTAATAATTAATGCAACTTCGTTAGAAAATTCACTTCCATTATTTTACATTCACAGTGGTCAACAGTTGTGGTCGTAACAATAATCAAGAGGTGGTAATCAACGTTTGCAAAATTCTCTACCTTCAAGGCAGGCATGGTTGAAGTTGAAGATTCTCGAGTCGCTTGCATAAAATTAATCAAGTATCATAGAGACCATCTGCGACATCTCCATTGTTTGGTGTTATCTATGATAAAATGCTTGTAAATAAGCATAACAATTACCAAGTATGAAATAGATATCACCCAGTCAATGGCATAGAGTTGATGTGGGAGAAATGACTTCCTGCCACAGATTGCACTCGAATGAGATTCCACGTCAGTTACTGATGTGTTTCTGTCAGGAAAGTAACCCACCCTCTCCATGATTGAACTCTTTTTATTTGGCAGCCATTCCTGATTGATGTTCGGTGACCTGCATTTTGGCATCTCCGAACTCCGCATGTGCCTGTGCACTTTTTCGGTGCACCATGCTACCCAGCAGAGCAGCAATCTTCCATCCATATTACTTTATTCCAATATGCTTAGTGCACTCAATGGCTCACATGATTAAGCTACGCATGCAACGTGCCTATGCATCTCATGCTAAGCATATGACAGAAACTCGATGCACCCAACTGAAATGACATGTTTTCTTAGCATATCACCATTACCATATCTCCAAGGAAACAAGTACATCACATTATGCAAGACTTAAAAATTTCCTGGAAACATTTCAGCTTGTTGAAAGCCTCCTATAAGCACACTCACATTCAATCAACCTTTTGTAACAAGAATGTCATCGTATGAATTCCTAACTCAAACAAATGATCATGTGGAACTAAAGTTCAGTTTCTGCACTTTCTTTCCCGACCGTACCACTTCTACAAGGTATCTGAGCTGAGCACAATCCGATACCGACACCTTCTTGCCAGATCATTGCATGTGTTAAATTATCACTAAATCTAACTATTTCGGATATTTTTTATTTTTAGATCAGAGCACAAAGAAGAATACCATCAACTTCTTCCTGAAGACTATCTGCACCTCCTAACTTGGTTTACAACAAATCATGTGTATTTCACCACCAGGATAACACCATTTGGCGCCACATTTTGCATTAAATCATTAAAGGTACCATCTAATCATTTTTCTATCAAGACTGCAGAGATGCATGGAGGGATTATAATGTAACAGATGGCATCATCTCACAGTAGACTTGCTATGATCTGGAAGTTGATCTTTAACAGTTTGATAAAAGCAGAAAAATAGGTGAAGGCAGTACCTTTTCTAGGACATTTGATCACACTCCCATAGTAAATAAACACACTGGCAGAAATTAAAAGTAAACCTAATGGAAAAGTCAAACCTTGGACATTCGAGAGAGCATCCAGAAATTCCTATGCTGCATTCCATTCATGTGCACGCAGGGAGCTCAACGATACAATCAAGCAACACAAATCCTAGTACCAGGAACACTCTTAGCAATTTTATGGGTTACTTTGTATTGTTTATTGACCAAGTATACTAGACATTCTTCTCCCAATCAACCACATATTTAGAAGACTCGTGCAATTGTTTTTTCTCTAAATGGAAATCTCTCCGCTATTAATCAATGGTCCAAATCAATATTCTCAAGGACAAAAGGAAACAGAATGAACAAGCCTAAGAACCACTCAAATGGGAGACTTAATTGCAATGAGAACTGTACCATATTAAAGGTAATTAGTCCCCACAATGAGAACTGTATGGCATAACAGCCAAGACCATAACTTTCCTTAAATTACCATATATCATCATTCCAGAAATCACAAGCAAAAGCACTAGCATCAGCACCCAAATCAACACTGTTCGACTCGTGAGCCAAACATCAAATGTTAAAAGCAAAATAACCTTCACCAATTAAAAACTCGGCTTTCAATAATTAAAACTCAAAACAAAAATACGGATTTGATGTCAACCTGATTA
The DNA here is from genome assembly GCA_027475595.1 of Populus davidiana x Populus alba var. pyramidalis. NCBI lineage: Eukaryota > Viridiplantae > Streptophyta > Magnoliopsida > Malpighiales > Salicaceae > Populus > Populus davidiana x Populus alba var. pyramidalis. The sequence continues at coordinate 287,287 of JANKYH010001487.1, read as the reverse complement.
AAAGTTCTACTTTCCATAAATAAAACTCACAACCAGATTGTTGATTTTATGTCACCCACTTTTCCCGTTGCTGACTTTTGTGCACGCAACATTTCCGTTGACAGGAACTGAAAACATCAATCCCCATCGGCTTCCTAACCCCTTTCCAAGTCATAACAAAATCCAATAAAATTCAATAACTGCCTTTTTCTTTCTATCCTATCAAGAAACAATTGAAATTTTCAATCTTTCCATTGAATTTTCCCTACTTTTGGGTTGCAGAAAAGAAAGAAAGAAAGAAAAGCACTCTGTGTCAACTTCGCTTCAACAAAAGTAGCCAGCCATTTTCCTTCCTCCAAAATGCAAGAAGGAAACAGAAAATCAAACCAGAAAGCCAGCAAAGATTCACAAACACAAGAACAATCATGTACTGTAACGAACCTACTTATTATGTCTGGAAACGCTTCAATGTAATAAAACAAGCAGCAACAAAAAAAGACCCGCTGAGATTGAATTAATATAACAGCAGATATTGAATCAAAACCATAATATTTCAATCTTTCTTTATTCCCAGCAAGAGGGGAGACAGGAGGTTCAAGAAGGCATTGACAAATCAAGATAAACATGAACAAGGGGAGACATAAATACCTCAAGATTTCTTGCCATTTCGTTAGCAGAAACAAGAAAGTCCAACCAAACCAACCACGAGAGAGAGCCAGAGAGGATTGAGAAAGGCATGGAACGAGAAGAAGAGCTGCCCTATTTGCGGTTGACCATTCAGTATGAAGCGGTCTTGTTCGCTCCAGGCTGTTGGGTTTTGCCTTGCCATCTGAAGACAGATCGGTCAATGTCATGTACAGTAAAGAGATGGAAGAGTCAAACCTAGTCAAATGCTATTCTTTGTTCGTGCTCTGCCTTTTCCACCTTAATTTGCCAAACTGTCTGGAGACGTACGAGGAGGGAAAGAAAAATTAAATAATTTTATATAAATTTTGGTCATTCATGAATAAATTAGTTAATTTAAGTTTGATTTTGATTATGAAATTTTGATTAATATATACAATTAAAAACTCTTGAAAAAAATATTTAATTGCAATATTTTGGTATAAGACTTTGTATTTTTTTCCTCAATTTCTTTTTTTTTAATCTTGTCTTTTTCACAAACTTTGCACCTCTTCTTCCCCTTTTTTTATTTTTTATTTTTTATTTTGGAATATCAATATGAAATATGAGGAGTCCTCATCGAGGGTAAAAACAGCATGCTCGAAAAGTCATGGCAAGAGACCTTTTATGAGAGACATGGCTAAGCTTTGGCCTTTAAGGCTGGAAAGTGGAAACCTTCCCTCACTTTTCTCCCGTGTGCTTTAATTAACCTTCTCAAGAAAAGGGCTTTCCTTAGGAGGTGTTGGAGAATGTATTTAGACACCTTTTTTTTATTTTTTTAATATATATATATATAATATTATTTAAATATATTTTAAAGTAAAAACCACTTTAAAAAACAACTTTTACTGCAATGTTAAACAGGCACCCAATATATATTTGGTATTGTAGTAGCTTTTGCACAATATATATTTTAAAGTTTTTATAATTATTTTAAAAAATATATTTTTAAACTACTGCTATATGAATTAAATTATGCATTTGATTTGATTAAAAGTACTTTTTAAATTTGTTATTGTATAAAAAAATAATTTAAAAGAATTTAGTTAAAACTTAGGTTGAAAGTGCTATTAATAATAATATAACTAAAAATGGACATAGTATTTTCATTACTTCAAATTATAAAAAAAGAATGTGATTATTAATACATAATAAATATAGCAAAACAATATTAAAGTCCTAGTTTAAAAAATTACTAATAATAAATGCATCAATTGCAAAGTTAGTCCAAGTAATGTAAGTATTATTATTATTATTATTATTTATACATGTCCTAAATATAAACCACACATTACTCTACAAATGTGCTATGCATTTCCAATTTGACACCTTTAAGATCAAGAAACTTCATAGTGACTCGAGGCTTGAAAAGAAATCAATGGAGGATTAATTGTTTCTTACTTATTTTTTTAATATACTTCAGAACATGTACTTCATACAATAAGCTATTCAAGAACAGGAGAGGCAACAAGATTTCTAGACCAATTTTACTTTCTGATTTTCACCATTTTCTTTTGTTTTTTAACATAAGATTGTTTGTTTTTCATTACCTTTTTCCTTCTAGAAATCCAACGATCCATGGAGGCGCAGTATCAACATCTTCATTCTTCATGAGGTCTTTTACAACCTCTGCTAGAGTCACTTCCACTTTCATTATCAATACTTCAACCTCTGCAAAATCAGAGCGCTTGTGTGTTTTGTAACCAAGAAGCTGGTTAGAACCATGGAAAACCTACCCAGATCTCATTGGTCGTTGTTGACAAGAAGCAAATATCTTTTTAATATGCAGATCTCCTTCGTAGCTGCATGTGAGGTTTAACTAATGGATAACAATATAAGCTCTAGGGGAGATAAGTCATTTCTCAAATGCTTTAGTGATTTAAGGGAGATGAGTGTATTTGTGTTAAATGGATGAATGAGTTTATAACGGCAAATGAGAAACAGATTTCTCATGAATGAAAAGCTATGATTTTTTGCTTTTCTAAATACAAAGAAAACATAGTTCAAAACACATTTTTTATTGGGGGATTACCAAATCACACATCAGAAATTAACCAAATGGTTTTTGGTACCGTGGTTGGGCAAAACACAACACTAATCATACTACCAAACAAATACTTAATTTTAATTATAAATTTTATGAGTTTAGAGGATTAAATTGTGTGGATTAATCTATTTTTTTTTAAATAGTATCAAAGTAGATGGAATGATTAAAAAAAAAATTAAAAATCAATAAGTTTTGACCTATTTTTTTTTATCCTAGATCACAAGTTAATTTAGGTTTTTTATTGAGTTAGGTTGGATCTGTTTTTTAATTTATTTAATCTTCAATCTGGATTAGTCTAGGTCCTGGATCGTCCAGCTAAGTTGGTCCGATTAAGGATTTTTTTATCTAGAAAAGTGAATTACCACATCATTATTTCTTTTATTCACACATGTCTTAATGCTTCTTTATGTTTAATGTATATTTCTGAAGTGAAACTCATAGTTAACTTGTGCTATTTTAAAGTGGAATTAATGACCAAGGTTGGGGTTTAATTATGATGATTCGATGGGTGGTTGGTCGACAAGGAATCCAATGGTTGATATAGCTCTAAAAAATTGATCTCGATATGGCTAGAAGAGGATATACATCAAACACATCTAAAGTGGTCTTAAAACTTTTTTTTTAATAAGCCTGTGTTAAGATATAGATGAGTGAAATTAGGGTCTTTATGCGTGTTTTTTGGATAAAAATAAAAGGGAAGGAATAAGATAAATTAAAGTTAAAATGAGAAATGAAAATAAAATAAAATTGACTAGAGACCCGAACAAATAGGATATATTTAAACAACATATAAAGTAAATTAAATTAAAAATACCCAAAAAAAATTCTCTTAATATTCATATTTGAAACTAGCCATTTTTTTCATATTTAAAACTCGTAGTTGAATATAAATATTTTTTTAAAAAATGGGAAAATAAGCTAATTTAATATAAAAAAAGTTATGATGTAATTGGTAGATTTTTTAAAAAGAAAAAAAATGTTGTTCATGGCTTATATACAGATGCTAAAGTGGAGTAAAACGAGGGGAGCAGGGCATACTAAGCAAAGCGAAGAGGAACGACAACATCTACCTTTCTTGGATTTCTTTTGCAAAGTTCATCATGATCACGTTTGATGGATCAGGTAATTTTGGATTATGATAGAGGAAAGTGAATGATCTATTGGTGCATCAGGGCATAATAAAGACGTTAAATGAAAAACAACTAAAAGGCATGAATCATATAGATTGGTGGGAACTTGAAGCAATGGTTGTGGCAACTATTAGGATTTGTCTAGATGATGACATGATGTATCATGTCATGGATGAGGAATCATTGGTGCCAATTTAGGCAAAACTAGAAAGTTAGTATATGTTCAGGTCATTGTCAAACAAACCTAATCTTGAACAAAAACTTCTTGGTCTTAAGATGTCAAAGGGCATATATTTGAATCAACATATCAATGTGTTCAATCATATCATTAGTGATTTGAAGCAAATTTATGTGAAGTTCGAGGATAAAGATGATGTTATTGAATTCCCTATCTACTTCTACTTATAAAATTTTGGTTATAACTCTGATGTGAGGGAAAGAAACTCTCATATTAGAACAGATCACAAGTTCCTTATTAAGCTTTAATATATGGAAGAATGGTGGTGATAAAAACTCAAAAGGCAAAGGGTTGGTGGTGAGGAGTAATCAGAAGCATGGGAGAAACAAGTCCTACAACGAATCAAGGAACAACAAAGCTGGTTCAAATCCAAGAAGGGAAAGGATAAAAAATGTTATAAGTGTGGAAAAATGAGGCCCATAAAACAAGAATGTCTAAAGAAAAAAAAAAGAGATATAGAGAACAAAGAAAGGTCATTAAAGTTCACGAATGTAGTGGAAGAAAACCCAGAAAACGGTGACAGATACATGCTTTCTATTCCATCCAATTTAGATCATCTTATAAATTTTTGGGTATTTGATTCAACATGTTCTCATCACATAAAACCCAGTAAAGATTGGTTAGACACTTACAAGTTAATCAATTCTGGTTTTGTTCTAATAGGTAACGATAATCCATATAAATTTATTGGAATAAGAATATCAAAATTAAAATGTTTGATGGTATTGTTAGAGTTTTATGTGATGTTAGACATATACTAGATTTGAGAAAGAATCTTATTTCATTGGGCATTTTAAACCATAAAAGGTTCAGTTTCAAGTTCGAAGGTGAAGTACTGAAGGTGAGTAAAGGTGTTATGATAGTGATGAAAGGAAATAGATTGTTAGGAAGTATTTATAGATTATTAGGTACCACAGTTGTAGGTGGAGCTGAAGTCATATAATCTGAGTTAAATAACACAGTATTATGGCACATGCAATTAGGTCATATAGGTGAGCGTTAAATGATGAAGCTTCATAAGAAGAATCTATTGAAGGGTTTCAAAACATGCAAACTTGATTTTTGTAGGTATTATGTTCTTAGAAAATAGAATAAGGTATAGTTCAAGACAACCACACACAAGAAATGGGAGATTCTTGATTATATTCATACAGATGTTTGGGGTTCAATAAGGGCAGCATCACGTAAAGGATATATGAATTTCATTATTTTTATTTATGACTATTCATGAAAGGTCTGAGTGTACTTCATGCAAAATAATTTAGAAAAGTTTGATAAGTTCAAGGTATGGAAAAGGAAAGTAAAAAACCAGATAATAAGAAAAACCAAATGATTAAAGTCAGAAAATAATACTAAATACACAGACTAAAAGTTTATGGAGTTGTGTGAGTAGTAGGGGATCAAAAGGCATTTCATAGTATACAAGACACAATAACATAATGGTGTAGCAGAAAGGATGAACAGAATATAGATGAAAAAAGCAAAGTGTCTTAAGCTGAATGTAAAGCTTGCTAAGAACTTCTTGGTAAAAGTAATGAATATAGACAGACAATATATTAGACTACTCTAGTTTGAGAGTGTTTGGATGTCCAACCTATATGTATGTTTCTGATGATAAGAGGTCAAGGCTTCATGTGAAGTCTATATAATGTACCTGTTTTAGGGTATCAAAAAGGGTTAAAAGATTTCAAGCTATAGGATTTGAAGGCAAACAAGGTGGTGATCAATATAGATGTAGTTTTTTTATAAATAAAAAAAGGCATGTTGTAGCGTACTCAAGAAGAAAAGAAACATGTGGTAGAAAATTGCAACAACAATACCCATAAGGTACATGTAGAGCTAGATACTCATATTAAGAAAGAAACCATTAACAATTCAGGGAATTGTAGTTCACAAGATCAACAACATGACAATATAGCTTTAAGTAGGCCTAGACACATTATTACGCCACCCATCAAGTACAGTTTTGAAGTTATGGTTTTTTATACACTTATTACTAGTAATGAAGATTCTACTATTTTTCAAGAGGCATTACACAACGAAGATAAAAGTAAATAGATGGGTTCTATAGAGGAAGAAAATGAATCTCTATATAAGAACCAGATATGAGAATTGGCTGAACTTCTAGAAGGAAAGAGGGTGATAGGGTGCAAATAGGTGTATAAGAAGAAATAAGCAATATAAAAATATAAAAGTGAGAAGTTCAAGGCTGATTTAGTAGCAAAGAGTTACTCACAAAAAAAAGGGTTGCCTAAGATGAGATATTTTCTCTTATAGTTAGATATACTTCCATCAGGGTAGTATTAAGCTTGGTAGCACATTTTGATATGTAGTTAAAGTAGATGGATGTCAAGACATCTTTTCATCATGGTGATTTGGAGGGGAAATTTTACATAGTACAACCATAAGGATTTAGTCAACCTGGACAAGAGCACTTGGTTTGTAAATTAAGAAAATCATTTTATGGACTAAAATAATTTTTAAGGTAGTTATACAGGCGACTTCACTCCTACATAATTAGATTGGATACAAAAGATGTGAGATTAATAAGTTGAAGACTTTGTTGAGTAGAGAATTTAACATGAAAGATTTTGGTACTGCTAAGAAGATTCTTGTTATAGATATTCATAGAGATATAGCTACTTAGATATTATGGTTATCTCAACATACCTATGTTGAGAAAGTGTTGGAAAGGTTCGGCATGGATAATGCAAAACCATTGAGTATACCTTTAGTAAATCATTTCAGATTATCTATTACATAATGCCCACGGACAGATGATGAAGTGAAAGACATGTCAAAGGTCCTTTATGCCAGTATAGTAGAGTTTTTAATGTATGTTATGGTCTGTACAAAACCATATTTGGCACACTCAGTCAGTGTGGTGAGCAAGTTTCTATTAAATCCAAAACGACAACATTGAAATGCATTCAAGTGGATCTTCAAATACTTGAAGGGTAATACAAAATATGATATCATGTTTAGTAAGCAATAGGGTAATCCTTCAATTATAGGATATGTAGATGGAGACTATGCAGAGGACTTGGATGATATGAGGTCTATCATATATTATGTATTTACTTTGATTGGAGGACCTATTTGTTGGAAGTCTATGATTCAGTCTCTAATTGCATTATCTACTACTAAGTCAGAATATATGGTAGTGGTTGATGATGCCAATGAAGTCTTGTGGTGTACAAGTTTGGTCAAAGAGTTGGGCATTCAGTAAGGTAAGTTCAGTTGTATTATGACAGAAAAATGTCATTTACTTGGCAAAGAATCAAGTGTATTATGCAATGACCAAGTACATAGATGTAAGGCTTCATAAGATCATGGAATTGGTTTCTTATAGTGAATTATTGCTTGAAAAAGTTTGGGGTATGGGGGCAATGCCCCCATGGTACGATAAAGGGGTATTATGAAAAAATTATTAATGCTCCTTAAACGAATAGGATTTCTTGGATGGTTTAGGGTCTACTTTAAATATATATTATATAATTCTATTTTGATATAGTGAAAATAAAGGCTCATCGCTCTTGTGGATATAGGCACATTGTCAAACCATGTTAAATCTTAAATTGAAAAATAAAAAATAAAATAAAATTTTTAAATTGAAAAAAATCTTGAAAAGAACTCATGCATCATATAACCCAAAAAGAATTGAAAATGACATATATGTAGCCAAATGCACGGTGATTCATGAAAATAGTTCTAGTAAAATAGTAAGAAAAATAAACTAAGAAAACACTACATAATTTCCCGTTTTTAAATTCAATATTCCCTACCGTACATAATTATTTTAAAAAAAATCATTTTGTATGTTCAAAGTTTTTCCAAATTCTTGTTTTTTTTTTATCCTTGTTTATAATCTCTAATAAAGAACAAAAACTAAGAACTTGACACATGTTGTAAAAAAATCAATTTTAATTTTGAATTTAGGTTTGGATCATCCAAATTTACAAGCATAACTTGCCTATAAAAATGTCCAATTTATTGCTCAGATTTGTGTATGATGTCCAATTACTAGTTCATCATTCTTATTTAACCCAGATTTAAAATAAAATAAAATAAAAACAATATTTCCATAATTAAAATCGATCCTAGAACTTAGATGGTATTTATTTTTAGACGGTGTTTATTTTTATGATGGCACCATACTTTTGAAAAAAAAATTAATTTTTTTTTCTTCAAATTAATTTTTTGGTGTTTTTAGATCATTTTGGTGTATTGATGTAAAATTATTTTGATGCATTTCCAAGCAAAATGCACTTTAAAAAACAACTGCCTACCACAATATCAAATACTATCAATGGGTTGATTTTGGAAACCCATGACCTAAAGCTTGGCTTGGACTAGGTTTCAAGTTGAACTAAAAAAGATATTGATATAGTAAAACTCAGTCATAAATAACCCAAATGCTAAAAAAACCCAAATTATAGCCAGTACATGTCACAAATGAAAAAAAATCATCAAGAGACCACAAAGTTGTTTTAAAAAAAGCAAGAAAAGGTCGGGATTTGGCTCATGGACCCGGCTGGGTCTAATAAGAATGTCTTATCTTATTACACAAGATGCATTGAACAAAGAAACAAAACAGAGTGATCATGGTTTAAAAAAAAAGTTAATTAAAAAGAAACAATACAACAAAAATACATTTCAATCTAACTGAGGGCATCACAAAGAAAAAAAAATAAAAGGGGAATAAATGACCCAAGCAAACCTAAGTTTACTTGTCGGCATCCAGCTTATGCATGAGGCCATAATAATTTTTAAAGAAACGTGAAAAATAATAAAATGCAAAGTATTGAATGATAAAAAATACAAATATCACCTGAATCAACTTTTCAAACTCGCCACCTTGATTATGAGCCCAATGCAGCTCTACTAGCGACAATCACAACTCTCAATTCACAACCAACCCAACATCAAATGATGAAATTAAAAAAATAAAAATTTGATAAAAGTCCCTAAAAAAATAGTAATATAAAAATGAGGATCAAATGCTAAACAAAAGACCATGGTGAAAAAGACATTGATTGATTCAATAGTGAAATTAGAAAGAAGAAAAAAGAAGAAGAAAACATTTTACAAAAAAAAAATAAAGTAAAAAAATCTAAAATCAAAAGAAAAATGATCAAATCTAAAACCATAACAAATAAGAGAAAAAATAACATTTCAATTTTAGAGAATGAAAATGAAAAAAAAAACTCAATTTCATAACCCCCCCTCCCCCTCTCTAAAAAAAAAGTAATATAAAAGAATGAGGATTCAATGCTAAACAAAAAATGAATGGGGTAAATAACATTCATTGATTTAAGAGTGAAATTGAAAAAAATAAAGCATTTCAAAAGAGAACACCAAACAAAAACCCAAAAGCAAAAGAAAAAGGGATTAAATCCGAAATCAAAACGAAACAAAAGGAAAAATAACATTCCAATATTAGAGGATGAAATTGAATAAAATTAAATTTGATATAAATGGGAAGATAACATTCATTGATTCAAAGGTAAAATTGCAAAAAAAAAAAACAAATATTTCACAAAAACATCAAAACAAAAACCTAAAATCAAAAGAATAAGAACCAAATCTAAAACTATGATAAAATAAGAGGAAATATAACATTTCAATCAAGGGTGAAATTGAAAAGAAATTTAAAGTTTACAAAAGAAATTTTAAAAAAATCATACAATCAAAAGCAAGAGGACCAAATCAAATATCAAAACAAGATAAGAGGACAACATGAAGTTTCTGAATGGACAACATGTTTTACAAGGCAAACACATATATAAATAAATAAATAAAATGCTATCGAAGCACCACCACACACGCTACCTTATTTGGAAGAGGACGTTGTAATCTTTCTAAAGCCGCCACAAATGAGAAATTTCCATTATCTAAACCCTCCGCGCACACAGCTAAAGTGTGCAGAGTGGCTTAACATGCTAGCACGTGAACAGAACGTGTTCGCTTTCTTCTTTAAATATTATTTTTTAAAACAAAAATCAAATTGTCTTTGTCTTGATCCCGTAACTACAAAATGACCACATTGAAAAGATAAATAAGCTTTTATACTCTAGTTTAAAATTTTTGGATTGAAGGGATGATAGGTAAATTTACAGTTGGTTTTCAAAGAAAAAACTGAATCCACCCCTGTCTTGACCCAATACTTACAAAAATATCCAAAGGAAAAGATGAATAAACTCTTAAACCTTATTTAAAATATATTTGTTTCAAGAGGCGGAAAAAAAAGTAAATTTACTTTCTTTTTAAAGAGAAAGATAAAACTACCTTTATATCATATATAGGATTTTTTGTATTTCAAGGGCATCTTCATCATTACAATGTACAATTAAAAAACAGAAAGACATCTTAGACCTTAATCAAAATGATAATGATTGCTTGGTCCTTGTGCAATTACAATTCTACACCTAGAGGTTGTGTAAATGTGTTTTTTTAAACAAGGCAAAATAATATTTACGTTACTCTTATCCACAATGCACTGAGTTTGTGTGCACAATGATTTCTCCATCTCTTTCATTTTTTTAATGGGTACTTTATGGTGCTTTAAAAGGCATGAAATATATGTTTTTACTAGGCATAGGCCCGTGCTATGCGGCAAATCTAAATTTTTTTTCCTTGCAAAAACTAGTGTTCACGTATCACAAGCATGTTTTAAAAAAATAAGAGAAATTCAGTTTAATAAGTTGGTTTAATTTCAATTAGATGATAAAAGAATAATCATCAATAGCAAACAAACAAATCTTTTTTTTTTAAAAAAAAAAAGGCAAAACAATGGGGAAAAAATTCATGGAGGCACAAGGCACAAAATCAGATAAAAAAAAGGTTTGAGTCAACCCCAGGTAATGCAATAGACATATAACCTAGGTAATAAGAGGCGAGCCCGCCAATGGTAACCCGCAAAACTCATGGCCCACGTCACAACATCGAGAAAACTCGATAGAAAAAAAAATCAAAGAAAACCATAGAGTTAATTCTTTTTTTTAAAAAAAAAACTAATGCTTAATGATGAAATCAAAAAAAATATAAAAAAAGATGTCGGCCAATAACAACTTTTCAAACTCATGACCCGGTCATTAAACCGAAAGCATCATATATAGAAAAATGGTGAAACATAATTCCTAGCAAATTGAAAACTGAAAAATAAAATAGGGAAAATAAATTAACAACACAAAACGATCTAAAATAAATAAAAACAATTATAATTAAAAGAATGAGGGTGAAAATAAAAATAAAATAAAATAGAGGGAAATTAAAAGTTTTTGATTGGAGGGTTAAATTTAAAATAAAAATAATTCCAACAAAAAAAGAGAGAATAAAATAATGAACACCAAATTAAACAATAACAACAACACCACCAAACCATAAACTTGAATTGAATGATGAAATTAAAAAAATAATAAATTTTTATAATAGGGATAAGTGAAAAAAAATTAAAAGAATAGGAATCAAATTAAAAAAAATAAAGAATACATGACAAATTATAATTGAAGGACTAAATTAAAATGAAATAAAAATTTTATAACTGGAACAATGACAAAACTAAGAAATTAAAAGAAAAGAGACACAAGTTTTTTATTGGAGAGTTAAATTTAAAAGAAAAATAACTCCAAAAAAAGAAAAACAATAAAGAAATGAGGATCAAACTAAAAATAATAACACAACATAAACTTGGATTGAAGGGTAAAATTGAAAACCAATAAAACTTTTATAAAGGGGCAAAGGAAAAAAAATAAGAAATCAAAAGAATAAGGACTAAATTTAAAAATATAATATATAAAAATTTGAATTAAAGGTCTAAATTGAAAGAAAAAAAACCTTTACAAAAGAATCAGGGAGAAAAATTAAAAATTAAAAAAAAATGGATCAAAGTAGAAATATAAAAAAACAAGAAAACCAATTTGCAATTTAGGAGGGGAAAGAAAAGAGGAGGGGGAAGGCTAACAATAATAAATCATTCTCTCTTCGATGACACACGTCGCACCATAAGAGAAAAAACGTGGTAGTGTATCCAAAAAGATGGCGGAAGAGTAGGTTTCACCATTGGACAACATCGATCAAAATGTACAAGTGTTGTCCACACACCAGCAACTTTTTAAAATATAATATTAATTAATTTGTGTAAATTACCATAATACCCTAACAACACAATAAACAACAAAAAATATCAACTTGAAAAGTAAAAAGTAACCCTTGACCGAAGAGTTTTTATTTTTAATTTTAAGAACATTTAAGTAATCTCATTATTCATTCAAAATTAAAAAATCAAAACTATCTTTATACACCAAACATTAAAAAAAAAAAGATATTTTAGTATTTTTATTTTTCATTTTAAAACAAAATGACACGACAAATGTTATATGATTATGGAGAAAAATAGTCATATTCCATGGTTTAAAACTACATTTACTTTTAGTATATTTGTTATACATTAATTTTGGTTTGTATGCAAAATTAAAAGAGGCAAATTATACAAAAACTTCATTAATGATTTTAATTTGTTATTGTCTCTTGTTTGACTATTCACATAAAAGTGATTAATTACAGTCAACTCAATTGATAGTCACTTAATCATTGTAAGATCAATTAAAGGAATAAAGAATGGTAGATTAAAGGAATAATGCTAAATATAAAAAAAATATACATGATAAAGAATTATAAAAATGCACATGAGCCATTGTGTCTTGTTGCATTTGGAAACATTTTTAAATGTTCACAGCAAACTTTGTAACAAAAACGAAAACTGAAGGTGGATTAATGGAGCATTAAGAACGTATTTGGAAACCAAATAAGAGAGTAAAGAAAGTAGATGGATATTGGAAACAAGATTTAACAGAGAAAATTACCTTTGAGCTTTCAATAATTTATCAAGTTTTTGTGTTGTTGATGGTTCTTGTAATTATTTACACATAATTAGCTCGTTTTCGAACATTAAAAGATCTAGATATCTCTACTTCTAACAATTTTACGATTAAAATGAATAATTTTACACATTTTGCCTGCCCTCACTTTCTCTTTAAAACGGAGACATTGGTTTTTGGGGGCTCTCGGGAAAATTTTCATAATTTCTTCTTCCCTCTCCTCTTCAATCTATTTCATTAATATTAATATTAATATATATTGTCAATGTTGTGTTAGTCATTTTCAACATATATTTGATATTAAATTCTCTACTTCTAATAATTTTAGGATTAAAATGAAAAATTTTAGGAAATTTTTCATAATTTCTTCTTCCCTCTCCTCTCATTTTCTTTCCTTTCTTCCAAACAATGGAAATTAGTAACTTTCTACCCTTGTATATCTCCATTCCTCTCACCTTCCGCTCTCAAAACACACTGTAAACAATTTTTAACAAGTGTTCCAAGAACATTTCGTCTCATCTTCAATCTATTTCATTAATATTAATATATATTGTCAATGTTGTGTTAGTCGTTTTCAACATATATTTGATTGCGTTTATGCAAAGAAAACATCCTTAATAATTTTGATAAGTTGAGCTTGTTTGTTTTACCTACAACCACTTTGTCTGTCAGCAAGATAAGGTTGGTGCGTTAGCCCTCATCGTTTTCCTGTGAGAAGTTGAGTTAAGAAATGATCACAGGTCGCTCTCATCACTGATAAAAAGATCATCATCTTGATTCGAAGGATCAGCACAAGCAAGATCGAGGGATTATTTAAATGCCATAATCCCTGGTTGGTTGGACCGATAGCTGGAGATACACGATCTTATCCAAACTGCAAGTTGAAGAATATTAATTTAGGACTGTTCTTCCGCAACCAGGACGAAGTGGGTCATCTTTAGAATTTCAAAAGAGAATATTTGGACTGAGATTCTTGAGGAAAAAGAGTTGCGAGTGAAGTCAAGAAATTGGATAATCTCAGAGGTTGAATAAACATCTTCTTTCCGGCTTTCCACCATGGGATGACTAGATAATAGATATATATAGCTAAGAACAAGAACAAAATCAAAGAGCAATAAATTAATAGATATATTATTAGCTAAGAGCAAGAACAATTCATCAGTTCGATTGTGGTCAAATCTTTTGGGAGTATAGCTGCGGTAAATTAATGGAACATTTCCTCTTTTTCGTTGTTGTTCAGGCTACCTGAATTAATGTTTGCAATGATTAAATCCTTGCTTAGAGGTGTCTAGATTCACCTCCTTCCTCACAAATCGCATTTAAATGAGATTAGAGGAATAAATTTTTAAATTTTAAAAAGTATCATTCACAGTAAAAGCGGATGACATTTATTCTCTGCCTTAACTTTCTTGATTTCAAGAATAATTGAAAAACATGTGATTCTCTCGTTCAATTCATCAGTTCAATTGTGGTCAAATCAGCCTGGGAACGTGATCCTGATTTTGTTAAAAAATATTTTATATATTAAAATAATATTTTTTATTTTTAATAATTATTTTGATAAAACCCAAATAGATAAAATTGGATTTAATTTGGTTAAAATTATCCAAAGAGATTGTCGTTCATTTTTATTTTATTGTATTTCGTGGAGTTGTAATTTTATTTTGTAGTAAAGCATATGAATTTTTTTTTATTTTATGTTTAAACAATGATTTTTATAGTTTTATGCATGAATTTAAGACTTACAGTTTTATGATAAAAATACATTTTATATTCTAAGTTTGGATTTTAATTTTAAAACTTCTTTTATCCGAACCAACAAGGTTATAGAAGAAAATTGACGGTGAGTTTACATATTTTAAATAAGAATTAAATAAAGCAAAATCCAGCTGTAAGTACATGTATTGTATCTGGAATCTGGTACTTGCCAAGCCTAAAATTTGTGAAAGAGTGAAAATGCAGACAAATCGACAGAATCTCAGCCGACGTTTGTAAGAAAAAAGACACGTGTAGCGCACTCCCGTTGAACAAGAAAGCAAACTGCAAAAGCATCTCCTCAAACAAATACATTACACACAACGTGTAAAATATGCGCTAGCCGAAAGTTAACGTTAATCCTATAAACAATCAAGCAAACAGCTTAACCCCTCCCTCTCCCTCTTCAAATTTCCAGACATAAAAGCCGGCGGCAAGGCTAGAAGTAAGAACACAAATCCATCGGACAAATACTAATAATCGACGATGAGTAGCCATCTCTCCTCTTGGTCTCGGCTAGAAGACAAGCAATTCGAGCAGGCCCTTGTTTTGTTTCCTGAGGAAACGCCAAGACGGTGGGAAAAGATTTCAAGTTATGTTCCTGGAAAGAGCTGGCGTGAAGTAAGGAATCATTACGAGGATTTGGTTCACGATGTCTCGGAGATTGACTCGGGACGAGTTGAGGTGCCGTTTTATGATCAGGATGAGTTGTGGGGCGACTCGACTACGAGTTTGGGGAGTCCTGCTGCTGAGTCTAGATCAGGGAAGGAGAGAGAGCATACAGATAGGAGGAAAGGAACTCCTTGGACAGAAGATGAGCACAGGTAATAATTAGCCTTGTTGATTCCTTACTTTTCTTGCAATCGGGGAAAAACTTGTTTGGTAATTATTATTGAAATTAACTAGACTCTCCGTCGAAAAACGATTCAATCTCGTGGTAATTAATTGATTTGGCGATGATTTTGTGGTTTTGGGCAGGCTGTTCTTGATTGGACTGCAAAAATATGGGAAGGGAGATTGGAGGAGTATTTCAAGAAATGCAGTTGTGTCAAGAACACCAACACAGGTGGCCAGCCATGCCCAGAAGTATTTTCTTCGTCTAAACTCAGTGAAGAAGGAAAAGAAAAGGTCTAGCATACATGACATTACTGCAACTAATGCGACCCATTCAATGGCAGAAACCAGTCATGATCCAATTTGGAATTTTGAGCTGATGGACCAATCGGTGGATGAACCACCGAGCCGCCGCCCAGCAAACTTTTTCCATGATCAAGGAAACCCACCAGCCTATCAAGGGTTCGGATTTCCCATGTGATTGAAGAACAGGAGTTGGACGTCTTGTAAACTTGACTTTGTAGGCTAATCTGAAGCAACCAGCTAGCAAGGTCCAGTAGGGACTGGAGATATGAAAAAAGAAATTAGGGATTTTTATTTAGTTTGTGAAACGAGTGTAGAACCCAGCCGTGTGTGAGAAGTTTACAAAGAAGGTAAAGGAAAGGAAAGTGTGGTTTAGAATATTACAAAAATTGCAGTACAAATGTGGGAAGGATTAAGCACCTCTTACGTTTAGATTGTACTAGCCTGACGCCAGCAATTTTTTTTTTTTCCGGTGCTAGAATAATGATCTTCATGTAATACTAGTGTTTTTAAATAAGTAAAAAATATTTTAATTTTGGATAATTGTAAGAGACTGTATTTACTCTCAGAGCAACATCTAAAAAATCAAATTAAATAAATTATTATTAAGCTAGCATTTTATACTCATAATTAATTTAATTTGGAAGATAAATTTTTTTTAAAAAAAATAAATTTAACAAAGATTGAAAAAAAAAAAATAAGGTAACTCGTGTTACTTTCAAAACAAAAAACAATCCTATAGAAAGTAAAAAACAAAAAGACAAAATAATGTTGGAGCATGACACCGAATAAAACAACATTAAAAAAGGAAAAAACTCAAATATATCCAAGTAAACTTTCTAAATCTGAGATGATCTTTTAAATTTGTAATTTGTTAAATTCAACATCCGAGATTAACCAATATGCTCAATACCATGTCAGTTTAATGTTGAATGATTAAATTAATTAATTTAATTTAAAAAAATTCTTTTAATAAAGCTGAATTTAATGAAGACTGAAAAAACTCAAGGTAACCTCTGTTACTATCAAAACAAATAAAAAAATCCCATAGAAAGCAAAAAAAAAAATTACATGAGGATGAAACAAAAAAAAGAGCTTAAAAAACAAGCAAGCTTAGGTGAATTTTCAAAATCTGAGTTAATCTCTCAAATCTATAATTTGTTAAATTTTATAGCCAAGCTCAACACTCGACCAATTTAATATTAAAGGATGAAATCAATAAATTTAATTAAAATACAAAAAATTCCTTTTAAAAAAACTAAATTTAAAAAAGACAAAAAAAATAATATCCCCCAATATTGGATGAAGAAATTGAATGAGAAATAAAATTCCTTTAGGTAACTTTTGTTGTTTTAAAACAACTAAAAAATCTTATAAACAGCAAAAAAAAAATATTGGATGAAGAAATTGAAAAAAATAAGAGATTAAAAAAAACAAGCAAACTCAGGTGAACCTTTTAAACCCGAGTTAATGTCTCAAACATGTAACTCATTAAATTCTAGGCTTAGGCTCAATTAAAAAACTTAAGACCCAACCAATTTAATATTGAAGGATGAACAAAAAAATCAATTTAAAAAATCCCAAGGTACAAAAACAATAATAAAAAAGACAGGATCAAATTTCATAGGAAAAAAAACTCGAAGATGAAACTAAAAAAAAATTAAAACATCATATTAGATAAAATATATATATATATATATATATATCAATCAAAAGAATGAGAACAAAATCTGACAAATTGAAAAAATCTATTGGGGATGAAATTTAAAAATAATTTTAATTTCATAAATTATTTCAAATAAAATAAATAGTAATCAAAAGAAAAAAAGATCTAATATTAAAAAACAATAATAATAATTGAATGGCAGCTTTGAAAATATAGAGGGCTAGCATGAAAAATGACTAAAAGATTTCGTGAAATTCACAATAATATCCCCCACTAGCTAGGACATGGATTTTTGGAATTGAGGGCAAAATGGTAAAAAATATTGTTTCAATCTATAATGTTTTGTGTCTTGGTAAATAATGTATCACTAATGCCTCTTAGATACGTGTTTTTTTTTTTGTTTAATTTGGTTGATATTTCAGCATAAAAGAGATAAATATAGAGGCTATAAAATTGTATTTTATTGAAGAAACAAACACAAAAATATAAAATAAATTTATCTATGTAATAGTTTTAGAGTAAACCTTTATAATTCTAAAACAGAAGTATAAAAAGAAAAGTCTTATCTATCTTCACTATTCTCATGTATTTTATTTCGAGACTATAATCAAATATTATCTTAAAAAACAATTTAATTCATAATGCTAGTTTAGCCTCATTGCTATTTTTAAAATTCAAGTTCTAAATGGTCCGAGAAAACACTCACAAGTTACATTCTGATTTTTCCAGATGAAAGTAATTCATGGGACTTACCGTTTCTTACAACTTTAATTACTATAGAACACCAAGAAAAACACCATAGCAGGAGTTTGTGCAAGGAGTTCAGCCAATTTTTTGGGTTGTTGTGGTGGTTGCCCCGTGAGCTTGTATGTATGATTGTAACTTTTTTGGTTTTGGGCCTTTGACTCCTGAATTTACCGAAAGAAGAAAAGTAAAAAAAAATAACAAGAGGGAATCCTACTTCGAAATTATTATTATTATTTAAAATATATTACAGCATTTTACTATAGGAATTAACAATGAAATTCCAAGGCTTTTTTAATTTGGTCATTGAATTGTTTTTAATTTTATCATTTAACATTGAATTTACTAGATATTGAACTTCATAATTTATTTTGATTTGATTTTTATAAGATTATTTCGGTCTCATAATCAGAATCGCAGGATTCATGAGTTAACCGTGTTAATGTAAGTCATTTTTTTTAATTAATTTTTTTCTCAACTTCATACGTCAGCATTGGATTGATCATGAATTGTGATTCATAATTGTTTTTAATCTATTTTTTTATAGAGCTATCGCGGTTTCATGATCAAGGTCGCAAATTTTACGGACTAGCCAGGTTGACTCGGTTTTTTTCTTCTTTGTTATTGAATTTTTTTTTCAATCCTTCAACATTAGATTGATTGAGAATTGAAATTTATAATTTTTTTATTTGTTTTCTGTAAATTTATCTCAGTTTTATTACTCGGGTTTGGCAAGTTAATTTGGGTTGACTCGGGTTATTTTTTTGTCATTTTTTTTTCAATTTAATCCTTCTATAATAGATTGATTAAGAATTGGGCTTCATATATAAATATATATTGCTTTCTATGAGTTATCACGGTCTTATGACTTGAGTTTTGAATTAAGGCAATTAACTAGGGTTTTTTTCCTCTTCTTTGTTGAATGTTTTTCAATTTCATACTTAAATTTTGGGTTAATTAAAAATTAAGCTTCACAACTTGTTTTGATTTGTGGTTTAGGAGGTTATTCTGGTCTTATGACCTAGTAAAGGGATTAGTTGGTTAATTTTGGTGGTTTTTTATCTCCTTTATTAATTAATTTATTTTTATTTCACCCTTCAACGTTGAGTTGATTAGGAATTGAGTTTTATAATTTGTTTTTATTTACTTTCTATAGGATTATACTGATCTCATTACCCAGGTTTGACAGGTTAACCCGGGTTGATTCGACTTAATTTTTTAGTTGAATTTTATTTTTAATTTCATCATTCAATGTTGAGCTGATTGAAAATTAGATTTAATATTTTATTTATTTATTTTTTATAGGGTTATCATGGTCTCATGATCTGATTAGCTGATTTGGCAAGTTAACTAGGTAGGATTCAAGTAAATCTAATATGTTGTCATTTTAATATTTGAAAATACATGTCCTCTTAATTTTTTTTATAATCAAACTATATTTTTGTCCGTAGTTTCATTGTCTTTAAATCTATCAGGTTGACCAAATTGCATTAAATAAACTCTTATATAGTTTTTTTTTCCGTTAAAAATACATTAACGCACCTGAATAATATTTTTGCATCCAAAAATCCATAACATAATGCAGACAATAATATAGTAGTTGTTTGTTATAACTCGTGATAAACCCAAGTTTTCTTATTTATGAATTTCGATCTATCTACTTTTATATATATAATGATTTATATTCTATTTTTTACTTCACCTGGCTTTTTATTAGTTAGAGTCATGAAATAAAACAAAACAAATTGTATTAGTTTAATTAAATACTAATTTATCATCTATTTAGTAAGCAAGTTCTTTTACTTGGTAGCTCTTTCTACTTTTTTCTTAATTAATCTCTTCATAAAGACAAGATATTAAATTACCTATTTCTCCATCCTAAAATAAAATACCTCCTTCCATATTTTGAAAAAAATAAAATTGTCTCTTCCCTTTCCATAGCCATTCATAACATTTTATTTATTTTAATGTAAATCTCGAGAGAAAAAAAATCAAGGCTAGATTAAATTAAAGGAAATAAACTAAACTAAAAAGAAGTGGGGGCGAAATGAATTCACTTAAAGAAATGGGGCCTAAATACAAATAAGAATAATTATAGAGCATAAGTACTCTTCTTCTCACCAAAAACAGATCTGCAGATAACGTAAAGAAAGAAAAGAGAGAGTTTTTATATACATTTTTACAAATCAAGAGAGAAACACCAAAATTTCAAAAAAAAACCATCCAAGATTAAGGGTTATAGGTAGAATAAACACTGATGGGAAAGGGATTAACAAGAAGAGAAGAGGGGAAGGTCGGTTGTCATTAGAAAGAAAATAAGGGATCGAAAACTTGATTCGTACCGGGTAAGGTATTCTAAACCTACTCTTATGAGTCATGTGTTGTATGTAAATGGAAAGGTTGACAAATCTGGACAGTTTCGTCTCTTGACTTTCAGAGAGATTTCGGGTAGGAGAATAAAGGAATTAGATCAGGTCCTTATAGAAATTGTAGTTTTTAATGTGGGCTAACTAATGAAATTGGTCTTGCTTAATTTGGAGTTATAGAGCTACAGCTATGGGTCACCAACCGAGACTGGGTCATGACAAACCCTATAAGGTAGTAGGTCTGGTTCGTTGATGAGAAATTTTAACTGTCTTAGAGATAGAACTGGGTTCTCCTTCCTTCAAAGAACTTGTAACCTCATGTCTTAGCTTTCCAACAAGACTAATCTCGCTTGAATCGGAGATCTATAACTCTAGATATAGTTAAAAATATGAGGAGAGGTCGGAGAGTAACAGTTGGATAGTAACAATTTAATATCTAGACAGTAACAATTGGACAGTAACAGTTCAATGTTTAGACAATAACAGTTCAAAAACGAGATGGTAACAGTTTAATATCTAGACAGTAACAGTTCAAAAATAAGACAGTAACAGTTAAAAAAAAAACGAGACAATAATAGTTTAATGTCTAGACAGTGACAATTTGGGATTTAAGCATAAACAGTTCAAATACACACACACACACACATAAAGGAATGATAACTGTGGTTGGACAAAGAATGATAATATTAATGGGTGAAATGAGAAAAGCG
This sequence comes from Populus davidiana x Populus alba var. pyramidalis, assembly GCA_027475595.1. NCBI lineage: Eukaryota > Viridiplantae > Streptophyta > Magnoliopsida > Malpighiales > Salicaceae > Populus > Populus davidiana x Populus alba var. pyramidalis. The sequence continues at coordinate 265,973 of JANKYH010001487.1, read as the reverse complement.
TAAAATATTAAGAAATGACTGAAAGAAAGACTTATTGGTTGTTGATATGTTTATAATAAAACATATCCTTGAGTGAGGAAAACTTATGAGATAAACCTGTGAATTGCAGGAGAGACCACAGGCGTGGTGCAACAGCAGCAGCAGCAGCAGGGGAGCACGAGTAGAGCTTCTATTCCAGGTAGGTGAATCGCACATATACTTCCTATTTAATTCCATGATTTATTTATATTACCAATGTGAAATGTGAATTACTGAATGTATGTGTATTCAAGGTGAAAAGTTGTTGTGTGAATTGTCAAATGATGAAATTATCACTGACAAAGAAAAAATGAGAAGTGTAATTTGAGGTGTAAACTAGCATACATTTAATGTATGTTAGGATCCCGGATAAAGGGATCGCCACGATTGGACTAGCATACATTTAGTGTATGGTAGGATCCTGGGTAAGGGGATCACCATATATTGGCTAGTATACATTTAGTGTATGTTAGGATCCCGAGTAAATGGATCGTCATGATTGGACTAGCATACATTTAGTGTATGTTAAGATCTCGGGTAAAGGGATCACCTTGCATCGACTCATATGGGGTGATGATGATGATACCAGTGAAATTGGTATCGATAATGTGATAAGCAAAAATAATTATGTTCGATCTCATAAAGTCTAAAATGAAGGTTGAAAGTGGTAAAGGGAATAATTATTAATAGTTGGATAAGAAAGAGATTTTAATAAAAAAAACTAGAAGGGAGAAGCGAATGAACTATGAATGCATTTTACCCTGTTGAAATTGTTAGATATTCGTGTTGTTATATTTATTGTAATATTCACCTTTCAATAATATGTATTTTGTTTCAGGATCATCGCATGCACGACAAGAGTAGATCCTAGCTTATGTTCCCTTCTTGTAATCTAGGTTCTAGGGAGTATACCCTTGTATTTTGTAAACATGAAAATGTTTGTATAACTTAATTTGTATAATTAATGTTTAAACTCGATTGAATGAATTTAACCATGTAGTTCGTTTAATCCATACTTAATGCCTATTTATTTTTATCCATCCATAATGATATTTTATTATATAATGCATATCATAAATATTGTGGTTGATAGGTGTGCGTATAAGTGTGGAAATTGAAACCCAGGATGATTGGGTTGGGAATTAAGTTATGAGATGCGAGCTATTAGAAGTGTAAATAGATTTCATGTCAATAACTTGAGATCTTCCGGTATAGGGGGAGACTCCGTCGAAATTCCGGTAGATTTTAATACGAAGACCATGAATATATGTATATACAAAAAAAAAATTACTCTGTTTTTTCGATTGACATGAGATTGTCGTTTTATCCCGGAATAGAGGATGTTACATTTAACAACAAAAAGGTGGCTCAATAACAAATAATAAGGCTTCGGATTTTATATTCATAAGTTCTTAGATTCCCCATTTTTTGTAATTTCTCTATTCCAAAGAATAAAAAGAGAAACAAATAGTGTGGAAAACAAAATAAAAAAAATTCTTGGTTAAAATTTAAAGGTAGGAGCAAGTCAAGTCTTAGCCTGTTTGGGAGTGTGGTTGCGGTTGCTTTTTAAAGTGATTTTCGTGCTGAAATACATCAAAATGATATATTTTTTATTTTAAAAAAATTATTTTTAAGATTAGCGCATCAAAACGATCCAAAACATACAAAAAAATTATTTTTTTAGAAACGCAAGTAAAACCGGGTTTCCAAACGCTCACTAAGTAGTATCATAGATTCTCTATGCATTGTTCGTGCACACATGAGATCATAGTTTTCAAACTTGGTTCAAGGTATAATTTAAAAAGAAATCCGAGTCATTAACTCATGAATTAGCTAGGTAACTTATTTTTTCTTTATTAAATATATAGAGTTGATTGGATCGGGTTTAACTAGGACAATAAGATCACAAGTAAATCAAGTTTGGCTGAGCTTGATCTTTTATGATTAAATTAAAACCCAGACCAAGTTAGGCTTAGGATCATGAGTTTCTTGAATCACCCTGCCAAGTCGAGTGTAATTACCTACGCTACCAAAACAAAAGGATTCTTTATGGAGCTTCACCACTACTTTTTGTCTTTCTTAATTTTATCCATAATTTTTTAACAATTGTTTAAGTTATTTTTGAACCAACTAAGTCGACCAAATCATGTTACGTAACTCACAAATGTTTTAGTTTTAAACCAGAGCTAGACAAAGAGTTGGAGCGAGAGAGTTTTTTTTTATCAGTTTCATTTTTAGATTTTTTTTACCAATCTACCAAGTTGATAGGGTCATATTAGGATAATTTTTACACGATTTAATTTTAAATATGAGCTAGGTAAGAATTTGGGTTGAAAAGTTTTTTTGTCAATTTTTTTTCTCAATCTCATCATCAGACTTTGTTTTACAAATCAATTCAGTTGTTTTTTAAACCAACCAAGTTTGCTGATCATATTAGAAGAACTTTTATACAGTTTAATTTTAAACCTAGAATAGGTAAGAAATTGGATCGAGAGGTTTCAAGATTAATCTGTTAGGCTAAGTTTAATAATAACACCAAATAATTCTCTATTATTTAGATTTTTTTTTTTGTTACATCCAAACAAATTTTTAATAATTAAGAAGGGAAAATCATTGTTTCTTTCCTCACAAAGAATTATTCATTGACACAATATCTTTTTTAATTTTTGTTCAATTCCATCCATTAATATTAGATTTATCGAGGATCGAGCTTCATAATTTATTTCAATTTTTTTTATGAAGTTATCTCAGTCTGATTACTCGGGTTACAACTTTCGCGAGTTAACTCAGTTGACTTGGGTTTTTTTTATTCTTTTTTGTAATTGATTTTTTTTTCAAATTTTATCATTCACCATCTAGGTTGATTGAGAGTTAAGTTTTATAATTTATTTTGATTTATTTTTTATGAGGTTATTCTAGTCTAATGACCCGGGTCAAGGGTTTGTTGGGTTAAACGGGGTTGACTTTGGTTTTTTATTTTTTATTTTTTTAATTGATTTTTTTTTCAATTTCATCATTTAATATGGATTGATTGGTAATTGATTTCATAATTTGTTTTAATTTACTTTTTATTTGGTTATTCTAGTCTCATGAACAAGGTTGGACAGGTTGGCTCAAGTTTTTTTTGTCTTTTTTTTAATTAATTTTTTTTATTTCATTTATCAACATTGAATTAATTAAGAATCGAGTTTCAATATATTTTTTTATTTACTTTTCATGAGGTTATTATAGTCTCATGACCCGAGTTATGAATTTTACATTCTAACTTGGGCTGATTCATATCAATCTAATATATTATTGTCTCAATATTAAAAAAAAATGTTATTGTAAAATATTTTTGTCAAACTATTTTTTTTTCCAGTTGTTCAGGTTGTCTTTAGACTTTTCAAGTTGATGAGATTATCAATTTTTATATAATTTAAATATTTTTTAAAAAAAACACATTAACAAATGCTTGGATATGTTTTTTAACTTTAAAAAAATATTGATCAAACGTGGAAGGTGATAAGGGTAAATAGGTAGTGTATGATATTGTTGTAACAATTGTTTTTTAAAATATTTTTTGTTTAGAAATAATTAAAATAATATTTTATTTTATTTTTATTTTTTACATTAACACATTAAAATGATTCAAAAACACAAAAAAAATCATTTAAAGAAAAAGTTTTCAATAGTATTTGGTTGAATCGCAAAAACAAATAATATCATAATCTACTTAGAACTCATTTATTTTTGTGTTTTAAAAGCGTTTTTGAAAAATAATTATATTTTTTTATTTTTTTAGTTTAAATTAATTTATTTTAATATTTTTAGATTATTTTAATATACTAATATTAAAAATAATTTTTAAAAATTTAAAAAAAGTTAATATATTTACAAATAATAAATATTTTGAAAACTAAAAATCCTCACGGTATCAGACGCGCTATTAACTATCTATAAAAATCCCACCGATCGAAGGACTTATTGTCCCCGCGTAGACTTGCCGGTGGCCATAATCATATAGCTGGCCGGCTTCACCCTTTGATTTACCAACTCCCTCTCAAAACCCCTAAAATATCACTAAATACTTAAAAAAAAAAACTAATTTCTAAGCCACCACCGTCAAACTGAAAATACAGAGAGGGAGAGATAGAGATGGCGATCATTTATGCGGTAGTGGCGAGGGGAACGGTGGTGCTGTCTGAGTTCAGCGGGGTGACGGGAAACACTGGGGCGGTGGCGAGACGGATCCTGGAGAAGCTTCCATCGGAAGCTGATTCAAGGCTTTGCTTCTCGCAAGATCGTTACATATTTCACATACTAAGATCTGATGGCCTCACTTTTCTCTGTATGGCAAACGACACCTTCGGCAGTACGTATCCATAGCTTTCCATTCTTCGCCACTTACTCTTATATTATGTTATATTTTATTTCAAATTCAATTTTGAACTGGTTAGACAGTGAAACTATTGGATTAAATTTTTTTTTCCTTGCTGATTATATTGGTTTCAGTTACTGAATCGTGTGTTGGTTTGAATCGCCGGAAAATGAAATTATTTTACCTTTTTAGTTCAAGGTAAGGAGCATCCTCCGACCAGTCAACCAGAACTAATTTTTCTTATCAGATTCATTAAGAGGAATTTAATAAATTCCACTTGGCGATGGCTCCAAGATCATACCTTTTAAACTACCAGGCCAACTCCTTGGGTTTGAAATTATTTTACCCGATTTTAGGACTTTTAGGACTTAATTGACAATGAGATATTTAAAGTTTTGGAAAGAGAGCAATCTTGATTTTATCTCCACGCAGAAAATGATTTGCTTAGAAATTGTTGCTTCTGCTGACCGAATTTACCTTTGATTAAAAAACAAAAAGAAGAAGAAGAAAAGAGTTTTTTGTTATGTTTGACATTTAATGACCGGCATGAGTTTATCTCCCTGTTTCTCAGTGGTCCATCTATGGCATTTAGCTGATTTGAAATGGTGAAATTGTGGTTTTCAGATGGCGACTGATATATAGTTATGTGTCACTTTGTTATTTACCTTTAGTTTTCTTATAGTTATGTGTCACTTTGTTATTTACCTTTAGTTTTCTGTCTCTTGCTGGGCCACTGCGATTGAATAACTCTCTCTTGGTTATGATAGAGATTTTCTAGTTTTTTTCTTGTTGTCTTTATGGTATATTATAATGTCTTCAGGGAGGATTCCGTTTACGTACTTGGAGGACATTCACATGAGGTTCATGAAAAACTATGGACGAGTTGCCCACTATGCGCCAGCATATGCAATGAATGATGAGTTCTCAAGGGTCTTGCATCAGCAAATGGAATTCTTCTCCAGCAATCCTAGTGCTGATACTCTCAGTCGCGTAAGAGGTGAAGTTGGCGAGGCAAGTATCTTCTGTTCTCATGCAAATTCAATTTACTTTATTTTTCTTGTACATCTCTATGACCAAGGCACCACAGCAAAGAATTTTTTTAATGAAATATTACAACAACTAGTATGATGTTCTATTGATCGCATCAAAGGAGAAAACATCAAGCTCAACAATCCTCCAAGACAATGGCTTGAACCCAAAAGAGGGGGGAATGTAACCATTCCTAGCTCATTTGTTGAGCTTTATCTTTTCTTTTTCTCATATTCAGCAAGGCTGCATGATTGAGATGGCCTTTCTATACCCCTCTACAAATCGCTGACTCTTCAAGTGCACAAAAAAAGATCACTTATTTCAGTTTGAACTCAAGCTCCTTCTCATGTTATTTTCTAATGTTCCTAGTGCTATAGTTGTTACAGGTCCTAATAAAGAATGTATGTTTAGGGGCGCTTGTTTGAAAGACTGGGTGTCAGTTAATAGCAGCACAACATTCAGTTTGTTTTTGCAATATACTCCATATATCTATAAAACACTTAAACATCATGGAAACATAGATTTTTCTTAATATGCATTGTTTCTCACAAGTCAATGTGTTTAAGCTATGCTAAATTTTGTGCCTTTGAGCACGTGATGCAGCTCAAAGGTTTTCAGCTGTCTAAAAAGAAATTCTAAGATTCGTAAGTAGAGTAAGAACCAAACCAAATATAGTAAAGCAAGAGTTTTCCTTTTTTCTCCAGTCTTCTGCCATCGTCACAGGATGATCTACTTCATGGGATGATGCTGAACTTATCTCAATCCTGATAAATAACATAAGTGAATGTAAACAATCACATGCACATGATTGCTCATGAGATTCAGATAAAAAAATTCGCTTTAACTGCTGCATTTTTTTTATTCCTGAACTGTCTGCTTCATATTGACGTCCTATATCCCTGATTCATTTGATAGTGCCTTTCAAATTATGAATTGTACTCTCTTTTCATATAATGTGCTAAGAAATAGTAGTAAATTCTATAGAACTCAAAAAAATAAAATGAACAACCTTAATTGCTAACTCACTATAAACTAGGTTTCCTTGTTTGCTCATGCATCACACAATATTTTGTTCCAGTCTATTGCAGCTTTTTAGTTCATCTAGGCAAGGTTCAAAATAATAATAATAATAATAATAAAGGTCATTTAGGGCTCCTGAAGTTCATGACTGTCATATGCTTCTGTGGCCTGTTGATGTTAGAATCTTTCTTTGTTAATTTTTTTTCTTGGGGATGGCTGGGAGGTAGGTGCGGTTTGGGATTTTATTTTTTCCCCTTATTGATATTGTGCTCACAAGTGCTGGAAAAGTGTGTGCAGATCCGTACAATTATGGTAGAAAACATCGAGAAAATACTTGAGAGAGGTGACCGAATTGAGCTTCTTGTTGACAAAACAGCAACGATGCAAGATGGTGCATTTCACTTCAAGAAACAGTCCAAGGGCCTTCGAAGAGCTCTCTGGATGAAGAATGCCAAGCTCTTGTAAGAGCCCTATGATTTCCCCTTTGAATTCTAATTTTCCAGTTTTTGTTCATTGATGCTAAAAGATTTTTCTCACTGCATTAAATTTCTAAATTTGGAAGTTGCTAGAGAAAACAGCAGTTTAAGGCCAGAAAATGTGAGAAGTCGAAAAAGGAAAAATTGGCTTATTTCCATCTCTAGATGCAAAAAGAATCTATATGCTCTTAAAAGACCTTTGGTTAAGGGTATGCAAGATTTTAGAAACCCATGCAATATGCTCATTTAAGCATTTTCTCCCTCTGCATTGCCCATTATGCTGCCCTTAGCTTGTTTAATGAGAAAGATACTGTCATTTAAATACTTTAAATCTAGATGATGATTGCCACTTGACTATAAGTTGATGTTTAATTACTGTCTCGGGACATAAGAGATAGAGATAGTTGGGACATAAAAGACATGTGTGTCCTTTCTGTTTTTAAAAAATAGTAATTCACTTCAAAATTATCCCAGACAGATCTATTTTTATGTCTCTAATTTTTCAACCACATACAATTATGCCCCTTGTGTATTTGTCCCTCTTGTCCCGAGACACTAAGATAGTATTTTGTTACTGTCTTGCGACAAAAGCGACAAAGATAGTTGAGAGAGGGATATGTCCTTCCTGTTTTTTTTTAAAGGACAAATTCACTCCAAAAAAAAACTATACCAAAAACGGATTTATTTTCATGTTTGTCCTTTCTTTTTCTAGACAATAAATTAAATGCAACCTACTTTTGGATATATTTTTTCTGTGAACTATTATGCTAGAACTTGGTTGGTGGATGCAAAATAGGTTTAGTAACTATTTACTTATCAATTGCAATAGATGGTTAGTTATCTAGTATATTTGCATATTCTCTTCGTAGTAGATATTGAAAAGTTGTCATGATAAGCAATTGCCTTCCCTATTTCTTCAATTTTTTTACATAGAACGGGGCAAACAACAAAAAAACCCAAATCTTCAATCAATTCTTATTGCAATGTAGAAGTGGTTTAAATTGCAAGCAACTGACTGGTACATAAAGTGAGCGCAAAATTTATGTTTCCATGACAGGGCCCTGCTGACATGCGTGATTGTTTTGTTGCTGTACATAATAATTGCTGCTTGTTGTGGAGGCATCACTCTACCTTCATGCAGATCTTGAGTCTCTGCTTTATCGGTGCTGAATTTCTGCTGAGGTACGCTCAAAGAACTGCGACATCCATATATGCATATTTCATTCAAGGGGAGCTCCAATAGACTATGAAATTTTGACATGTATGTGGAATCTAAACCTTCCCCAAGTGCCAGAAATAGCACCATAGATTCCTATGCTGTTATTGCATGCGGTGTATGTGATATTTATTACAGAAAAGCCTCGTTTCTTGTTTTTTGTTGTTACTGGTCATCTGTGAATACACTGCAAATTCCTTGATTCTTGCTATTGTGTAATATAGTGTTGAGTTTCAGATTCATTTTTTGGAACATCAACTGCCATACAATATGTGGTCTTCATCTATCAGTCTGTCTGTGTCAACTGTGTTTGTGACTTATTTTTCTTCCTCTTCCCATTTTCCATGCGCAAGCAGATGCTGCTTATGTTTAAATTCTTCTATTGGGCAAATTAGCTGTCTTGTTTTTTTAGTATTTTCTTCCCCCTTTCATCACCTGCTCCTGGTTAATGTGAGAAATTCGAGTTGGTGTTATGCATGCACGCAATTATAACACTCGTTCTATTCAAGCACCGCACCCTCTTGTCTAACTTGTTCCGGAGACTAGAGCAGGGCATTGAAGTTTTTGTTGTTTTTTTTTTCTTACACTTGATTTTGCCGTGTCTTATGGTCCAACGAGCAGAAGTTGCAAAATTACTGGTAAGTACAATTAAGTTCATATGATAATGTAATCATAAAATCATAGCCCAGTAGAAAAATATAATAAAAAACCACAAATTTAATTTTTTAAAGAAAATTAGGTTAATTGGAGTTAATTTAACCAGCTTGTAACTCGAGATTCGTATTAGATAATTTTCTTGAAGTTAGGTTTAAAAATTAAAATTTATTTTTAAATCATAAATTAATAAGATTTTACGATAGGACAAATGAATATTGATATGTTGATATGAGTTTTGTTGAAAATAAATTTACTAGTCTTTATGAGGTAGGTCTATCATCGAAAATTTATAAGAAATGTGAGTAAATTTACTTTGATTATAAAATATTAATCTTATATATTAACACTAGTAGTTTTAACTATTTAAAATTAAAAGATTGAAATGAACTTAATAATAAATTTAACTTTACAAAACTATTATATATATCAAGTAAATTAATATATCTAAGAGATAAATTAATTATCTCATCGAAATATAAATTTAACTTAATAATAAATTAAATAACATATATATTACACTAATAATTTTGGTATTAGATTAAACTCATCGAAATATATATTAAGTGACCAAATTAAACATATATATTAAGTGACCAAATTAAACTCCTAACAAATACGTATAAATTAATCACCTCAAGTATTTGGGTTATTATTAGTAGTAAAAATAAGGGCATGCTAGTTAATTTAATATAAAATATGGAATAAATTAAGTAAAAAAATATATATATTGAATGTCCTGACATCTCAAATTTCCCTTTTAAAATAGAATTACATTCTCAGCTTTTGTGAGGAATCTTAAGACATTTGATAATTTTAGGGATTCAATATTTTTTTTTATATGCCAAGAGCAAAATCTCAAATTCTTTTTTTCCTGATAATCTTGAATGTCGTTACACCAAAGGTATCCATAGGGAAACTTTTCAATTCCATGAGTGTTTTTTTTTATAAAAAAAAGCCATAAATGATACTTGTCATTTCCAGTAGTTTTTATGGCCTTACCCAACTCCGAGAAGGAAGAAGCCTACAATTTGTCAAATAGGCCGCTGCATGAAACATCAACCTTTAAGTTTCCCGTCTCTATTCACTAGATCACGGTTCATGCAATAAACACAGCGACTGAGAGGCAGCATGTTTGACATTTTAGCTTTTAAGTGGATTGTCATCCATTTGACTTGGATAAAATGGTTCTTATGGATCGCAGAGACTCCCATACGGGGAATGAAAATTATTTGCGTGCTAGTAATTCAAGAACTCCAACCCTTTCTGTATGCTATGCCATTTGATTCAAACTCGGTGTTTCTAGAAGAGACTTCCCTAGTTAGCAGGCCTATGTTATCTTCCACGGAGATCAAGAGTAGGATGGCAGCAAGATTAGGACATTTAGGAATCAGAATCAAAAACACCCCCAAGATAATCAAAAACACCCAGGAGAAGGGATTGCATGAAATTTAAAGAGAGTGAAAAATCAAGAGGAAATGAAGAAGAAGAAACATTCGAGGATAAAATTGAAAGAAAACAAGTCCATTATTGACCAAATGGAGCAAAAGCAAAGTTCGAGGGACCTAATAAAACGATTTAGTGCACAATGAGCACAGTGAGAGGTTATATTTCACTAATTTGGTAACTTTTTGCTATTACATTAACTCTGTGCTTCTTAGGTTATATTTCACTAATTTGGTAACTTTTTTATTATTATGGTTCGAGCTTTTGATGCTAAGTATATTTAACACTTTAATAGTTGTAGTTTGAAAAAAACTAGTCAAGAAAAGTTTTTATAAATTATAGTCTTTTTTTAAATTCAAGTTTTTACTGCGATTTTAGATGAAAACCATGTTTAAACAAGAATAATAAAAACAACACAATTTTTGAAATTATATCCTTAAATAGTTTGCCTTATAATTTATAATGATAACACTAACACAAACCTTAAATTTCAAACATCGATCATGCAATTAAGGCACAGAACTCCCCATCGCGTTGCATGCATAAACATAACAGAAGACATTAACTTAGCCCAAATGGCTTCCAGTCATGAACCTCTTCCCAGTCAAGCCACAAGAAAGGGCTTCCTTAGGAATCTTAGCAACATGTTGGACACCTTCTGCAAAAACCACGCCCATCCCCATGTGCAAATGTGGCTCTATATGGCAATGGAAGGCCCATACTCCTGGATTGTCCGCCACAAACCTCAGTGCCGTCCATCCGTAAGGAAATATCACCGCCGTGTTTCTGTAAGGTGGATTTTTCAAGTTGAATTTCTTCTCGTCGGATCTGGTGAACTTCCCTTCTCCATACCCTAGCACCCAAAAATCATGACCATGCAAATGCCATGGGTGTATCTCACTTACATTTTCTTTCAATACATTTGCATTTTGCAAGATCACATCCACTGTGCTATAGTAACCTAGCATGTAAACCCCGTTTCCTGTGGTGGTGTTATTATTAACCGGTGGTTTCATAACATCATAATGTTCTGGAAAATCCTCAGGTGGCTTTGTCTGGTCAAAAGCATCCCGCAGGCCAAATCTGATGGACCCCAGGTAAGGAGTGGCAGGTAATGACAGGGAAACATTATTGATAGACCACCTGGTATAGCCGTTCATCATGCTCTGGGTGTTTAGCAGGACAATCCTACGGTGGTAAGTCGGTGAAGGCTTAGGGATACTTTTGTGATCTAGGGCCTTGATCTTGTTAGAGAATGCCTTGCTGTGAGCATAATCATCCCATCTAGGAGTTACAGGAGGTGGTGAAAGAGGGGGTTTCGATGCAGAGTTGGTCTTGTAGTTTAATATGGTTAGAGCTTGTGGGGTCTGAGGTTCCCTTCCTCTTACACCAAAAGAAATCCAATAGTTTTGGGAGGAGTCTTGACTTGTGTTTAATAGGACTGAGTAACTCTCACCAGAATAAATGTCCAAATCATTAGTCTCAAATGGTTGCAGATAATTTCCATCTGCCTCCACCACCACCATTTTGTGATTCTGTAGAAAAAAACAACAAAACATAAATAATTGTAGCCATCACATCAGCTTGCAATGATAACAATTAGCATTGGGTTAATCAAAAAGGTGGAGGGCACCAAAGTCGTTTCATTCATTAATTTAATCATTTCCTTCTCTTTTTCTTTCCTATTCCTGTACACTTTCAAATGCATGGTTGTGGCAAAACTCAGACAGCAGCTTAACACAGGTCAGAGTTGTACAAGGGAAGCTAGCTGTGCCTGTAAGGTTTGTCGACATGCACAGTGAATAGTGATGTCTATGGGCTCAGAACTGTTCAATTTACAGGCACAGAGTCACGCTTATGGATCCAATGATAAAGGGCATAAGGCCTAATTGAGTTGTCTGTAAAAAAGTCTAGGGAGCAGAGATTCTTAAGGAGGTGATGGTGTAAACTGCAAAAAGTGAAAATAGATGCAGAGATTCTTAACCAGCTAGTCATCCTTTCTTCGAGGACAGTGAATTAGCTTAAACAAGGCAAACATTGTGCTCGTGATTTGCTGCCACTGTTGACAGACACCATTTCAAACCCACCTTTTGATTTGGTTCTCTTTTTTCTCACTTTTCTTTATTTTTTGGCAGATTAATTGGTGAATATATTTTTCTTTTTGACTTCTGATCTCTCTCCCTCACCTTCACCCTCCCTCTATTTCTCAGTCTCCCTCTAATGTTCTCTCTCACATGTATTTCTTTGAGATTTGGCAGAAGGATATCCTCCTAATTTCATCATAATTCATGTGTATTTAGAAGAATTTTATAGTGTTCTTCATGTTAATTTGATATGTAGGCTAAATATATGTTTTCCAACATGAATAATCTAAAATGTTGGTGGAAAAAGAACCATATATCAAATTCTAAATGTACAATGGATGGGTTAAATTTCTAAAAACAAATGGGAGTGGATTGTATTTTTCCAGCTATATATATAAACAACCAGAGCAACTCAAGAATTTACACTAGAATTGGGTTCGATCCAAATCATGATAAGGGCATGCATCTAATACTTTGGAAGAGGGAGGATGAGGAATCATCACCATTTCTATAAAGAAGAAAATCTTTAGATCCACCATCTCTCCACAACTTGTCAATCACTTTCTACTTTCCTATTGGCAATAAGTAGGTGTGATATGACAGAACAACAGTATCACACTGTTTCAAATCTCAAAATCTTCTTTACCATCAAGCAACCATAAATACTTACCCCAATGGCCAAGTTGAGAGAAGCAAGAGCAGTAGTGCTGGCGATTCTTATTCTGTAGGTCCTGTTTGGATCCACATGCAGGATATAAGGGGCCCATTGTTCTTGTCCTGTTATATTGCACCGGCTAAAAGAGGAGTTGCCGTAATGAGCTGCCAGGGAACACCCGTATTGCCCTCTTCCATTGATAAGTAGGGTCTGAAGATATGATCATTTTCAAAAAATGAAAAAAGAAAACGAGTAAGAGAAATATATTTAATTAATATGTTGCTTTACCTGCTTTCCTTTTTATTCCACCCTTTTGAATTTTGGAGTCAAAAGGTTCACAGTCTACCACCTACCATGGACTAAAGCAATATAGTAATCACCTTCTTTATTTTCCAATCCATTTGTTTTGAAAATATGCCCGTTTGTTTGTGCGATGCACCGCAAAAAAAAAAAAAAAAAAAAAAGGGTTCTAAATTAGAAATCCCAAATCTTATATTCTAAATTAGAAAGATGGAAATCCCGGCGGGATATATACAGCATTGTCCCTTCGAGAACTAGCTAGTTGGGGCTGGTCCTGGCAACATTAATCACAATATGCATATATGGCACTATCAGAGGCAATGGTTGACATTGACTCTTCTAGCAAAGGATGATGTGATAACTAAACTAATGAAGACGACTTCCATCGATCTAGCTTGCTAAAAGATTGATAGACTCCAAAATCAAGGTACGTATAGTGGTGATTATATACTATATGGTGCTTAGATATGTCCCTTTGGATCAACGTGTTTATGAAAAGTATCATTAAATTAAATACAGGATTTTGGCCATAATATAATCGTCATAATAGAAACATGGACGGTGAATATCCACCTGGGGTTCATTAATCCAACGCATTGGTCTGGAAGAAAGGCCAACTTCTTGGTGATGAACGCTTTTGTGCCACCAGTCACTTAACAAAAGGTCAAACTCCCCGTCATAGTGGAAAGGCTCCTTCTCTCCTTCTGCCACATCCACTATCATGGCACCGTACAACCCTGCTGATCTTTGCATTCCATAGTGTCCATGGTAGAAATACGTTCCTGCCTGCAAAAATTAGTTAAACCCTAAAAACTACATCTAAACATGGCTGTATAAAAGAATGGCTTTTGGGCCACATAAGAGTCTAGTTCTAGTTAGCTAGAGCAAGAGAGAGAGAGAAGTAGAGTGTTCTTACTCTGTCAACAGTGAACCTATAATCGAAGGTTTCTCCGGGGTTAATGACACACTGTGAAATGGAAGCAGTCCCATCTGCCCATGGTGTTCCTTTCTGCAAAATCAAAAAGAAGTGAATTAATACCAAATAAAAACAGTAAATTAAGCAATTCTTCCAGAAAAACAACCCTTTGCATGCAGAGATACTTCCATAAGACCATGGGATCAAATTCAAGTATAGAAAGAACCTGTCTGATTCCATGCCAGTGAATGACAACCCCCTCAGTTTGGAGTTTGTTTGTGAGTTGCACATGAACTATGTCTCCAGCTCTAGCACGGATTGTTGGACCAGGGAACTGGCCATTGATTCCCATCACAACATTCTCTATCCCATCTGGTGACCAGTACATGTACTCCACTTCCCATTTGTAAAAATGGCTTCCAGTCTTATTAGAAGTAGCCGATGAACATTGGATCATATAAAGTAAAAGACACCAAGTAATGAGACCCTTGAAGCTTCTTGAAAATGGTGGATCAACCAAGAAGTTGTAAGTCAGCGTCCCCATTTTCTCCTGTTGGATGCTCAAAAAGATGTAGGGTAGCGGTGGATGCCCAAGGAATGATATTTGCTATATCACCTCTGTCGAGTGGATGCCCTATGGAGCTGATATTTATAGAGGCGATGGAAGGGGTTTCCTTTAATTTGGACTGAACCTTCCTTTCTTTTAATTTATATTTTTTTTCTCATATTCTAATGATATGGTTATTTTTATATAAGCTTATAACTCATCAATATAGATTTGATCTTATTTTTCAAACGAATTTAAATACATACCTCACCTTCTACATTGATTAATTAATATATTCATGAGATGAAAAAATCCTTTAAATGTTAACGACCTCGTAATTTAAATACGAAAAATAAATAATTTTTATTTAAAGCTAGGTCAGAAAGTTGATTGATATAGGATCTAGAAGTTTTATTTTCTGTGGCTGCGAAATTATGTTCATGTACTCTCACTCATAGTGCGTGTGTTAGGTATGGTGATTTTTATGAGAACTTGCATTGGCAGTTCTTGTTGGGGTCCTTTTTTTTTTTGATATATTGAATAAAATTGATTAGACTGCCTATACTGATAATTATCTCGTCTTGTCTTGTATTTAATGTTTTTTAAATTGTACTAAATAATTTATTTTATTTAATATTTGATGTACATTAGAGGGAACTTGACCGCTTGGATTGATTAGGATTAAGAAAAATAAATAAAGGAGTTATCTGATTTATTATAGTAAAAGATCAGGGTCAATTTGTGACCTGTTTGATAAAAAATAAAAAACAGATAAAAAATTTATTGATTTTTTTTAGAATATTTTTTGTCAAAACAAGGTTGTTTGGATTTTTTTTAAAATTAAGTCAACTTGGGTTGACTATCTCAGGCCTTGTCCCGGGTCGATCCTCGAGTCAAATTTTAACACTATAATAATTATTATTTTTATCCATACATTGATTTAGTTCAACTCAGATTGCCCCTCTTGACCTATTACCCAAGTCTTGTAACGGGTCGACCTCCAAGTTGAATCTTAAAACTATGATAATAACAACATTAACCCTTACATTGACCGGGATCAACTTGGGTTGACCCTCCCGACTCGTAACTCAGTTCTTACCCCGAGTCAACCTAGGATGACCATACGTACCGACCTGCGACCTAGGCCTTGACCTGGGTCAAAACCTTAGTTGGTTTTAAAACAATGATAATAACTAGTTTTATCCTCGCGTTGATTCTGGTCAATGGTCAACCCGACCCGTGACTCGTTCTTGGCATCGGGTCGATCCTCGTGTCAGATTTTAAAACTATAATAGTAACTATTTTATCCTTATGTTGACACACATCAATGGTCAACTCGACCCGCCACCCGGGCCTTGCTTTGGGTCAACCCCGGAGTCAGATTTAAACCATGATAATAATCAATTTTATTCTTATGTTGACTCAGTCACTGGTCAACCCAAGCCTTACCCCGAGTCAACCTCCAAGTCGAGTTTTAAAACTATAATAATAACTAATTTTATCTTTACATTGGCACGGGTCAATGGCCAACACAATATGTGACCTAGGCCTTGTCTCGATTCGACCTCATAGTAAGGTTTTAAAGCTATGATAATAATCATTTTTATCCTTACAATGACCCGGATCAACTTAGTTTAATCCTTGTGCAGAGAATTGGACAAGTTTGTTCTGCCATTTTAATGGGACAAACATTTCTTTACCAAAACAACTTTGAAAAAGATAAAAATTGATTTTTGTATTGTCCAAAAATATATCAAACAATTTCATAAAAAAAAATTATCATATCCAATCTATCATGCCAAACACTAATTAATGTTACCATGAAAAGCATTGAATAAATATCTTCCTACTGCTAGGATGCAAAAGAACAAGCAAACAGTGAATGAAATGAATATATTAATTAAGGAGATATTCATAATAAGTTCTAAAAAAATAAAATATAGTAAAATTGAATAAGACGTGTAATAAGAACATTTATGTCACAATATTATCTATAAGAATTTATTTATTTTTGGTTTGATATTGAAAAATCAAAATATGGATAGCTAGATTATTAAGAATTTTTTTTTACGCTTATGGTGTATTAGAGAATAATATAAATCATATAGTGGGACCTCAACCCAATAGTTTAACCCTCAAGTGAAAGCTCTTCAGGCTAAAAACTATTACCTTGTGATGAGATTCAAACTCGTGATCACTTGGTTATCAAGGCTCTGATACCATGTCAAAGAACCATCTCAACCCAATAGTATATGATTTATATTATTCTCTAACACATCCTCTCAAGTGAAAGCCCTTCGGGCTAAAAACTTGCACAGACACACATTACTTTGTGCTTGATTTTTATCAAATAAATAGGGGTGGTGAGATTTGAACCCGTGACCACTTAGTCATCAATACTCTTATACCATATCAAATAATCATCTCAACCCAATAGCTTAAGGTGTTAGGTGAGGTACCAAGATATTATTTATATTATACTATAACAAATTATATCTTGAGACCTCACCTAATATTTTAAGCTTTTGAGTTGAAATGGTTCTTTGACATGATATGATTTTTTTTTACGCTTATGGTGAAGGATAT
This sequence comes from Populus davidiana x Populus alba var. pyramidalis, assembly GCA_027475595.1. Classification (NCBI taxonomy): domain Eukaryota; kingdom Viridiplantae; phylum Streptophyta; class Magnoliopsida; order Malpighiales; family Salicaceae; genus Populus; species Populus davidiana x Populus alba var. pyramidalis. The sequence goes on along the minus strand of JANKYH010001487.1, from coordinate 248,666 downwards.
GAGGTTTGTTGTACTTAAGAACTCTAGATTATTAAGATTATAAGATTTTTATTATAATGTGATTCATCAAATAATAGCGTGTGGTTGTATTTTAAGAATATATTCTTAGGGTTTTTGTCTATCAATCATATGTTATGCAAGAATATTATAAAGTTCATATGTTAAATTATTCGCGTAGTAATTAAGAAAAGGATTCTCCTTAGACTAAAGCCTTGACAAAAAGAGCAGATTAAAAGACAAAAGAATATGTTGACTACATAATTAAAGCATATGTTATGCACCTAATAAAAAAGAAACGTGCAAGAATATCGGTTGACTCGATAATTAATAAATCCCATCACTCCACAGCTTCCAGATCTGCACTTTAAGCTTTCTAGCCACAATTGTTTACCTTTCGGGAAAATATAATGTATAACTGAGCTCCTACGGGACGCATATATAATAAATCCAACAATTAAGTCCAAGTAGATTTTAAGAAATCAGCCAAATTGTTGAGGGCCAAGCTTGTTTTCTTCTTTTGTCCCTTGTTTATGCTAGTTTTTGTTTCTAAACCATGGATCCTTGTTCATTTTCTTTGAGTTCTCATGATGGTTAAAGATAGGTTTCCTTGCACTTTAGTGCTGGCGTAGAATGTTGAATGCACATGTCTTCCTGTTCTCATTGTTCATGATGAAAAGAAAATAATGTCCATACCATCATCATGTGTGTATTTTTTTCAAAACGAAACAAGAACACGAATTCAATCGTTTGACCCTACCGTGTCATCGATAATAATAGCTAACATGAACGCTTCAAGTTCTGTTGACTGAACAAGCTAGGGCATACATGGCTAGCCGCCGTGTGCAAATAATTGTGTTCCCATGATGCACCGCCAATTCGAAGCATGAATAACGTGTCTTAAGACGTCTCCACTAGACAAGACCGATCGGTTCATGTATATGAACACATATATGATAACTTGAATCAAAGACAGGAGGGTAGATCCTTTGCATTTGCTACCTTAAGAGCTAGAGTTGTTCTAATTCGATGGCTAATTGTTTGTACACTCAGTAATAATTAATGCATGGCTGCCTCGTCAGTGTTCATGGAAAGTAAATATTAATTATGAATATGAGGTCTTGATTAATTGATGGTGAGCTTGACATTAAGGCCATGTTTGAAGACCAACTCTTTCTTAAGAGGCCAAGATTGAAGGTCAATAATTAACGAGTATGTTTCCAAATGACCATTAATACTTTCTTTGAAAATAATATTCAGTGTCAGATTTGAATTATTATAATGTTTAAATCCAACTCAATTAATAAAGAAATTGAAATTGCATATTTTAATTAATGGACCAACTTCTCAAAGTTGCTCAATTACTACCAATATGAAGCCCGCCCCCATGCATTGTTTCAAGGCACAACATCGAGGACAACGACTTGGGGTGAGAAGAGAAGGGTGTTTAATTACATTTAATAGGAGAAAGTAGAGATAGAAAAGGGGTTGATGAATACTTTGAAAAAAAGATAGTTTTTAAAGGTGGTTAATCTGTTCTTTAATATAGCAAACCAGATGGGTTGATTTTTTATCTATTTTTGTATGATTTTTAAGAATTAAATGTTATTTAGAATTCAAATCTTATTAATATTCATCATGCTAGATAATAATATAAATCATATTCTGAAATCTCACCTAACAACTTAAGCTATTGAGTTAAAATGGTTATTTGACATAGTATTAGAGCCTTAATGACCAAGTGGTCTCAAGTTCGAATATCAACATCTTTATTTATTTAATAAAAATTAAGCACAATATAATGTGAGTCTGTATAATTTTCAATCTCAAAGAGCTTTTACGAGCTAGGATTTATTAAGTTATTGAATTAAGATGGTTTTTTAATACATCATGATCTTCTAGTTAGATACGAGCTAGGATTTATGAAGACCTCTAATTGGATTGGATATTCTAGCTAGAGAGTTTCAGACATTGTATAAAAAAAGCTTCATATATGTATATGCTGGAATATGAGGACGAAAGAGTGGAAACACCTTGACCTCTTGTAGCTAGAAATTAATGTGCTGTTGTGATGCTTCTTCTTTCCTGATATAATAATAAATTCGCCAGCTGCTATCGGTCTAACTCTTCCATTCAATTTCTTAAAAAAAATCTGAAAGAGCTTTTACGAGTTAGGATTTATTAAGTTATTAAGTTTTGATAATTTTTTAACACATCATGATCTTCTAGCTAGATACGAGCTAGGATTTATTAAGACCTCTAATTGAATTGGATATTCTAGCTAGAGTTTCAGACATTGTATAAAAAAAAGCTTCATATATGTGTATGCTGGAATATGAGGACGAAAGAGTGGAAACACCTTGACCTCTTGTAGCTAGAAATTAATGTGCTGCTGTGATGCTTCTTCTTTCCTGACATAATAATAAATTCGCCAGCTGCTATCGGTCTACCTCTTCCATTGATCAATTTCTTTAAAAAAATCTCTCATCTTTTAAACGAAATGATTTAAAAAAAAAACAATTAATAAATTGGACATGCATGTGTTTTATATGCTGGAATATAGATGAGGATGAAAGAGGTGGAAACACCTTGACCCTCCTGCAGCTAGAAGCCAACGCGATTAATCACGTGATGATACAATAGAAAAAAGACAAAAGCAGCATGCTAACCCTAATTACCATCTTCACTGATCGAAGAGCATATATCCAACGACAGCAATGCATGGAAGATCACCATAAAGCTTGAAGAAGAAGCTGAACGACGTCGTCAAGCCCAGTTATGTCTATCGAGCAAGATCGATGAAAGCACGTCGTTTAGGAAGTGGTCTCAGACGTGCTTGTCCTGAAAACTTGTCACGCCAGTGCATGCCTGCAATGGTCCTAGATGCCATGTCTCATGGTTTTCCCTTTCAACAAGTCCACATGCTCCTGCTTTCCTTTTTTTATTATATAGTTCAGCAAAGAATGAAAACTAGCACATATTCTCCTTCTCCTTTTATTCCTTTTATTATGATTTCCATGTCGGTCCAAGGAATCATTAGAGAAGAGAAATGAAACTTTCAAGAAATTAAGATGAATGATTCATATGCCAAGCTACGAGGACAAGACGCATCCACGCATTACTTGGTCATTAAAAGAGGTCGCAAAATATCTCATAAATAATTACATTATTAGTTTATTTGTGAATATATATTACAAATTAATTTCTCAACATGTTACTACATGAGAAATACGTACATTTTCATGTTTGATCAAGTATTATAACTTCATTTTTTCTTGTGAGTCTAATTGAGATATTTTCTTTTTAGAGTTAAAAAGTATAAATATTTCGTAGAAATCTTTAATTCTTAGACGTCGAGGGTCATTTCTAAGGCCAAAATCCACCCTAATTAAGAACTTACTTTTAGGCTCTTAATTTTATGATCCACATCTACAAAAGTATCCCAAATTTTGAATTCTATATATATTTTTATTATGAAAAGCTACTGAAAAATCGCAAGATTCTGCCCCTTGCCAACATCACTGAATTAAGAGCATGCATAAATCCAACAGCATTAGCTTGTGCAGGAAGCTTCAATTAGACACAGAACATCAAACCCAATAATGTATACCAAACAAGTTGGAAGCATGTCTTTTAGTGAAGTGGTCTCTGTAGCTTGTCCTAAGAATTTGAAGCATGTCTTTTAGTGAAGTGGTCTCTGTAGCTTGTCCTAAGAATTTCTCGCATCCACGCATCCACACTCATTTTGTGGTGTGGTCTCTCTATACAATGCTTCAACGGTCCCAGATACCACACGGTTTTCCCAATCAACACGTCCACATGCTTTTGCTTTCCTTTTTTTTTATTATATAGTTCGGCAAATAATGAAAACTAACTTATATTCTCCATCTCTTTTTATCCCTTTATTATGATTTCCATGTTGGTCCAAATCATTAGAGAAGACAAATGAAACTTCCAAGAAATTAAAATGAATGATTCATATGCTTATGCTACGCGGACAAGAAGCATCCACACATGGCTTGATTAAAATGGCAATAGAGGAACCTAGGTGTTGGTCTAGTGTTAAGAGCTTGGGATTAAGAGGTTTGCTCCCTTTGTGGTCTTAGATTCGAGTCCTAGGTTACTCATATGATGGCCACTGGAGGCTTACATGGTCGTTAACTTCAGGGCCCGTGGGATTAGTCGAGGTGCGCGCAAGTTGACCCGGACACCCACGTTAAACTAAAAAAAAAATGGTAATAGAGGCCTCTAAGAGAGAGGGCAAGAAAATATATTTCCATGTATTATTAAATATTATTTATTTATTTATTTACTTTTTCTTGTAAATCTAATTGAAATAATATTTCTTTTTAATTTAATAAGTATAACTATTTAATAGAAATTTTTAATTGAATAAAATAAATGTAATGTTATATAGATTGATAGATTATCATAAATAAAAAAATTTAAAATGAGTGTTTTAATTATAAGTAATTATATATATCCCAGTGCTAGAATCTCACTCAAACTCAGATTTTATTTAAATTTAAAAAGATGGTAATCTCATCAAACTCATTTGATTTGATTAAATTTTTAATGGTTAATTAACTCATACAAAATTATTTTAAATTTTATGGGATGAATATCTTATAAAAAAAAATATATATTATTTTAATAAAATTAATTAATTTAAGTCTATCTAATCACTTATAAGTTATCCCATAACTTAACCTTCTTAATTTCTATATTGAATCCAGCAACTAGCTATGCTTCCAATAAAATAAAAATAAAAATAAAAATAAAAAACACGTCCTTCAAGTGAAAAGGGCATTGTACATGTGCTAAAAATCTATCACGTCCGCATTGATGCATTATATTTCTATTATAAAAAGAAAAAGGCCCAAGACACCAAACGCTTTTGCTTTCCTTTTGATTCAAGACGGTTCCTTTTTTTAGTAAGTTACAAATCAGTCCCTCTAGTTTTGTATAATAAATTAAATGATCCTTCTAGTTTCAAAAAATAACTAATTAACCCCTTGATTATTGTTGACTATACTTACTTTAATATATTCTTCAAAAATACCTTCTTTTCTCATTAAAAATAAATTAAAAAACAACCTGACATGGCATGACATGGATCATTAAAAATATGGGAAATGCTTAATTATATTTAATATTAAAGGGACTATTTGATTTATTTTGCTAAATTATAAGGACCCACGGAGTTTGAAAAGCTTGCAAGATTTCCTACTTAAGGTATAGTCTTATGAATTTGTGAGTGGACAGATACATCATGTTTGCAACTACTTTCTACTAATTTTAACACTTTAATTAGTTACAACAAAGTTTTGCGTTGCTATCAATTATATAAATAATGAAACCAATAACAAGCTAGGTCCATGTGGCTACTAAAAGTATAAAAAAGGAAGGGCCCCTCTTGATCAAAATTATCTTTTAGGAGTGATTATTTTTTATAGGGTTTAATTTTTATCAAAAAAATAATCAAATAAAAAAAAAATTAAAAAAATCAAAATTGGTTCAGACCAACCGGTTTTGGTTCAGTTTGGTTTTTTAGGATACAAATCAGTTCAAACCAGTTTGACTTTTTTTCAATTTAGGTTTGGTTTGGTTTGGTTTTTTCAACTTCAAGCTCATAAAACCGAAACCAAACCAAACTGATTGGTTTTAAAAAATAATTAATTGGTTTAGTTGATTTTTTTTTTATAAATTTAGTTTTTTTTATTTTCTTAATTTTTCAGTTTTTTTGTTTATTCTTGTATTTTTCATAATCATTGCTATAAAATTTAGTGCTAGAATTGATTTATGAATTGATAGGCTAATCTAAGTTAATAAAAAATAAAGAGAAAAAAATTAATTTGAAGTAAAACTTGGCCCGAGCAAGGCTTCTAGTCAATGGATAGGCATGTCAGATTGGGTCGGGTTTTTATAGTATAGAATTTTAATGACCTCTCAATAGGTATGGGTTGTAAATGGTGTGTCAAAATGGGTCAAAATGGGCCATAAGAGAATGTGAACAAATCCAACTACACTTCAAGTGGGCTGTGTGACAACTTTGGGTGGCTAACCAATACAAACCCAAACCACTTAGACCCATTAAGAAGTCCAATTTGAAACACCTAGGCTACATCTCCCGGTCCCTGCTCCTCTCTCCGACGGGTCTGCTATCACCTTCCAGTCCTGCTTGAGAAAAGAAAAGGTCAGTGCTTCAGTTTTGCTTCTTTGAAATACCTCATCTTCTTCTTCTCCGTTAAGTTAATATTTTTTCGGGATGTCTTCTTTTGGCTACTATACATTCCTGAGTCAGGTCATTATGGTTGCTTGTAATGATACTTAAAAATAACACAACGTGTTCGATAAAATGCCTCTGAGAGGGTTTTTTTTCCTATATTTAATCTTAATCATGGACAAGGATGTGAACACACTAATGATTCTAGATTTTTCATCACCGTGGTTTTTGCTTGATGGGTTTTTAAGATTTGTTCGGAATATCATTCCTCCCTTGAGATTTGCCACTGTTTCATGAGTGGCCCTTCAAGGCTTGCTTGATTTCTTACTTTGATGAGTAGGTCATTGTGGTTTTGTTTAAATTCGATCTAACACTTGTAATTCCGTAATAATCTGAGGTAAATCCGCGGCCTTTCTGTCTCAGAGAGCTTCTGGCAGGGTTCTTTTCACTCAGACATCAAAGATGCTTGGAAATTATGTGAAGAAGCCAGCTCTAAAGCTCGCTGCTCTTAGTCGTCTCCAGTTCTATGTAAGTTACTTTGTCTTCCAGTATTCTTAGTCATCTTCAGTTCTTGATCGTTACCTTTCTTGTTTGGGGGTGGGGTTAATTGGCAGAGAGAGATACATGGTAGAAATAAGAAGGCGATGGAGTTCATTGCGAAAGGATGGAGTGCTTTGAAGGAAGTGGATAGAGTCATTGATTACTGCGAACTCAATGATAAACGTCTTATCCCTCTCCTCAGAGTAGGCCTTTTCTTTTTCTTAAGAAATGCTGGATATCGAAAGTGGTGAAGAGTATTAAAAATGCTGTTTGGCTTTTGTCTTAGTGCTGTTTTTTTGTTTTTTTTGGGTTTGATATTAGACAGCAAAGGAGAATTTTGAGCTGGCTTTGGAGGTTGACAACTCGAATACCCATGCTAGGTATTGGTTGTCCAAATTGCATCTGAAGTACCATGTTCCAGGGCAATGTCATGCTATGTAAGTTCTTTTTATTTTCTCTTTCTTGCTTCAGTGTATGCCTGTTGTCATGGTCTTAAATGTGAATTGTTGCACTAGTGTGTCAAGGCACCTTGAGATCTGGGATTGGCGTAGTTCTATATTTGATATGCACCTAATCAGTTTTGTTCATTCATTTGGATAACATATTAAACCCCTAAACAGGGACTACTAAAAAATTTGATGCTCTTTAGGCTTTTGATTTACTCAATAGTAACCATGACTTTACTTATTTGAGCATCCAATATTGTCATTGCCCTTCCTATTTCCACGTTGACAAAGGCATATGTCACTTTGACCCACAGTATGTTTGTGAACCTTTTATGTGCCTACTACTGATGTTTTTTTCTTTTTTTATCATGAAATAGAGGAGTTGCTTTATTAGTGGAAGCTGCAAATATGGGTGATCCGGAAGCACAATATGAATTAGGTTGTCGTCTAAGAGTTGAGGTTAGGCTTATTGTGTTCCATGTTCAAACTAGTGTTTATAGACTGGTTCATATGTGAAAATGTTAGCAAAATATTATCAAGATTCTATTTATTAACACAATAGATGACAATGTTTAAAAACAAAGTATTTGTGGAAATATTCCATATAATGATTCTGGAAAATCATGCTGTCAAAAATTACTTTAATCATGCTGTACATAACAGTAGACTGCCAAACTGAAGCCAAAATAACGTAGTTTTAATTGCCAAACTGAACCCAATATAATGTAGTTGTAATAGGGCCTTGTGTGGGATCCAATCTTGATATTCATGATAAATGTCTATCCTGCATTTGTTTCATTTCCTGCTCTTAAAACTTCTTGCATGGTAAACTAACTTGAATTCATACTTATGAGCTCTGAGTCTTGATAGCTTAAATGCTTGAGATTACTATTTTTAGTCTTTTTGAGCTTGGGGTATGTATATCTTGATAGCTTAAGCTTTCAGAATTGGGACCTCTTATCAACTAAGATAGTACTGAAACCAAGCTGTGTGAAATTTTGTTTACTAGAAATCATCAATAGCTTGACAATAAGTTTTAAAGTAGTATCCACCCTCCCCTTGATTGTGAGAATTTTCTTTTTCAATTGTTTCCTGGTGGATCTATTAGTTCTGAATGTTCTGTGACGTTCCTTTTGTAATGTTATGTCTTATCTTTTTTGGATAGAATGATTATGTCCAATCGGATCAACAAGCTTTCTATTATATAGAGAAGGCAGTTGAAAAGGTATGTTTCTTTTTTCGCATAGAATGATTGTTTATAATGTTTCTATAAAGGGTCTCCAGACCTTACTTGAGCCATCTACATTGTAGTTGCATCCTGGCGCTCTTTACCTTCTTGGTGCTGTATACTTGACGGGGGATTGTGTGAAGAAAGATATCGCCTCAGCTTTGTGGTGTTTCCATAGGGCATCGGAGAAGGTAATAAACAGAGTTCTTTATACTGACTAGAGTGCATCCATTAATTCTCTCTCTATATACCTATCTATTCTTTCCTGGGGGAGGGGGTGTGATGGGGGTGCATTTGTTTTCTAAACTTGATTGACATTCTCCATATTTTTAAGTCAACTGGTAGACTTTTGCTAAAGCAAGTTAAAGTGTTGGCAGTTGGTTTTTTGTGGTACATCGTCAGTAGTTATCAAGATACATGAGAGAAATTTGACAATCAGGTTCTGTCCTGAAAAAAAATGAAAATGAAATCAGGTTGCCGGATCTGCCATCTAATGCGTCTGGCAATAGAAACTCCATAATCTAAGGCCCTTGCATAGAGTTGAGCTACATATTTGCAACAGTAAGACTTGTGATTGCTGAGTACCTGTAATGTTGTAATGAAAAAATGGTTTCTTTCATTGCTGATAATGAAATTGGGAAGGCATAAGTTCTGAATTGCTCTAGAATATTATTAGTTAAACTCCTCTGTATGACCTTTCTTTACTGCTATTATTTTATGCAGGGACATGTTGGTGCTGCTATAGCATATGGATCTCTCCTCCTTAGAGGTAAGCCGTTTCGGCTCCCTTTCTTTTCCTTCTTTTCCCTCCTGTTCATTGAAATTCATTGGGATGAATCAGTTTTTTAGCAATGTCTTTGTTTTCCTTTTCATGTACATTGCATGATTAGCATCCAATGTTTTGATGAAGGGCATTTAGTTAAAATTGAGTTTTAACTAAATGACCTCTTATTGATATCACGGTGCACAACCTGCCATCATTACAGTTGATAGAGATTACTTCTTGCAACTCCGTAGGTTCTATGAACTCTGTCTAGGGATATGATTTAGATTAAAATTCTTTTCATCTTAAAGATTATACAAATCATTTATCTTGTCTTTTACTTGTGCAAAATGGAAAGCACAAGCTATTAATTTTGATTCTGGGTTGCCTCTTGGTCCAGGTGCTCAGGTTCCAGAACATCTAACAAAATTCAGTTTGAAGAGGGGTTCATCTGCGAAAAAAATGAACAGCGCTGAAAATACTGAGACGAATCCTGTAGAGAGAGCAAAGGCACAGTTCCAGATTGCAGCAAAAGCAGGATCTGATCTTGGATTGAAGTGGCTGCAAAGACTTGAAGAGGAAGAGAATCGTCTACTTGCGGAGAGTCATTCCAATGAACCATCCTCCCAAAACTAAATTGGTATATATCTAATAACAGGATGTGTTCCTGAGTCAAAATAGTTGCAAAAGCTTTAGGAGGAAGAGAAACGTCAACTTACTGAAAAATGATCTCCCGAAGCCAAAATGGTGCGACTATATATAGTACTATGTTAGCTCCACCATGCTTCATGCTAGAGCTTAAGCACCAGCTGTTGAAAGTCAATGTCGTCATGGTAATCTAACAGGTGAGAACTGCTTTAGACAATCTTATGTTTTCTCCTAAACAAGTTTAGGATACTGTGAAATGTCAAGGATCATGCCGCTAGCAAATGTAAGTTTACATTTCTGTGGATTATACGGATTATGCTTTTCATGTAAGCAAAACATATGAAGCTTCTTGCTAAATAATATCAGTTGAAAACCATTGAATATGAATGCTGCAAGGGATGTTGTGAATATGATATTCCTTGGTAAAGGAAGCTTCAGATGATGCTTTAGTATTGGTTAGAATTATGTTGGGTGGCTTACCCTGTTATTGTTTCAGTATTGGCTAAAAATTTCGGGAGAAAATTGAAAATAAAATTATGGATGAGGGTAAATAAAAATAACCTGACTTTCTTAGGGCCTGTGTCATATTATATCTTAGTGTAAATAACATTTTAACTCTTGTAGTTTTCAAAATAGTACAAATGGGTCCTTGAAGTAAAAAAGTTCTCCGTTCATCTGAACCTTGGAACTTTTGCAATTTCACCCAACGGTTTTTAACAAGCATCAATAATTTTTAAAAAAAAATAATTTTGCGAGTTCATTTTCGAAATTTCGTTTGTAAAAGAGTTACAATTCTTTTTATACTTCAAAATTACCCTCAAACGAGATAAAATATTGATTTTTTCTTTAACATTTCACCACCACAAATTTTAGCACATTCATCATTAATTTAGTTATTGTTGTGTTTAATTAACAGGTAATACTTTATTAAAAAAATCAATCTTCATGCAGCAATTGAAGCTTGAAATATTAATGGAGGAAAGAAGAATTATTTACAAAAATATTACTTCTAAAATTAAATTAACAGAATTCCCTAGAAACATTTTGGAATATTCTATTATTTTCAAAATCAATTCCAGACTTTATGAGCATAGCCAAATTAGGTATTTGCATGCATCCTAGAGGGATCGCATAAGCAGTATGATGAGATCTATACGAAAAAAGCAAAGACACAAAAGGCAGACTCTTTACTAGCATTATATTAGTACAAATCACTGTTTTGGGGATCTTAAAACAAACACAACGCAGTTACAAATGCTAGGATATTTAGTATCATAAGATTTACAGATAATTATACCAGGGATTGCATTTTGCCGATCCCTTTACACTGAGAGTGTGAAGTAATACGCTTTGCATTTTTGTGAGGTGCAGTTTTGATTCAAGACAGTTAGACATTTTGCAGCATGGATCCTCTCTCTTCATGAGCAATTTGTTCCGTAACTCGCAAGTCCCAGCAACTCCGGACCTTCCAGTCGAGGATTGTTCTCAAAGCTGCAAGAGAATTTAGGATTGCTAAGTTTCCCTAAGGAAAACTGCAAAAAAAATTTATACATGCTTTTCCACTTGTTCACATATATATTATATGCGAGGCTCAAATGCATAAACACTTTACACATATATTACAAGTATGGAGTTCTGAAAGATATGACACATTTAGGTCAGAGCCCTCCACTCCATCTTATGACTGATATGTGCTCGTGCAAATCTAGGCATAATATAGGACATGAGAGAGAATCATGTTTATCTTGCTTCCAGGTAGCATACAATTTGCAAAACACGAACCTTCATGCCACTGGTTTGAAGAGATGCACTTTAAAAGCTCAAACATCTAGTGAATTTCACAGTAGCATAAGCTTCAAAAGCATCATTAACGCAATGGTAATCTAAGTAAACAAGAACTGGTTGATGCGGTTTTAAATTCTCCACACTGGGAAAAAAATTTCAGGAGTTGGATATGAAGATCTGAACTTTGGAAGAGAATTTGCATAAACAAAGGGTATCTAGGAAAATTTTGAAGTAATGGTGCAGAAGTTTCCATATAGCTGACCCCAACTAGTTTAGGATTGAGGCTTAGTTCTTATTGTGTTGCATTGTGAAGATCAAGTGCTGTCTTCATAAGATCTAAGTAACTGTTTGGCATTGAGGTTTAACCTATTTTTCACCAAAATTTGAAAATAAAAATTTGCTTCAAGTTATTTTATTTTTTTAGTGTTTTTGAATCATTTTAATGTGCGGATATCAAAAACAAATTTTAAAAAATATAAAAAAAAACATTATTTTAATATATTTCCAAGCGAAAAACACTTCGAAAAACAACTTCTACCACTCTCAAGCACCCTCTAGAACTCTAAAAGAAGTTAAGGAATGAAAGAACCTAGCATCACACTAAGGTCCATAAGGACCACATTGGGACCCTCACGAGAGTATGAGATACCAAACAAGGGAAACACAGCTTTCTGCTAAATCAAACTCTTGATTATTTTGGTGAAAAAAAAAGGTGCCTAAGCATGAAACAGAAGAAAATGCAAGTCAATATCCAGTACACATCACGCATCATGAAATGAAGCAAACCAGGAGGGAGGGAATTTATTTCTTTAGAAAAGGGCAATCGTGGACAAATAAGAAATCAAGACAGCATAAATAAAAGTAAGAGAACCTACTTGTTCAAAGGGATGTGTTCAAAGGGTCCACTGGTAGGAATTGTTCCACATAAATCATTGCTCGAGACATCCCTGGAGATACAGGAAAGATGATGATCTGCTTTAAGCTTCTGACTATTTAACCTAACTATCAAAGCAAATAATATGCATATTCATGAAATAATTTCTGGAATAATCTAGGAATTAGTCAGCACTTATCTAGAAGAGATATTTTATAGGATGGATTTTGTTAAAGATGAGGAAGCCACAAGGCTCTGTCACCTTCTGTTTTAATTATGTTCCACTACAGTGAGGCCTTTCACGGTCATCTTTTTTTGCTCTGTGCTGCTCAGAACATGTGCCTCGGGTTTTCCCCCCTATAAGTTGATGGTGAATCATGGACAGTCCTGATATTGATTTCTTTTGAGGATTTTGTAAGTAGAAAGAGTTGAATATGGCAATTCTTTTTTTCAGCAAATGAGTGTGATTGCACGAGGAACATTTTTCCTCGAGGGAATAAATGTTAGTACAAAGTGCTTTCAAGGTTATTTCCATAGCTGATGATCAGAGTACATCTTTTTTTCATACTAAGAAATCTTTCTTTTATCCAAATAAAAAAAAGGAGGGTGGTCCTTACACAACTTTGAGGCTTGAAACAGTGGCAAGATCCCTGGGGATGGGTCCAGTTAATCGGTTATCATTAAGTCGTCTGCCAGACAAAAAAGACAATAACAGAAATGAGAGACAATTTATCTTGCAATTCCACATAAACAGAGCAAGCATATATGCCAGAACCTATACATGCATGCATAAAAAGAGAGGGAGAGAGGGAGAGAGATAATAGTTCAAGACAAACAAATAAATTTGGAAAGCAAATGTACCAAACTTTCAAACCAAAAGAGACAGAGAAGGAAAATCCTTTAAGCATTTAATCATACATCATAGTAGAGCTTCTTGTACTCACAAAAAGACAAGGGACTTCAACTTCCCCAGTGAAGGAGGAATGGTCCCTGAAATGTTGTTGTTGTACAAGTCCAAGCTAACGAGGCTCTTCAAGTTACCTAGCTCAGTGGGGATAATCCCTTGAATGTTGTTTTTATAAAGCTCCCTACACCAGGAAAGATGAGAGAAGTCTCAAGTAAGCGAAACCCAAACATTAGATACAAGTGCCTCTACATCCCTGAATAATACCCACATATGGACTCAACAAAGGCCATTGATTCAAAATTAAAGACAGACCAGAATTAGAAACAATTCCAATAAACTTTGCAATACTATCATGGAGAAGATAAAGGCAGGAAAACATACAGATATTGCAAATGCTCTAGTCTTCCAAGTTCAGGTACTAGATGTCCAGATAGATTTGAGTTCCCCAAGTCCCTGTAGCAGCAAGAGATATGAGAAAACAAAAAACATTACACAATGATTCTAAAGACATGTTGAAAGAATTAAAAAGCACGAGGAAAAAAAGACTATAGTTCCTGCTAATTAAGGCCCAAACATACAAATTCTATGTTGGGGAACAATCATTTTCGAAAAGATATTGAAAAGCTAAAGAACAGAATATGTCAAAGGCTGTAAATCAATATACATAGCATCCTAATCAGAATTTGATATATGACAGCATATGACAGGATAGAGCAATGTGTTTTTCCAAAACCATGATGATATTATATAGGCACTGAGATCATTTTTAATGTAACTGTAACCATTAAAAGATAGTTGCTGCTTTTCTCACCAAACTACTGAAGTGTTAAATGTTTCCTGTTTTTTTATAAAGGAAACCATCAATAGGTCAATTGATGTTAAACAACAGGAATGGTAAAATTATTGCTGTTCTAAAACAATAGAAAAGGACAAGAGAGCTGATCAACTAAGAAATTAAAAATATCAGAAGGTAAAATTAATAGTCTAACATGACAAGCTTGAGACATAACAATACGCAGCATAGAAGCCAGAAACTGTCATCGTTTCTGACTGCTTAAGTAAGTTCATAAAAAAATATGAACATTTGGGCAACGGGACACCAAATATTGCATTTCTCACTTCACCAAACAGCATTAAAAAAAAACATTTCAAGGTATATATACAGTGAATCCCATAACCACACAATCACTACATATGCTTTTAAACATAGTGTAAAGGAACCAACAAATCTCCTCAAACTTTACACATGCCATTACAAGTAATTTTGTAACATTTTTTTTTATTTTATTTTTTATCATCATAGCAACTAGTCACTGAAGCATAAATGAAATCCACAAAGTCAATCTTCGAAGACCTCACCCAAGGCATCTTACCTACATATTATGCACATCATGGATAGCTGGAAACCTGTAAACAAGAAAGTCTCTAATCCTTCTATTTTACAAGGACAACTTTTCTATAAACTAAGATCAAATTCTCAAAGGGAAAAGAAAGGAAACCATGGAGAAACAGCTCGAAATGTCAGTGCTAGGTTCAAGCCTAGAGGACAACGAAATCTTACAAGCTTTAAACAAATATAATTCATCAAGAAGTGTGAAAAACATGGAATGTAGTGGCAATATCTATTCTTAAAACTAACAAGGCTCTAGACATCATATAGGAATAAAAAAACATAATCCATAAATGTTTAATTTTAGACCAAATAACTATATGAATCAAAATTCCATAAAATCAAAACATGAGAGACTATTAGGTATACCAGGAACGCACTCCCCCTCACAAAAACATGGATCCCACCATGAAAATAATTCATGGGTCTCACTCTATGTGAGAGAAACGAGTATAACTCCATACCTACTGAATAATTACTCTGTGATGGTGATGGTGATAATCTATCATGAACATAAACTCGCACGGCAGCACCCTATAAAACAAAAACACTTCTAACAATTTCAACGCTACTAAACATTTCACACTAATTTGATCCGTATATTAATTTTTTACTCTTTTAATTTCAAAGACGCCTTCTAAATAAATATAAAATTATAAAGCTACTGACTAAACAAACTCAATAATTTTAACCTGGATCATTTACTTATCTATCTATTTTAATTTCAAAAACACCCCTACAAAAATTGAAGCAGGAAATTATAATTCCAAGCGGAAAAGCCTAAAAAATCCAAGAATTAAAAATTAAATAGCAGAACACAAATTCTCCAGAAAAACAACGGACCTTCCAAGTTCCAAATGAATAAAAAATAAAAGCATAAATAAATAATTTATAAAGATAGATGAAGAAGAAATAATTACACGCGAGTGACGCGATTATCCTGGTTGCAAGTGATGTGAAACCAAGTACAAGGGTTAACAAGAGTCGGATCCCAGCTCTGGAGCACGTTATCCGGATCCGACAAGCTCTTTCTCAGCGTAAACAAAGCATCGCCTTCTGAGTTAGCATTCGCCACAGTCAAAATTACAGTTACCACGACAGTTAGACTAGTCCATATCCATGTCTGTGCAGCCATGGTAGTGAACGATGGTGCTGATGTCAGCTCCTCCGCTGGTTCTCGGGGGGGAAGAGAAGGATCAAGTTTTAGGGTTTGGTTTGGTTTGTGTTTCAAAGAGAGGGAGCGTAGTTTAGAGAGTCAACGAGGGAGAGGATGTAAAGTTTGGAAGGGGAGGGAAGGGAGGATCGGCTTTGGGAATAACAGAGTAAAACATGGGGCATCTGCCTCTTACTTTAATTCAATCAAAAATCATCTAGAAACCTATAATAAAATATATATATGTTAATTTATATATTTTAATTGATTGAATTTAATTTAAATTTAACTAAATTAATGCTAATCATTTATTTTAAGAAAAAACAAATGATATGAATTGTATACTATAACTATGATTTTTTATTTATTTTTTTATTAAAAAAAAAGACATTTTCTTTTCTGATGCTAATTACATGAGAAGTTATTAATCAATAGAAATATGATATAAAATTTAAATTTAAATTCATAAAAAATATTTAAATATTAATTTGATACTCTGTTTTTAACGCGGGGAACAAGGCAATGATAATTTATATATTTTATTTTTAAATATCTTCATTTATGTTTTACCTGCTAGCTTTTTTTTCATCCTTTTAGGGCTCGCACCTTTGATTGAAGAGAAGGTTCTTGGAAAGATTTGGTCGACGATGATGATGAAGCGGGGCTCCACCTGGCTTGCTGGGTTGGGGTGGGCATTGAGGAATCTGACCAGTTCCACTATATAAAGTATAATAATTTGAACATTGGGTGGACTTTGCTTTCGAATAAATTCCAGTTTGAGTGCCATCTCATCGTCTCCTCCCCCTTGAGAAAGTGGGATTTACCTAATCAATTGGCCTAACTTATCCCCCTCAAAAAGATCTAAGATGGATATAATATGTTTTTAACCATGCCAATGAAAGGAATTCAAAAGTGTAAAGAAAAAAAAAAACAAGGACACCTGCAATGATTCAAGTTTTGTTTCTAGAGATGATTTTTTTCTTTTTCCTTTGACTTTTTATATTCAAATTTTAATTGTAGGGTTGGTCTTGTCATCGAGAAGGACTGTTTCTTTTCCTTTTTAACTTTTTATGTTCAAAATTTAAGTTCGTTGTTCAGAAAATATTGTATTGGATTGTATTTGGTTGTTGTTGTGCGACAGAAAAAACATATATTTTTATTTGATTGAAAAGATAAAGATGAAACAATGTAAATCAATATGCTCCTCGGATAGTTTTGAAATGAATTTGTTTCATTTTAGGACAGAAAGAATGAGAAACATACCTCAGTTATCTTTATATTTTTTGTTTTGATACAATAATTAAACATTATCTTATTTTTTTTATATTAACAAAAGCTAATAGGGTATGGAAAAACAAAGTCATGCGTACTCATAAATATTTTTTCATTAGAACAATACGATGGAGGGTATACACTTTCCATGTATAATCGTTTAACTAATTAGTAAGCGCAACATGATGGTCATTGAAGAATGCTCATTTGGACACTTGAGGGTCTAGCTCATTAGTCAATTGCAAGGCTTGCCTTTATGAATGTCCTGGGTTCGATCCTTAAAAGTACCAGTTTGTCACCCCCACGGTGCTTTACCTGCCTACTGGGCTTGCAGGATGTTCAGTAGGCCCTGGGATTAGTTGTGGTTGACGTAAGCTGACCCGGACACCCAGGGTCATTAAAAAAAACAAAAAAAAAGAATGCTCATTTGGTCATAATCATAGTGTTCAAAGGTGATTTAGTCTTCCCCCGTTCTAGAAACACAATAAAAAAACTAAAATATCATTGGATTCAAAAAATTTAAAGATAGAATCTAAGGGTACTTTCAACTTCTCATATGTTTTTTTGGTAATAACCAAGTTAGGTAAGTGGTAGTTTGGTCTTTGAATAAATATAAAATATATTAAAAAAAAAAAGTTGTTGGCCTCGCGCAGCGCGTGCTAACACGTGGAAAGGGTATGTGCTCTCTAAATAGTGCAGGCGATGCCTCTTAGTACAAATCAGTTTTTGCCTTGTGGTGTTGGGTTGACAAATCAACGACGATGACTTTTTTTATTCTCGTCCCACTCCTCTCTTCTCACCTTGGAAGCTATGATGCCTCTGGAAAATTTCATAATTATCCCCTAATTTATGAGGATGTCAACTTCGATCCTTCTTTTTTATTCTTAATTTTTGTTATTGGTCCTTTTGTAAAATTTTAAATTAATTACATCCTTCAATTTTAATTTATGATATGTTATTTTGTTCAATTTGGTCCTTATTATTTTGATAATTTCGGAGGCCTTTTGTTAAATTTATTATTCTTTTCAATTTCATCATTCAATCAAAAATGTATTTTTTATTTTATTTTTATTTCAATTTTGATCTTTATTCTTTTGATTATTTTTTGTCATCTTGCTCAATTGTTTTTTTTTTCAATTTCATCTTCAATCAAGAATAAATTTATTTTATATTTCAATTTTTGATCATCATTATTTTAATTGTCATTTTTTGTTTTAAATCCCTGTGTATAATTGATATTTTTTTCCAAGTTAATACTTCAATATTTAATAGGTTGAGAATTGGGTTCCGTGGTTTTTTCAAATATGATGTTTTCAATCTAAAGCCTTGGGTCACAGGTTTAAAAAGTCAATGCGGGTTGACATTGTGTTTTTTTACTTATTTTCTTTTTAGCTTTATAATTTTTATGTTTTTTCTTCAACTAGGTTATTCCAATCTTATGACCTGAGCCACGGGTTTGAAGGGTTAGCTTGAGCTGGCTCTCCCCTTGTTCATTAGGTTATAGATTAATTTTGTTATTTTGTATTTAATGAATTGAGAATTGAGTTATATTATTTATGTCACTTTACAAAAAAATATTTTGTAAAATAGGTTATTGTTATCACTCTCTTTTTAACTTGGTCAATTTATTGTCATTACTTATTTTCTTATAAACTAACTAAAAACAATTAACTTATTTAACTCAGGCAAGCCTATAACTCGTTAGTGATTTTTCTTCTTCTTTAAAACATGTTTACATTAACTAAATATTATTTTTAACATAAAAAAAAGGTGATGCAACATTGTGCGGGTAAACAACTAGTATTAGTTTTAGGCTTATTTATTTTTACGTTTCAAAATATATTTTAAAAAATTAAATTATTAAAAGTCCAATAACAACTTTCAGAGAATCTGTTTAAAAGTATAATTGTGGTTATTTTTTAAAATATTTTTTATTTAAAAATATATCAAAATAATAATTTTTTAAAATCAAAAAATTATTTTGATATCAGCACATTAAAATAATATAAAAATATTAAAAATTATTAATTTAATTTTTTTTAAAAAAAACCTTTTTAAAAAAATATTTTCAAAACAGGCGAAAATCGCTCGTCGTGAACCTAATCGTACAAAAGATGTGAGATTCCTTGTGACGATTTATGACTTCCTAGCTGTAGCCTCTGACACTTGAAGCTACAATGCACTGTCGAATGCAGAGCTATCAGTACCTCAGGACAGTTACGTAGCCTAGTTGTAAAACCTCATGGATCAAGACTGTCGACCTGGTTCTAAAGCTCTTCCACAGAAAATATATAAAACGATGTTGTTTTAACCGTTGACATTTTTGGTCGGGTTTTGTTCGGGTCAGTGGATTAATCTGGTTTTTTAACCGGTTCAACCATTTTTTAGCATCGTATACGTGTCACGTGCATGCATGGGAAACAAGAATGCGTTAATAATGTTTAAACAATACATGAATTTAATATATTCGTGCATACTGTTTTAATTCAAATGAAGTTATAAAAAAAACAAATATAATAATTTGAACTTTGGGTGGACTTTGCTTTCGAATAAATTCCACTTTGAGTGCCATCTCATCGTCTCCCCCCCTTGGAGAAAGTGGGATTTACCTAATCAATTGGCATAACTGATCCCATTCATAAAGATATAATATGTTTTTAACCATACCAATGAGAGGAATTCAAAAGTATAAAGAAAAAAAGACAAGAACACATGATTAAGTTTTGTTTCTAAAGATGATATTTTTTTTCTTTTTCTTTTTTTCCTTTTCCTTTGACTTTTTATATTCGAGTTTTAATTGAAAGGTTGGTCTCGTCGAGGAGAACTGTTTCTTTTTCTTTTTTTCACCTCTTATTTTCAAAATTTAAGCTTGTTGTTCAAAAAACATTGTATTGGATTGTATTTGGTTATTGTTGTACAACAGAAAAAACATATATAGAAAATATAGAAACATGTTTGATCAAAAAGACAAAGATAAAACCATGCAAATCAATATGTTCCTGGAATAGTTTTAGAATTAATTTGTGTTATTTCAAGACAAGAAAAATGAAAAAAATATCTCAGTTGTCTTCGTATTTTTTATTTTGATACGGTAATTAAACATTATTTTATTTTTTATATTAACAAAAGCTAATAGGGTATGGAAAAACAATTTCCATGTTTACTCATGAACATTTTTTTCATTGGAACAGTATGATGGTGGATCTACCTTTCCCACGTAAAATCCTTTAACCGATCACTAAAAACATGATGGTCACTGAACAAGGCTCATTTGGTCGTTATGAAAGTGTCTAGGGATGATTTAGTCTTTTCTTGTTTTAAAAGCACAATGAAAAGTTTAAAATATCATTGGATACAAAAAATTTAAAAATTAAGGGAGTGTTTAAAAACACGAGGCAACCAGTATTTTTAAAAAATTCAATTTTTTTGTGAATTTTTTTTATATATATTTTAAATTGTTTTGATGCGCTAATCTCAAAATAATTTTTTAAAAAAATAAAAAAACAATATTTTGATGCATTTTGACATAAAAAATACTTTAAAAAACAATCACATCCACACTTCCAAACAGGTAAATCCAAGGCACTTTCATCTTTTTATATGTATTTTTTGGTAATAATCAAGTTGGATAAGTGATAATTTGATCTTTGAATAAATATAAAATATATTTAAAAAAAATAGTTGGCCTCACACAACATGCTCTAACATGTGGAAGGAATCCATGCTCTCTAGATGGTGCGAGTGACAACTTTCTAATAGCTAAAAATTTGATTTTGCCTTGTAGGTGTGCTTATCAGGGTGTTTGGAAGCGATTTTAAAAATAAATTGAAATTTTTTATTTTTTTCTTGCCTCAAATTAATATTTTTTTATATTTTTAAATTATTTTGATGTGTTAATATAAAAATAATTTTTAAAAAATAAAAAATAATTTTTTTAAATATATTTTAAAATAAAAAACAATTACAATTATATTTACAAATCAACAAAATGTCCTGTTTTCTTATCTCAATTTTTTCTCTCATAAACTGGGAAATCGCGCTGTCCATGGTAAAAATTCATGCAAAAAGAAGAGAACAAGGAGCAGCAATTATTGAATGAGCGCGCCAGCTTACAACGAATTGTGCAAATTAATTGATACCCTTAATCTAGCCATGGTTCTAGCCATTATGAAAAAGTCCGATGGCCTCTTCCTCCAGAGAAAATCTTCAGGCTCGTCGTGAACCTAATCGTACAAGACATGTGGGATTCCTTGTGATGATTTATGACTTCCTCGCTGTGGCCTCTGACACTTGAAGCTACAATGCACTGTCGGATGCAGATCTATCAGGACCTCAGGACAGTTACGTAGCCTAGTTGTAAAACCTCATGGACCAGGACTGTCGGCCTTATTCTAAAACTATTTTAAAAAATATATAAAACGATGTTGTTTTCACCGTTGACTTTTTTGGTCGGGTTTTGTTTGAGTCAGTGGATTAATCTGGTTTTTTAACCGGTTCAACCATTTTTTTTGGCATTGTATACGTGTCACGTGCATGCATAGGACAAGAAAACGTTAATAATGTATAAACAATACATGAATTGAATATATTCGTGCATAGTGTTTTAATTTATATGATGTTATAAAAAAAACAAATATTTTAATGCACGGTATATATAATGTACGTGTAATTCTATTCAAAAAAAAAAACGAAATGAGTTTCCACCGTTAACCATTTTACTGTTCTCCAATACATAAATGATTAGAGCAGTTTCATCATGTAATTGTCATCGTCAAAAAAAACTTGATAAAGATGCAGTTGGGGTATAATTATTTTTTTATGGGATACATTTGACATTAAAAAATTAAATAGGGATAGAATAATCTATTTAAAGTTTTTAAGGTCTAGCATTGAAAATTAATATAGTTGCCATATACCTGGCATTAGGGTCAGGCATGTATGTCAGACCCAAGTAACTTGGGTCTGACACCCTTACCTCACCAGGTTGCACCTTCCAAACTCGAGTAACTTGGATCTGACACCCTTACCTCACCAGGTTACATCTTCCAAACTCCAGTAACTTCGGCTGACACCCCTACCACGCCAATACTAGATCGAAGTTAATAATATTTTTAATAAATTTATTAATAATTATATTAGTAATATTAGTAATAGTGGAAATAATAATATTTACAATATTAATATTAATAATAAACATGTCTAACCCAAGTTCTTATAGTTTTTAATTTTACCCTTCAAATCAAATCTATGGCATTTCTTCAATAATAATAATTTTTTTTTTCAAATATAGTAGTAATAGTAGCAGGAGGAGGATATTTCAAGGATAATTTAAATATTTTTCTAGAAAAAATAAAAAATATTTATAAAAAAATTAAATAGAATTTCTATTTAGAATACTTCAAGAATAGTTTAAATATTTGTTTTTAGAAAAAATAAAAACATTTATAAAAAAAAATCAATTATCATTTTTGTTTATGATATTTCAAGGGTTGTTTAAATATATTTTTATAAAAAAACATTAATTAGGATTTTAGTTTAAGATATTTTAAAGGTGGTTTAAATGTTTTTTATATAAAATAATAATTAGCATTTAGATTTTGGATACTTTAAGGGTATTTTAAATGTTCTTCTTATAACAAATAAAAAAATAATTAAGTATGGTCGTCAAACCCCTCGCTCTCGGGTTTGCTTAGCTGCCAAGCTCAAGACTCTTGAGCCTGACTTGATTGTTAGACTCAACCAAACCCAAGAGACTTGGGTCTAACATGGTTGCGAGATCCAAGAGACTTGAGCATGGATTGGTTGTCAGGCCCAACTATTTTCAGTTTGGCATGACCTCTATACCCAAGGCTCTTGGATATGGCATTGCCACTAAACCTATGATACTTAAAATATTCTCTAAACTTTTAAGATTTTTTTTTTTTTACATTTTAAAAAAACATTGTTATTAACTCGCTGCAAAGCGCGAGCTAATATGCTAGTACAATATCAAGGAAAAGAAGTCAATAAAAACTAAGAGGGAGATGTTTTTACTATGCACTCTCTCTGAATTCGTGACTTTTTACACTTTGCTTATCAAACTTTTTTCCCATTAATTAGACCATCTTGTGGCCTAATTCAAGGTTAATTGCTTCTAATTTATTAAGTAAATGCACAATTGAAAGACAAGATATCGAACTAAAAAAACACAAAAATACTAGGTGTTCGTTTTCAAAAAATCTCTTTCCATCCAGAACTTTAGTTCTTTTATATTTCAGTCTTTGGTTTGAGGTGTAAGTGGGAAAGTGATTCAAATCTAGAAGGTAAATACCCTTAAACCCACGAATCAAATAAAAACAATTCAATAAAGCTGAAATCATGTTAATAAAAAACGTGATTTAATAATTATTTGAAAACATAATTTAATAATTATTTGAACCAAAGTTACCAGACAAAAGACCTCAACTCGTTGATTATAAAGAATCAAGAACTACAAGTTTAAGGATGGACACCAAAAAATAGTTAATTTTTTATAAGTGTTGAACCATTAGGAAACTAGCAGCGTCGCCGCTCTCCCTTTTCTGCCAAGCTTCTCCGCGTGTTCAACCCAATATGGATCTCTTTTATTTGCATGGATTACATTAATTAAAGCATGTTCTTCGTTTGTTGAAGTTTTGAAACTTGTAAAATATACTGAATTAGTCTGTCAAAAACTTCTTTAATATTTTTGGCCATTGACTTGATTTGTAATTGGCTCAATCTACATCTCTAATGCATCTCTAATGGATACTAATTTGATCATGCTTGTTGGTTCCTAATAGAAAGTTATCTAAATTTGATGGTAAATAGAAAATCACTACTTAATATTGATTTTAACCATCAAGATGGTCGGTATTGATATTAATAGTTTATTCGATGAGATTTCACCGGGTTTTTTTTTCCTCCAGAAAAATGAGGTGGGCGACACCTACACCTTAAAAAAAGAAAACAAATAATGAAGGCGTAGGTGTGCTAGACTGAAATAGTAGACGCGCGCACTTAGGCCTTATTTTGGGTATTTTAGGTTTTTCTTTGTTTTATGAGTTTTCTTTTTAATTTTATAATTTATTTTTATTGATTTTTTTAATATTTAATTATTTTTTAATTGGTTTTCATAATTTTTTTACTTTTTGTGGAGTTAAGAAAGTTTTGAATAAATATCATGTCAGCTTGATTTTGTGAATTATATTTTTAATGTTATTTTTTCTGTTGTCTAAATTATTTTTTAACATTTCAAGTTAATCGATTGTTGTGTTAACGTGATTTAATAATTATTTTCTCTATTAAAAATCACATTAGTAGCGCCTCCCATTTTTTTACATTAAAAAAAACAAAGATTTCGCCAGCAATATATCACAACCAATGATCTAGAGCCCGTTTAGTTACGAGGTAGAGGTTGCGTTTCTTATTAAACGCATTGGCTCAGTGTTTGGTTAAGAAAAAAAAAGCTAATCACTATGCATGGGTCCCTCAATTTATTGCGTTTCAGCCTCAGAAAAATGAAAAGCAACAATTTGCTGTTTTTTGCATGGCATGCACTGTTCAGTAAACAGTGGAGCATACCTCAACTGTTCAGTAAACAGTTTTTTTTTTAACCTGTGTAGTTAATTGATTTCATTCGCACTGTTCACGTGAACGTGAACAACAATTTTTTTATAAAAAAAATTAGTTTAAGGTGAATTAAATTTACTTATATTGTAATCTTAATTTTATTCTTGATAATATTTTATCTGATTTTGTAGTTCTTGTCGGATGAATTTTGTACGTAATGGAATTGTCGATAGTTTTTTGTTAAAGTAATTTTTTTAAGTGTGATTTATTTCATTATGTAATAGCAATAGTTAAATCCATAAAATTTAAATTAAAAACTATCAATATTAATATATATTTTTTTAAAATTATTTTATAATCTCAATTTCAAAAGCATTCTTAACCAAACACATTAAAACTATTTTTTTTAACCTCAATTTCAACCACAGTTTTAACCAAACATCTATTTTTTCAAGCCAACCTCAGCTAAAAATACTTTTTATAAAACAGCTTTTTTCAAACCACAACCACAACAGCTACCATAATACCAAATACACTCTTAAGTTTTTATAAAAAAAGCATGTCATTTTCTTGGAAATCGTTCGTATGAATAACTTTTTAAAGTAATTTATTTTTCGATAAACAAAGTTAGCCTAATATAGCTCAACCATGTCAAATAAATCTGCCAGGGACAATTAGACAAATAATAAGAAACTCCCCTAGCATTCTTTTGCGGCTACGTGTATAATTTAGAACGTGGAATAAAGTTGACTATAAATTATAATAAATTTGTTTTTCTTTTTCAAGTAATAAAACATAATGTCAGTGATAAATTTTGTAATATTACTAAGAAAAATGAAAAATCACTATCGTTAGCAAATACTTTATCATTATATCAAAATAGAACATGTTCTTGGAAATATTTGTTTTCATTAAATGTATTTTTAATAATGATATATGTTGATTTTAAAAATGTATGAATTATTGATAATAAACTAGATAAGTGTCATGTGATTTGTTACCGGTTGAAAGATGAAATTTAAAAATAATAATTTTAAAAAACAAATCTAAAAAAAAACTAGAATTAAACCAAATTAATTTTCTCAACTCATAACCTGAGTTATAGGACCGAGATTACCTTATAAAAAATAAACATAAAAAAACATGAAGCAAAAGTCCAAATAATCCAATATTAAAAATCAAATCAAATAAAGATCAAAAGAATGAGAAGTTAAATTTAATTAAATAAAAAATAAAAAAATGGTGAGGGATAAAATAAAAAAAATCAAGAAAAAGATTAAAAAATAGCAATCAAATGAATGCGAACCAAATTGGATAAAAAAATTAAATGAAATAAAATGATAAGGAATGAAATTTAAAAACAAAATCTAGAAAATGATTTAAAATAAAAAAAACAATAAAAAATAAAGACAATGATGGATACAAAAATTAAATGAAATAAAATGTTAAATAATTATTTAAAAAAAATTCAACCTCAAAATACCATGAAAACAAAACAAATAATAAAAAAAAAAAAAAAACTAAAATAGATACAAATATAAAATGAAAATACATATGATTTTTTGAAGAACACGGAATCCAAGATCATGAGAGAGAGAGAGAAAATTTTGGAACTTAATTATTGCATTGTCATAGTGGATATACGCCTAACCATAGAGATGAGGACATTGTGATGCTGATGTTGTTTTGTTGTTAAGAGGTGCTGTGCATGTTGCCTAAAACAACAATCATTTTTTATTTGATAGCACCATGCGCCAACTACTTTTAATTATTTAATTATTTTTATATTTATTAAAAGACCGAATTACTTTTAATCAAAACTAATTATAATTAAAAAAATCATAATAAAATAATGAAAATGCTCATGGATGTTAATTTATTTTTATTTTCTTTTGTTTTTAAGGATAATTCAATTATTTTTTTATGCAATCAAAACTTAAAATGACTAAAAGATCCTTTACTATTTTTTTTTTCAAGGATAATTAAATCATTTTATTGTAAGAAAATGAAAAGACTAATATATCCCATATAATTTGACAATGTTAATTAAACAGAATGAAAATACCATCTTGCATCCTGATTTTCACCTTTTGTTTTGTTTTTCTTAAGAACAAAGATATCATTTTACTATAGCATTGTACAGTAAAAAATCGATCCCTTTTAACTTCTTCCCTTAATATTTTTAATGGACAAGATCACCCATACAAAAAAAAAAAAACATGTCTAATATATTACGAATATTTCTCTAGTGGATCCCTGCCGATGATGTGGAGGCTGGGTGATACAAGTGATATTCTAGATGATTATTTAATTAATTTTATCTTTTTTTATTATTATTTTTATTCAGTTGCTAAATATACAAACAGATAGCAGGCAAGCAAGTGTCTATGAGAATAGTAATGACTGATTTTTAAATTGTTTTTTTATTTTGACATGTATTAAAATAATATTTATTATTTTTAAAAATTTATTTTTAATACCAACACTTCAAAAAATATTAAAAATAATATTAATTTGAAATAAAAAATAAAATAAAATGCAATTATTTTTTAAACTTTTAAAATATAACAATAACAAATAGGGTCTCAATCTCATATAATGCAGTTGACCCATCGAACCTCCCTTTTTCCCCCCTTTGTTGCATTTGTCTTCAGGAGGGAAATGCAATAAAAAAAAGATTACACCATCAATGGATAGGAAAATTGATTACGATATCAATAAAAAAATGGGATCAATAGGTAAAAAATGTTTATGATCTTCGTCCCCTACTAGAAATTAATAAATACCAACAAAATGCTGACAAAATTGATAAATTGCAATGAAATTTACCGGCAAAAATATTTTATTGGTATATACCAAAAAAATTACAATAGAAAAAAAAATTAAAACAAAATTAAAAAATATAATAACCTATCTTTTATACCAATGTAATTATTGACTGTTTTAATTTCATCTGTAAACTCATTGGAAAATTATTCACATCTCCGTAACACTATTAATCATGTCAATTACCAGCGAAAAATTATGTCTGTATTTTTTAAATAACTCTTGAACTGTTTACTTC
This sequence comes from Populus davidiana x Populus alba var. pyramidalis, assembly GCA_027475595.1. Lineage (NCBI taxonomy): Eukaryota > Viridiplantae > Streptophyta > Magnoliopsida > Malpighiales > Salicaceae > Populus > Populus davidiana x Populus alba var. pyramidalis. Next base: position 220,804 of record JANKYH010001487.1, on the reverse strand, counting down.
TTAATTGCACTATTAGTTATTGTTCTTTATAGACGAAAGCACCGACGGATTGAAAAGTCGTTAGTATTATTTGACGGGTTTTTGAAAAAATTTTATTAAATTAAATATTACATATCAAATCATCGACGGATTGAAAAGTCATTGGTGATATTTGGCGATTTCTTAAATTTTTTTATTAAATTAAATATTACACACGAAATCACCGATGAAATGGTTAAAATATTAATATTTAATTATTCGTTGGTAAAATTGTTGGTAAAATACCTTAATAAAAAGACTACAGCCCGTCATTTCACAACAAACGAGCCTCTTTTTCTTCTTGTGTAAAAAACATCAACATCCCTTTCCTTTTCTTCTCTTCTCTTCTTTCCTCAACTCCTTCTCTCCTCCTCCACGCTTAGGTATGCCTTCTTCTCTTTTTCTTCTTTTCTTTTCTTGGTTTTTTTTAATTAACATACTTTATTGCTTTTTTTTTTTCTATTATCAGTTTCACTCGCAATTACGTTAAGGTAAGATTTTTTATCATTATTTTTTTGTGTTTTTTCATTATATTTTTAAATTTTTTGTTCTTAATAATTGTATGAATGTTGTTGTGGGGTTTTTTTTTTCACGTGAGATCAATTTTTGGTTGATTTATTTATAAGATTTTGAAATAAATTTTAATTATTTAATTATTTCTCTAATTTTGTTAAATAGATTTTTTTAAAATATATATTTTTAAATAATCACCGACGGAATTGCATGCGATATATTTGTCAGTTATATGACAAGCTTTCCGAGAGAAATACCGACGGAATGAAGCAGATAATTTTTTTAAGCGCATTTCCTGTGAGTAAATCCACCTTTAATAAAAAAAATTATTGCCGACAGACAAAAAATTATCGGCGATAGATTCACCAACAAAGCATTTTCGCTTGTAATCCCGTTAGTAAATTAATTACCAATGAAATGACAGTACAAACACCAGCTAGAAATTCCATCAATAAATATAAGAATTCGAGTTGTGGTCTAGCTTAGAGTTATCAGGGCTTGAGACTTCCATGTATAGTTTTAGGAAAATAATACATAAATATTAGGAAAAAAAAATACAGTTTGAATACAAACTATTATTGATAATAACAGCTGTATCAAAACTTGTATCTCCTTCAAATTAATTAAAAATATAATTATTGAGAATAATAGTTGTTTCAAAATTTATATCTCCTTCAATTTAATTAAAAATACAAAAATCAATCTAATTTTTTACGAAGATATAATGGTCAAGAGATGAGATTTAAAATCAAATTGCTTGAGAGAGCAATTGATGTGGTGTGAGATATAGAAAGGGAGTAGAAAAAGGGTGAAAAAATAATGGGTCACTGAGAAGATATCAATGCTTCATTTTCAATATATTTGATGCTGTTAGAAAAATCTTGACGAGATGATTAGGACCACACCTTGAAAGATCACAAAAAAAAATACCGTAATTGATTAGGAGTTTTGTTCAAGGTTAATTTAGGGTTAATCATGATCTCATTTGGTGATCTTTTAATGTGTAGTGGAATTGTCTTGTCAAGATCTTTTTAACAATACAGACCGTGTAAAAATACATCACCAGTGTGTTCGGGGTGATCCTTTGTTTTTTCTCTTTTCATTTCTGTCTTGTTATCTTATCTCATTTTCCTTTCTTGGCTATTGCATCTTGAATTTTATCTTTTAATTATTAAATTTTTAAGAAATTTTGAGTTGATTTTTATTAACATCAATTAATTTGCAAAAGGATGATTAAACAACCACTATTAAAAATAATAGTCATATATAAAATCAATATTCTAAAAAGATAGTCATATTCAAACTATATTTTTTTTCAAATACCTTTTAAACTTGTATTATTTTTCTAAAACATTTATCAGAGCTTGTCATTTTTTTAAAAAAAATTCCTATTTGTCAAGGGAGGCATGTTAATGGTGTCCTTTCCTGTATTTATATTGAACCCCCGGCACGTAGCACATGGGTTGTTTTATGGACCATAAAATAAATTTATTACGGGTTTGATTTTTCATTTTTTAGTGAAAAGTATGAGTTGAACTTTATAAAACTTGACATGATAAAGTTGATAGAGCTAGTTGAATTCACCGGATTCTGATCAAATCAGGGTGAAGGGAGTATTTATTTTGGTGGTTATAAAATTGTTTTATTATTTTTTAAAAAATATTAAACTAGTATTTTTACATGATTTTTAATTGTTTTAAATTGATGGTATAAAAAATAATTGTATTGCATTTATAATTAAAATATATTTTTAAAATATATTTACTCAAGTAATGAATTGGGGCGACCATTCTAAAGTTTATCTTGGTTTCTATAAATATTGCATTTCTAATTAAAATATGTTTTAAAAATATATTTACTTGAGTAATGAATTCGGTGGTTACCATTCTAAAGCCTCGTTTGTTTGCAAGAAAATAGTTGTTTTTTGGAAAGTAAATTCCCGAAAAGTAAATTATTCTTCGATATTTGGTAGTGTCATGGAAAATACTTTTTAGAGTTTGGTTATATTATTGAAAATGAGTTGGAAAATAACTTATTAATGTTTTTTTTTCAAGTTTATTAAAACAATAAAGAACAAATCTTACAAATTAAAAGGTTGAATGAGAATGGAATTGAAAAAAAAAAATTAATTTCATAAACTATCTCAAATAAAATAAATAATACAGATCAAATCTAACAGATAAAAAATATTAAAAGATGATAAAATTAAAATAGTAATAATTATAATTTCATAAATTATTTTAAATAAAATAAGTAACAATAAAAAAAATGAGAATCAAAGTTGATAGATAACAAATTTCAATTAAAAATATGATAAGATAAAAGTAAATGATAATCATAAAAATCAGGACCAAAATTAATATAAAAATCAAATTAAATTAAATTTTAAGGGATGAAATTGAAAAAAAATATTCAAACAAAATACATATCAATTAAAAGTTTGAGGACTAAATTTAATAGAATTAATAAATAATATGATATTTTAAAAAAAATTACATGAAAAGTATTTTTTTGTTCAAAAAAAAACTTTCATGAAATTCAAAATAAATTTTCTTTTAACAAGGAGAATGGTTTCCCGCAAAATAAATTTTCCCGCAAACCAACTTTTAAAAAACAAAAGCACCCTAAAGTTTATTTTGGTTTCTATAATTATATAAATATTCATTCAATAAATTTCTTTAAGAAAACAAAAAACCCATTTTTCTGAGTGCATGTGGAAGTTGGAACAATAGATTTTGAAATTCAAAATCTTCCTCTTTTCGATGAAAGGTACGGGCTTGACTATCAAGTATACTTTACATCAACACTCCCATCACTCCTCTGTATGGGGCTGGCTTCTAGGATGCCCACTCTTCTCGAAACTCGAATTTAATTCGTCAAAAAAACCCCACTCAGCGTATGAAATGAAAGGTTGAAATTATGGTAAATTTATTTTTTTAATGTTTTTTTAATATATTAAAATAATGTTTTTATATATATATTTTTTAAAAATTTATATTAACATATCAAAATAATTTAAAAATATTACTAAACAATCATGTGAAAACCTATATCCCCTAAAATTCTCAACACGCTATTTTATTCTACAAATTATCTTAATTGTATAATAGTTTTTTATTTATTTATAAAAAATATCTAGATCTGTTTATATGTATTTTAATTAATTTTCACGGATTATAAAGTTAATAACCAGGTAAACATTCAATGGCTATCAATATTAATAATTATATAGCTCGAACCTGCGATTACAGGAAAACAAACTCTTAATCCTAAATTTTTATTACTGAATTATTTATTAAATGATTAAATTTTTGAAACTAGCTTGGATTTATAAGTTAATTTATTGGATTGACAAGCTAATTTAAAAAACTTAAATCTCATAGCGTATGATCTGATTGGAGTTAAGTTTAAAGTTAAAATGAATAAAATCTTAATTTGGTAAAATTTAGTTAATTTCATCAAGTTTTTAACTCCATTAATCTAACTAAATTTAATATAGATTTGATGATATTAGCACTAAAAAACATATAAAAGATAACAAGACAATTGCTATTTTAATAAAAACAGTCGAGCCGACTTTATCCATTTATTCATAAGTTGACCCAATTATTCAATAACTGAAGCAGCTTCTTGAATCAATCTCCAAACTAGTACGGCGTCCATGCCTACAACAGGTAAGCTCTTGTTCGTGATCATATTTAAAAAATATATATTTTAAATTTTAAATTATTTTATTTAAAAATAATTTTTTAAAATATTTTAATACATTTTAAATAAAAAACATTTCGTAAAAACAAAAAACATTAACTTGGAAGGGATATTTGAAATTGAATTTCAATCTATTTTTTATTAAATTTTAAATTTATTTTTTTAATATTTTAGATAATTTTGATATATTATTATTAAAATTTATTTTTAAAAAATATTATTTGAAAATATTTTTAAATTAAGCAACCAAACTTACCCACATCAACATTGATTATCTCACGCTTCTCAAACTCTGGATACACTGCGTCATTTTGAAATTAATCAGTAACAAAACCGTAAAAGATCAAAAAAAAAAAAGACCGTGAAAAAACGCGCCAAAGAAGGGCGCGAGAAAAACGAGGAGCGTGATATAACTGTGCGGTAAAAGAGGACAGTTTGCCTGCCAATATGAACGAGGGCGTGGTCCTAGAAGAAAATAGAACGTACGTGCAACCTATCGAATGGAATAATGTGATACACGGTACAGATCTGTTTGTTATTCATGATGTAATGCATTGTTGATTGATTGGGTCCCATTAGAAATTATGGTAGAAGAAAGTAGCGGTTATGATTTGTTAAAATCTGGATGAGACGTTTGTTTTCGGGTAACTGTAGATGATGTCAGTTTACTCTGCAGTGCGTGGCAGAGGATAAACGGGGGAAGGCACTCCTGGTAGTGGTGGCATGGGAGTATGGGACTGTAAAAATTAATTAATCTCACCCCATCACAGTCATTTTTTTTTTTATTAACCGGGTATTTTTAATAATTTACGTGTATCTTAACTAATCTCATTAATTTATTTTGACTAATCACGGGTTTCAAAGTTAATAATTATATAAATCTTCCGTAGCCATAATATTTATGTAATTCAAACTAGTGATCTTTAAGAAGCAAACTCAGAACCTGGTCAGTTAACATACATCCTTACATCCTTGAGGGTTTATAATATTTAACATAGTTACGAGTAGCTTCTTATGTTTTTTAAAATAATTTTTTTAAAAAAACATAAAACTAAATAATGGTTTTTTATGTATTTATATAAAAAATAAATTTAATAAATTTTTAAATATAAAAATAATTTTAAAAAATATTTTATACCACAATCCTAAACAACCCTGTAAAACTTAAACCAAGGTTGGCATTGGACCAATTCAAAGACACAGGTAAGTTATTTTATAATATTTTTTAAATAATAAAAATATATTTTATAATATTTTTTTTATAAATAATATAAAAAAATTAACCGAGTTAGAGCTCAACCTAAATTTTAACCGCATCGAGTTTTTTTTATCTTTTTTCTTCTGCCCTAACTAACCTATGTCTTGGATCAACAGCATGCATTCCGATTTTATAATAATAGTGCTGAGTTTTTTTAGTCAAAATACAAATTTACATTTTTGAACAAAAATATTTTTTAAAGTAGAATTCTTATTGTGTCCGTATGCAGGGGAAAGCGAATTCCGAGAAAGTATTTTCCGATGTTTGGTAGTGTAATTAAAAATGAGTTGGAAAACATTTTCCAGTGTTTGGTTATGTCATGAAAAATGAACTGAAAAATAACTTATTAATATTTTATTTTTCTCAAGTTTATTAAACTAATGATGAACAAATCGTACAAACTAAAAAGTTGGATGAGAATGAAATTGAAAAAAAAATAATTTCATAAATTATCTCAAATAAAATAAATAATAATCAAAATAATAGAGATCAAATCTAAAAAAAAATTTAAAAAATAAAAGATGAAGAAATTAAAATAATAATAATCAACATTTCATAAATTATTTCAAATAAAATAAGTAACAATCAAAAGAATGAGGACCAAATTTGATAGATAAAATTTTTCAAGAAAAATATGATAAGGAAAAAGCAAATAGCAATTATAAAAATAAGGACCAAAGTTAATATAAAAATAAAATTTTAAGAGATCAAATTGAAAAATAAATTTTCAAAACAAAATATATATAACAATCAAAAGTTTGAGGATCAAATTTGATATAATCAGCAAATAATGATATTTATAAATTTTTCACAACTTCCGGAAAGTGTTTTTCCCCCAAATTTTTCAGGAAAACACTTTCCTGAAAACCAAGCCAAATTTTTCTTTTACTGAAAAGTGTTTTCCATTGACCAACTTTCCTACTGGCAAACAAACACAAGAAAGTTTGGAAAGTGATTTCCCAAAAACCACTTTCTGGAAAACAAACACAGCTAAAGGAAAACACTTTCCTGAAAACCAAGTCAAATTTTTCTTTGACTGAAATTGACTGGAAAATGTTATCCGTTGACTTGAAAGTGTTTTCTGTTGACCAACTTTTCTAATGACAAACAAACACAGAAAAGTTTGGAAAATGATTTCCCGGAAACTATTTTCCGGGAAACAAACATGGCTTAAGTGAAAAAACATTTTCTTTTGGCAAGCTGATTGGGTGAAATCCCTTGATATTGAGAAAAATCCGAGTTGAATCAAGTTAAATTAATACATACAATTATCCAGTTTATTAAACTCGCAAAAAATTTAAACTACGAAATGTTTAAAGGACATTCTTGAAGAAAAAAATAACTAGATTTTATCATGTTTTCTTTATCCCTCATTTTTAAGAGGATGAACACTGCCTATTTATTTTTATATTTTAAAAGTATTTTTAAAAAAATTTAATTTTATATATTTTTATTAACTTTAAATTAATATATTTTTCGTATTTTCAAAAACTTTTGATGTTCTGATGTCAAAAATATTTTTTAAAAAATAAAAAACATCATTGGCATGTATTTTAGAACGAAAAGTTATTTAAAAAGCAACCGCAACCACATTGCATAGAGTGTTTAAAAGTGTGGCTGCAGTTGTTTTTTAAAGTGTTTTTCACTCGAAAATGTATCAAAATAATATTTTTTTTATTTTAAAAAAAATTATTTTTGATATCAGTATATCAAAATGATTTGAAAACACCAAAAAAATATTAATTTAAAATTAAAAAAAACTTTTCAAATATTTTTAAAATCGCTTTTCAAACGTAAAAATAAACAAGGTCAATAGACACAAGTACTTTTATGGTTTTTATAAAGTAATCAATATATTTTATTAATTATTTTATTGATCTGCTTTAAAAAAAATAAAGAGATACAAGAAATAAAAAGTACTAGATAATAATATTTTTATATTATTTTTTCTTTTTATGTCTTTTTTATTTTAAAGTAGATTCTGAAACATAACTAATAGAATCATAAAATTTTTTAAGGAAACACCGGGGACTACAACACTGATCCAAGTGATTTTTTTGTCATTTAAAATTGTACATCTTGGTCCTTTAAATCTTTTTTAAATATAATATATTTTTAATTAATTTAGATACTTGAATTAGCTTACTCGTATCTCAATTAATTTCTTGAACCCTGAAATTAACAATCATATAAACTTTCAATGATTATGATATTAACAACTACAAGGATTAAACTTGAAACTATAAAGAAATAAATTTTTTAGTTTAAAATTCTTATCAAATATGATAATTTTACATTGCAGTAAAGCGGGTTTGGGCTTGGTGAATTATTTTGTCTACCTATAAATGCAAATTTCAAGAAAAATTTTTATTGGTGTGCTTGAAAAAATAAATTTAAATTTTATTGATTGAGATCACTTAAAGCTCTCAGAACCAAAATTTAAACTTTTGTAAAATATTAAACTCCATTAATTTTCTCTTGATAGGGAGTAGGTTGCACGTTCAAGTGAAAAATTCAAGCTCAACTTTTTTTTTTAATTCAATCCTCCTAGATTTTTTTATCCTAGGAATTAACCTAGTGGTATATATAAACTTCTCGCAGTAAAAATTTTAGTGCTGGATAATGCTTGACCTGTCATAATAAAACTAAATTATGCTGACCTGGAGCTACTAGTGCTCGGGGGACCATGCTTTATACTTAATATATAACCCGCGCGATGCCGTGGGTTAATTTTTTTATATATAAAAAATAAGTTTTAGGTCTTTCTGCAAAGCTATATGCAAGAATCTTGGGTTTGGCTATAACGCATGACCGAAAAGTAATATTAATAATAACATTAAACTTGCATGATCCAGTAGGTCTAGCTCCAATACCAGACCCAATAGCCTTGTATGCGGATCTGGCTGCAAGGTCATGTCATAAAAGTGTGATAACTAAATAAATAAATTAAAAAGAAAAAAAACCAATAAAAAGAAAAAAACTAATGAAGAAAAAGAGACAAAATTTGAATTAACAGAGTTAACCCGTCAAACCTTTGATTTGTGTCGTGAAAGTTTGATAACTAAATAGAAAAAAAAAAATTGACGGGTTAACCCATAATTAACCGGGCCAACTCGTCAAACCAGGTTACCTGTTAAACCCAGGATCCGTGTTATGAAAGTTCGATAACTAAATAGCAAAAAAATTGAATATCTACAACCTAAACTAAACCAAAAAAATTAATTAAAAATAAAATAAAAAAACAAAAACAAACAAAAGACATAAGCCTGTTACTAATGAGGAAAAAGAAAAAAATCTGAATCAACTAAGTTAACCCGTCAAACCTGAGATTCGCGTCATGAAAGTTTGATAACTAAATAGAAAAAAAAATCGATAGGTTAAACGAAAAAAAAATTAAGAAACTAAACTAAACGAAAAAATTTGATTAAAAAGGAAAAAAAAAATAAATTTGGGTTAACTCGTCAAACCAAGTTAACCCATCAAACCCGAGATCCGTGTCATGAAAGTATGATAACTAAATCATTTTTTTTTTCACATTAACAAACTAAATTAAACAAAAAAAAATTCATTAAAAGAAAAAAAACACAAAGAAAAAAGTAAAAAAAAAACCCATAGACATAAAAAAAAACAAAAACGAAAAAAAGAAGAAGGAAAAACTGTTATAGAAAAAAAAAACAAAAAAAAAAATTGCTACAGAAAAAAAAACGAAAAAAACAAAAAAAAAACTCCTAAAAAAAAAACCGTCAAACCTGAGATTCGCGTTATGAAAGTTTGATAACTAAATAGAAAAAAAAGTCGATGGGTTAAACAAAAAAAAATTAAGAAACTAAACTAAACGAAACAATTTGACTAAAAGGAAAAAAAAAACAAAATTTGGGTTAACTCGTCAAACCAAGTTAACCCATTAAACCCGAGATCCGTGTTATGAAAATATAATAACTAAATAAATTTTTTTTTCACATTAACAAACTAAATTAAACAAAAAACAATTCATCAAAAGAAAAAAAAACACAAAGAAAAAAGTCAAAAAAACCTATAGGCATAAAATAAAAAACAAAAACGAAAAAAAGAAGAAGGAAAAACTGCTATAGAAAAAAAAAACCAAAAACAAAAAAAAATTGCTACAAAAAAACTGCAAAAAAAAAAATTGCAAAAAAAAACTCCTAAAAAAAATTAAATCTTTAACTACAGTGAAAAACCTATTTAGAATATTACTTAATAACATGGGGATATGTTGTGTTTGGAAACACAGTGTAAATTATCTTTCGAAAATTTTTAATTATTTTTGTTTAAACTAAATTTTTTTATATTTTTAAATTTTTTTGATGTGTTTATATCAAAAATAATTTTTTTAAAATAAAAAAAATTAATTTGATATATTTATAAGTGAAAAGTACTTTAAACCGCCATCTCTATTCTAATAAAAATAATTTTTAAAAATATAAATTTTTTATTTAATATATTTATAAGTAAAAATTAATTTTAATCATTACTCTTATTACAATTTCAAACAAATATTATAGCCACAATCCTCTCACAATATATATTATTTTTTATTTTAAAAAAATTATTTTTAATATCAAAACATTAAAATAATTTAAAATATATTTTTTAAAAACATTTTTAAAATATAAAAAACAAAGGAACTTATGTATTGCATTGGAAGCACTGTGATATGTTCTCTTGTTTAGCGCAACGCGTGGCACCGAAATCACAATGTGATGTCGCTGGAGATGCTCTCTTTCTTCTTTCCCTCTGTCATCTCATGAAATTCGCATTAAGCTGTTATTTTTTCTTTTGGTCATTTTGTAAAATTTAATTTATTTTTAATTATATGTTTTAATTCAGAATTCTAGGTGATTTTCTTTTTAAGATAAGTTTTTCTGTTTTATTATCACGGGTATTTTTGTAATCTAAATTTCAAATTTGGTTTGGAAATAAAAAAGGAAAGTAAAGTAAACTTAGGATTTATCGGAGACAAAAAGGGGTGGGGCCGTCTTTCTTTATTTTTATAGAAAGCTAACCTGGTTTTTTTTGAATTTTAAAAATATTTTAAAAAAATTTCATTTTTATTTTTATTTTTATTTTTTTTATATTTTAATATTAAAAATAATTTTTAAAATATAAAACAATATTATTTTAATATATTTTTAAATAAAAATTATTTTCAAAAACAACTACAACCATCATCCTATCACGCTCGAAGGTACTCAGTTCTATTGAAAAAAGAGGGAGAGCGTTTTGACACTATCAAATAGAGTGGTGAGTAGGTGACAACTCTCTCTGGTTCTTAGGGTTCCTGCTCTGCTTTTACCCTTCAAAATCTTTCAGGTATTTTTTATAGCAAAACCCATGTTTCTCAGATGTCCACTGATCTCATTTTTCTTTGTTTTAAGTGGATTCTTAACAAAGCAAGTGAGGAGTTATTTTTTTCCTGGTGGTCTTGTGGTTGACTCTTCGCAATGTTGCACTGTTTCGTGAAATATTGTGGGTTTCTTTTTTGTTCTGTGGGCGTGAACTTGTTCTTGAGCACTTTATTGCTATTTTTTTTAAAGCCTAGTTTTCCATTTGTATAGAAAACCCATTTCTCCAGTGTTTGAGTGGGTTTTGGTTTTATTTTTGCAATTTTTTCTATATTTTTGGTTTATTTTTGAAGGGTTTATCTTATCTTCTGTTTCATCTTAAAAGGTTCAATCTTTGCAATGCTGCTCTGTTTCTTCTTTTATTATGTTTTTTTTGTCACTTATTTTTTAATCATATCCGGTTCAAATTTTTCTTTCTTTTTGAGTTTGCTTTCATTCTTCTTTTATAAAGAAAAACACAACTTCTTGTTTTTATTCAAATCTATTCAGGGTTTTATTTTTATTTTTATTTTTATGCTTATCTGTTCTATTTCTGTTTGCAGAATTTCATAGATTTGCCGAGTTTCTTTAATTGGAGGTAGTATTTTCTCCAAGAATGGACATTTATGCTTGTTATGATACATGCATGCAGGTTTTCTTGCCTTTTTGGTGATTTTTCTGTGTTTTCTCTAGTCATTTTGGTTTATTTTAGTAGTTTTGTGTTTCTTTGTGAAAATACTTCAATGAATTACCTTACTGTAAAGTTTAATTATTTTTTCTTTGTTTAATTTTAAGAAACATTCTCCTTCTGTTTCAGTAATTTTAATCAAGTAATAAAGGGTTTCAAAGTGCCATTTTGACTTTTATCATATACTAATTTATTTTGCTAATGTTTTAATAAATATTTTTTCCCCTTATATTTGTTGTCCGAATTGGTTCTATTGTGTAACTTCAATAATGTTTTAAATTAATTCTTTTCGTTAATTTTTCTTGGTATTTTTTAAAGTCTGAATTTTTCCTAGTATGCTAAAATCCTGGACTTTGGGGTGTTTTCTTTGGTGCTTGTGAATCTAAGCAGTAGTAATGCTTTAAATGGATGGCATTTTTCTTTCAATGACTTTGAGGGATTCTCCCTGATGTTTTGCAGTGCCACGGTTTCCTGTTTTGTGTGTGACTTATTAATACGCGCTGTGCTTTGTAATTGCTTTTAGTTTTCTCCTTTTTTTGGTGTCGGGTTTATGTATGCTTTTCTGTTCCTATCACCACTAAATTTTCTTCTTAAAATTTCATTGATAGCTGTCAAGCTGGACACAAGCAATTTCTCTGGAATGTAATAAGATTTGAATGCCCAGATTCTTCTCACACAAGTTTGGTTTGGGAGTCTACAACAATGCCCCTTGCATGATTTGTTCACCAAATTGTTTCCCTCAACTTGGATTCCTGCATCCTCACTTAGTGGTGTTTCCATGACAATGATCATGTTGTCTTAACCTCTTTAGGTTTATTGGCACATAGATTCATTATTCTTGTCATCAAGATTCTGTCTAGTTTCTAATGAAGCTAGCATCCAGTCAAACCAATTTTTAAGTTTTCAGTTCTATCATCCATTTTGCATTTAGTTGTTAACCTGCTTTTGTTTCAAACTTGTATCATCTCACTGTTGCATTTCAGCATTTAGTGCCTGTTAATGCAATGGTCAATGTTGTGTGATGTCTGCTGGAACTTTGTTCATGGGTTTGCTTTGTTGTTATGTTCCTACAAATTCAGATGTTGTTGACTAGAAATAACTTCTTGTACAGGCTATGATTCTTGTGCCTGCCCCTGTCTTGTATTGTTGCTGTTGTCATTGCTGTCAGTCTTATTTTTATTAGTGGTTTCATCTTGTTTTCATTTCAGAATATGGAGTCAGCTGATGAACAAAATGGAAATGGGTCACAAGAAGCCCTCCCACCTCCCCCTCCTGATGTTCCACCAAATGTTGTTCCAGTTAAAGCTGAACCTGAGCCAGTCAAGAAAAAACCTCTGCGGGTTCCAATAGCCAGGCGTGGCCTTGGATCCAAAGGCCAAAAGATGCCTCTATTGACCAATCACTTTAAAGTCAATGTTACTAATACTGAGGGATACTTCTTTCACTACAGTGTACGGGCCTATATTTCTGTCCTGTATTTTTTAGATTTCATCTCAATCTTATTCTGCATATATTTCAACTTACCTGATGTTATCCAATCAGGTTTCCCTTGCTTATGAAGATGGCCGCCCTGTTGATGGTAAGGGTGTTGGAAGAAAGGTGATTGATAGGGTGCATGAAACTTATGATACCGAGTTTGGAAAGGATTTTGCTTATGACGGTGAAAAGAGCTTGTTCACTGTTGGTCCCCTTCCTCGCAACAAGCTTGAGTTCACGGTTGTGCTTGAGGATGTAGTATCTAACAGGTTTGTATACATTCTTCTTATGTATTCAGGCTGCAGCTGCTGCTTTGTTTAACCTGGCCTGCTCCCTCCATTCTTTTTCTGTCAATTTAGCCCTATCACTTAATCAGTGCTTTCTTGTTTTGTTTACAGAAATAATGGAAATGCAAGCCCTGATGGTCATGGAAGTCCAAATGAGGGTGACCGAAAGAGGTTGCGCCGTCCCTATTACTCCAAGACGTTCAAAGTGGAGATCAGTTTTGCTGCAAAAATCCCCATGCAAGCCATTGCAAATGCCTTGCGTGGTCAGGAATCAGAGAATTCCCAAGAAGCCTTTAGAGTGCTGGATATTATATTGCGACAGCATGCCGCCAAACAGTAAGTGAAACGGATTATTATCATTTTTTCTTTTGATTTTGGTCCTATTTTATTCTTAAAATCTTTTATGCTGGCCTATGCAGGGGCTGCCTCCTTGTGCGCCAATCCTTCTTCCATAATGATCCAAAAAATTTTGTGGATTTGGGAGGTGGTGTTCTTGGCTGCAGAGGTTTCCACTCAAGTTTTAGAACATCTCAGGGAGGCTTGTCTCTTAATATTGGTAAAGAACATACAATTGTTGCTGTCTGAGTTTCTTGCTAAAATCATCTCCTTTTGTTGTTTTTCCTTACTTGTCATGTTGCTCTCTTATCAGATGTGTCGACGACCATGATAATACAGCCAGGTCCTGTGGTAGATTTTCTAATTGCCAACCAAAATGTGAGAGATCCATTTTCACTTGACTGGGCGAAGGTAACCCATGTTTCTGCATGATTCTTTCTCTGCTTTTCTTCTTTTTTGCAGTTCTGAAGTTTTGTTGATTATTTCTGCCAACAGGCGAAACGAATGCTCAAAAATCTGAGGGTTAAGGCTAGTCCTTCCAATCAAGAGTACAAGATAACTGGGTTGAGTGAGAAGACTTGTAAAGAACAAATGTATGCTTTTCTGGTGCTGTTATAGTATTAATTTTTTTTTAGATATACCCTATATATCCTTGATTTCCCCCTTGTTTCTATAGGTTTCAGTTGAAGCAAAAAAATGGAGGGGATGGTGGGGTTGAGTCTGTTGAAATAACTGTTTATGATTATTTTGTCAATCACCGCAACATTGATTTACGTTATTCTGGTGATCTGCCATGCATTAATGTTGGGAAGCCAAAGCGCCCTACTTATATTCCTCTTGAGGTGAGTTGATATTTTATTGATCTGTTTGAATGCATAAAGAACGAACTTTTGTTTATCATGCATTAATTTTATATTTCATTTTTCAGCTTTGTTCCCTGGTGTCCCTACAACGCTATACCAAAGCACTGTCCACACTTCAAAGGTCTTCACTGGTGGAGAAATCACGGCAGAAGCCGCAAGAAAGGATGACTGTTTTATCTAATGTAGGTGTTATACCTCATCTCATGGCTATCGCGGTTCTTGAATTTTTCACATGTGCCGTCTTTAAACCATTCTTCTTGCAGGCTCTGAAGAGCAGCAAGTATGATGCTGAACCTATGCTACGCTCGTGTGGCATTTCAATCAACCCTAGTTTCACACAAGTGGAAGGCCGTGTTCTGCCTGCTCCGAAGGTATATATATTTTTATTTCGATATTTCCAATTTGAAAGGGCAATGAATGTAGAACATGAAAAGACTTCCCCTGCACAGTAGCTTTAATTTTTTTTTCTAAATTGATGTATTCATAGGATATAATCATGATGGCCTTTGTTGCCATAATGTGGTGGAGCTCTATTAAAATATCCTTTTATTGTTTACAGCTGAAAGTTGGGAACGGGGAAGATTTCTTCCCAAGAAATGGACGTTGGAATTTCAATAACAAGGTGATTATTTGCTTTTCCTCCCAATTATGATTCTAAATTCTCTTTCTCACAAGTTTATAAAATTCTTCTGAAGAAACTTGTGGAGCCATCTAGGATCGAGAAGTGGGCTGTCGTGAATTTCTCAGCTCGCTGTGATATACGCAACCTTGTACAAAATCTCACAAAATGTGCAGAGATGAAAGGAATTGTAAGTTCCATAATTTTGCATTAATTAATCACCTTCATAATTTTGCACTAATTAATCACCTTCATAATTTTTCACTTCATTGGAAATCCTTTCTTTCCCCCCCGGATATGTAGCCCATAGAAGACCCTTTTGATGTATTTGAGGAGAATCCACAATCAAGACGTGCCCCACCAATGGTTAGAGTGGAGAAAATGTTTGAGCAAATTCAGTCTAGACTTCCCGGGCAACCAAAGTTCTTACTGTGCTTGCTTCCTGAGAGAAAGAATTCTGATATATATGGTTTGTTATGAGATCAAGTCTTTGATTTGGAATGATGCTCTACTTAGTTCTTCTTGATAAATAGATGTCATTGATTTTCAAGGCCCATGGAAGCGCAAAAATCTTGCTGAATATGGAATTGTCACTCAGTGCATTGCGCCTCAAAGAGTTAATGACCAATATCTTACCAATGTTCTCCTGAAGATCAATGCAAAGGTGAGCTATTACATTAATTTGTGTCTTCTCAAGACTTTGTGTGCCCTTGTCTTCTTGTTTTGATTGCTCTTTTGTTTAATTTTTAGTAACTTTTGAGGTATAACGTTTAGTTAGTATTTGTTAATCTGATGGTGCACCATATCTACTCACTTCCATGCAGCTTGGTGGGTTGAACTCTATGTTGGCTGTGGAACACGCCCCCTCATTACCTCTTGTGTCAAAGGTTCCCACGCTTATCCTTGGGATGGATGTGTCCCATGGCTCTCCTGGGCAGTCTGATGTCCCTTCAATTGCTGCGGTACTGCTTTTTGGCTTTTATTGGTTTCCTGCTGTGAATGACTATCATTTTTGCTGGTCATTGTAATTCTGTAAATTAAACGTATGCTATTAAAAAAACTGCTTCCACAAGTTCATTTCAACTCTTTCCCCTGATCTTGGTATCCTTTGTTGGAATCCGTAGGTAGTCAGCTCCAGGCAGTGGCCTTTGATTTCTCGCTATCGGGCATGTGTGCGAACACAATCCCCAAAGCTTGAGATGATTGATTCATTATTTAAGCGAGTGTCTGAGACTGAGGATGAAGGAATAATTAGGTGGGCCTTTCTATTTAGAAGCTGTTTGATTGAACTATATGGAGTTATGTATTATTTCAATGAGGGCAGAGGGATTTTAGGTGGTTTAACCACCTCAATAGCCTGTTGGAAGTAAAAAGGCTGAGCAATTCTCTAATGTCATTCATGTGAAATTAAAGAGATTGAGTAATATATTTATTTCCCTTCTATTACAGGGAGCTTCTGTTAGACTTTTATGTGACTTCAGGAAAAAGGAAACCCGATCAGATCATCATATTTAGGTATACCTTATGCCACTTATCTAAACTTGGCTGTAATGAAGCATATCCGATGTGTTGTCTTTTCCTTTCATTGGTAAAACTAGTGCTATTTTATTAGTTTAAGAAAAAATTCTGAGAGGAAAATATCATTGGATACTGCTTTGGGTCATTAGGTAGCTATATATATGTTTTAGGACTTTGTGCATATGTTCTCTCTATGGATTCTATGTCTGACTTGTATTTTTATTTGCAGCTACACATGCTTTACTTTTGAGCTAACTGGTCATAGTTGACACTCATTCCTATGCTCATGTCAGCACAAGTAAATCTTCATTTGGGAACTATTGTTCAACAATTTGACATGTATTTGTTTGTTTTAGTGGAGATGAAGATGTGAAGTTGAGGTTGTTTGAATGTCCAAAGTCTTTTTCGGAAATGGCATTTGTTGGGAAACAATGTTTCGTACACATCTTGTCTCATTTGTTGTGTATTTCTTGGTTTTCATTTGCATGATATGCTGCCTGGTGAATTTTACGAGATTTATGGAAGTGTCATTCATTATAATTGTAGCTTTACGCTCCTGCAATGTTTGATTGAATCTTGGATGTATATTTATTTTTTCATACATGTGAAGAGGTCTCATGAAGATGTTTCATGTGGATGTTAGGTAGTTTTGTACATTGCTTAAACACTCCTAATCAATGTGATTTTTTGTTTTAGGGACGGGGTCAGTGAATCACAATTCAATCAGGTCTTGAATATCGAATTGGATCAGATAATTGAGGTATAATCTATTGCTCTTCTATTTAATTCTATGCTTGACAACCTATATCCTCTGTGGATTGTGATTTTTTTGGGTATCAAAAATCTTGTCATGTTTTTCTTCAGGCGTGCAAGTTTCTTGATGAGAAGTGGTCCCCAACGTTTGTGGTAATTGTAGCTCAGAAAAACCACCACACTAAATTTTTCCAACCTGGATCTCCTGATAATGTCCTACCTGGTAAACCTCAAAAATAATTCCATACTGACTTTGATTTAGGCATAAGCCTAGATATCAACATAACCATGCGAGTTTTTGTTTTCAGGTACGATCATTGACAACAAAGTCTGCCATCCAAGAAACAATGACTTCTATCTCTGTGCTCATGCTGGGATGATTGTGAGTGTCAACATAAACCACTGGAAATTCTGTTTGAAACTGATACTTGAAATTTTTTGTTGTGCTGTCCTTTGATTTTGAGAGACATGTTAGTTTCTCCTTGTTTTCCATGTGCATGTAATTAATGACCTAGTTCGAGGCCGTTAGCAAGCCCTCCCACGTTTTATTGCATAAAATTACCCCTGAATGTTCTTTTTTCTCTTGGAATTAATTAACAAAGAAGAAGAGTACCTTCACAATAATGTTTTCATTTTGTTTTCCTTTGTCTTTCAAATCTATCCCCAAATATCTTCTGCTTGTGGCATGGCATCTATCGCCACTGTTGCTGTGTGATATGCTTCACATGTTCTTTCTATATTTGTTTCTATTTCCAAAACTCATTGTTTTTTGTCTATTTGAGTTGTACTTGAAATTGTATCCGAGGAAATTTTTCTTGCAGTGATAGTGGTTATAAAAGTAGGAGAGATTTCAAAAACTCTTGATCATCTTGTGATGTCCTAGAATAGAAATGGTAATATTTGTATCATGGGCTTGTTTCTGAGTAGGGAGGTCTTTGAAGAGCATTTCAAATTCAGGGATTCCCTGCCCTCTCTCAACAGGTCATGTATAGGAGTAAAAATTTACAATACATTTATTTGGTTGAAGGGAGTTCTATTTTAATTTTTAACTTTAAGTAGTTTGAAAGTTTTGCTTGTGTATTATGAAGCTCTCCTTTTGTTTTTGGAAATTTTGGTTGCATACTTACGAGGCAACTCTTTTGACTGAATCATTGATGCTTTTCTATATTCAACTGTTTTCCATGCATATGCCTGCAGTACTTATTGGTATTTGTTAATGTGTGTTTAAGTTCTGCTATTCTGGTCATGTTTTGTTGTTCAGGGGACTACAAGGCCTACTCACTACCATGTTTTGTTAGATGAGGTTGGTTTTTCAGCAGATGATCTGCAGGAACTTGTGCATTCCCTCTCATATGTGTAAGTAGAATTTTAACTCTACTCTGGTTTAATGATATGTTTTGACCTTTAGCAACTATTACCATGCTTATCTTGTTTGTAATTGACACTGCAGATACCAAAGAAGCACGACTGCCATCTCTGTAGGTAAAACATGCTTCTATCTTGGTGTGATTTGTGGTTGGATCTGATGTTAGCTTGAGCAGATGTCTGCCTTGTAGCATTATTAGTTTGAACTAAGGCAAGATTTGGCTTTGTGGTTTGTGTGCTTTTTTAATTGATTTTCAAAGTGCTTTGCATCAAATTGATGCCTTTTTAGGTGGCTTTTATATGAGGAAGTCCAAATCATGCCCCTTTCAGATGAAAAGTATTTTCTGTTTGCTGAGTGCTGATTTTAAATTTTTTGAATGGTGTTCATTTAATACGTGCTACCCTTTGGAGGTTGTTATTGGATCCAACATTGTTGCATTTAGTAGACTTGTATTGAGATTCAACAACCACTTTAGTTTGATCAGAAGGGACACTTTTATAGTTTATCCAAATCTAATTGTTCTATTATTTTGCAGTTGCACCAATCTGCTATGCCCACCTGGCAGCTACTCAAATGGGCCAGTTTATGAAGTTTGAAGACACGTCCGAGACTTCCTCAAGCCATGGTGGGGTGACATCTGCAGGAGCTGTTCCTGTCCCACAGTTGCCGAGGTTGCAGGAGAAAGTTTGCAATTCCATGTTCTTTTGTTGAGCATGCTAGCCTTTTTACTCTGTATGTAAATAAAACTAGATGGACAGCAGGTGTTTGGGGTTTCTGAATTTGGTGCAGCCTTGCTGTGGTGGAGTTTAGTTGTGCTGGATCCAAGTATATTTTGGTCGGGCAAGTATGGGGTCCTACACCTAGGCATAGTGATGCCATTTGACACGTGTTGGACCATCTTGGATACTGCCTCTAGGTATGGTCACTTGCTGATGGCTTGTCATAGTTTTGCATTTTGTTCAGTTGATGTTTCTGTGCACAACGTCAGCAAGCAAAATCCGGTGCATGCACCATCCTGGGTTATATGGTATTTTGTAAGTGGATGATGTTGCTTTATGCATGCTTGAAATTTGCCATCTGAATGCTTCAGGAACACCGTCGTTTTCTCAAGTGACTGCTGGTTTAGTCTCTCCTTTTCACCGAGACTCTTTTGATTTGCAGAAATCAGAACGACATTGTAAAAAATTTGTACTGGTATCGAGTTATGAAAGTTTGAGGACGCATCCGAGGCGCGTCCTCAAGGCCACCATATACATACATCATTTAGACACCCTAATTCTCTTCCACTCATCCTCTGCCCATTCTACCAAATTTAAGAAGGAAGGGGGGAGGACAGTGCCATATAATGTCAAAAGGACACTGTCATTTACTCAGACATCACGTTTTATTCTCGAAGACTCACGGCTGGGATCTCCCAAGCCCTCTATTTCTTAAACTAGCACAAAATCCTACTGAACAAATCAACTTGACAGGAAGAGGGAGGAGCTAGCCCATCACAGCAGAGGAGCTCAACAGAGCAAGAAGCATGGCGAGGCCGTGGCTAGCACTCTTCGATGGACAAGCATTTCTGATGGCTACCGGCGCAGGATCAGGTGGAGGATATTGAGCATGGACTACAACTTTCATCCCTTTAAGGCAGTACCCGCGACCACTAAGAAAGTAATATGGTCTTGCCTCTGTGAGATTGAACACATCCCGGCCACCTCTTGTAATGTTTGCTATGCAGTTTTTGTCATTGCAGTTGTTGTAGTTAATCCTGTTCACCTCCAGAACACTGTAGCGGGTTTTGTCGAATCCAAAGTCTTCACAAATCAGAAATCCAAGTAATTATGAAACATTGAAGAACATCAAGGACTCGAAAGAAAATTGAAACTCAGGAAAACCACTTACAGAGCCAGTCTCCTGCGTAGAATTCTTCATGCATAGTCCAAGCAGTGAAGTTCATGTTCGGTGCCCAAGTGTATTTTCCTCCTCCAACTCTATGGAGAACTGGCTCTCTGCATTCTGCAGTGCTCCATAATATGTTCACCACTGTAATCAACCACAAAAGCATGTTCTTCAGACTAAAAACCTCCATTTTCGCCAAACTTTTTTCATTCTCACGAGTGCTGGAGCTTCGCGGAAGAGTTAAATGGTACCAGAACATGCAAATCTTGAAGCAGGTACCAGTTGGCAACAATCCATTTAGCATGAACAGGTTGTGGTATAAGTAGCTTCATCACCAATATTTCATGGGCTAAAATATTTTTCTAGAAACAGCAGTATTAATTAACAGGATTAAACTTCCTTGGCAGTTCCTTCTAATCCAATAATCACAAGTTCCAATGGCAGCTGCTCATCAAAAGGATAAATTGTGACAATTCACTGTTGATTTTGCTTTTTATCAATGGAGAAAATTCAAAACAAAGAAGTTTTCATATGCCCTGAAGCTTAAAACAATGGCCACCATCAAGCACCAAAAACAAACACAATCCATAACAATTCCTTTGTGGACAACCTTATACAACATATAAATAATGTATATCAGCTCCTGGAGAGTTAAAGGATTGCCCAGGCCAAGAGAACGCTGGTAAGCACAGCCATTACGGTATCGACAAGGCCACCAAATCTTGATGGAGAACCATTTTTGATACTTTTAACACCAGTTAATTGAGACGGGGAAGGGGCAGGCTGAGGATTTTCAACGTTGATAGCAACTTTCATTCCTCCAAAGCAACTGCCACCGCCATTAATGAAATAATATGTCTTGGCCTCATTCACTTGGAATACATCTCGACCTCCCCTTGTGATATTCTTTATGAATCCCACGTCGTGGCAACCTTCATAGCCTGTCTTGTTCACCTCAAGAACATTATAGAGTTTCTTGTCGAATCCAAAATCTTAGAAAGAAAAAGAGAAAAATGTAAGAAGAAAATATACACTAACACACACAAAATATTGAAATTAAATGTGTAGTTATATCATCAAAATCTTCATTAAGCACACAGTACATCATTAGCATTTATACAAATGAAATTCTTAGCATAACAATGGTTATAGATTAACCTAAAAAAGGAGCAATGGTTATGGATCTTTTCAACTTAAAGAAGAACCCTACAAGTTGCATGCTAGTTTTTGATCTAAGAATTTGATTTGCATATCCCGATTGAAGGATAGGATGAAAATAAAAATAAAAATCAAGAAAGAACATCTACACGCAAATACATGGAAGGGTTTAGCAAAGCTTGATAGTAGAAGAAAATAAAAAATGAAACTTACAGAGCCAGTCTCCCGCATGGATGTTTTGACGTGCAGACCATTCAGAGAAGTTAACGTTAGGTCTCCATGTTTCTTTCCCTCCTCCTACATAAACAAGTGAAGCATTCACCATACGCACTGTGACAACCATCGCCATCAGCACTACTAACATTTTCCTTAAACTTTCCATTTCCTTGCTTTGTTTTTATTTTTCTGTTTTAGGGTTTTGCAAAACTATGAAGTTGTAGATGGCCTTTTGTATCCCATGGATGTGTGTGTACGTGCATGTATCTATTTATGGAGATAATTAATTTGAAGAGGTAATTAGGGCAGAAATGTAGCGCTAAAACAAAAGGAAAGTGACAAAAACCAAGGGAATTAAATCTTTGGGATGAGCTAATTAACCATTCGGGTAAAAGGAATCGTGAAAAATATTGATGATTAATGCTATATCTTTATGAGTTTCCTAAGAAAATATTGATCACCATGACAGAGGTTTGAATAAATTAGTGGTGGTTTGATGCTAAGTTTTCTCTAAGCTACCATCTTGCTTGGTCTAACTAATATTTATGGAATATTATTTCATTAAATCCCATCAATTAATTAAGTTATTTATGGAATATTATTGATCCTTGATATGAATCTAGAAGCTTTGTTATTTTCTTTTTATTACCCGAGATAGATTAATATAGGCACAGTAGAGAAGAGGGATGTTGATTATAATTGACATGGTAAAAGCACACAAGTGCAAGGACAAACAGAGAGTGGGCTACAAGGCCTCCCAAGGAAACCATAACCATGCTTCACAAGAAGCTTTCTTACTTGAAGGGAATGGTCTAACAAATAAGAGGCTCAAACGCGAAACAATATTTGTGAGAGGTGGGATAAGATTTCTTAGGATTAAGGCTCAAATTCTATCTCACACAGATTTGCAGATATCACCCTTTCCATCCCTGTTGTCCATCAGCCAGAATTTTGCTTATATATGTTTCAACTGACATTCAAGGGGAGAAACTTCGTGGGACATGGCACCCCAGAAGTTTTGAAGATCTTCAATTTGATTATTGAGTCTGTGAATTTTTCATAATAGTTAAGCATTTTGATCCTTCAAAAACATCATTATATATGTTTCAACTGACATTCAAGGGGAGAAGCTTCGTGGGACATGGCAGCCCAGAAGTTTTGAAGATCTTCAATTTGATTATCGAGTCTCTGAATTTTTCATAATAGTTAAGCATTTTGATCCTTCAAAACATCACATTATATATGTTTCAACTGACATTCAAGGGGAGAAGCTTCGTGGGACATGGCACGCCACAAGTTTTGAAGATCTTCAATTTGATTATTGAGTCTCTGAATTTTTCATAATAGTTAAGCATTTTGATCCTTCAAAAACATCACATTCTCTTCTTGATCATTTTTAAGTATACTCATTTTAAATCTCATCCTAATAGCTGATACCCCTTTCAAGAAATCCCAGTTCCACCCTTGCTGACAGTCATGCATAAATGCCTGTACAGGGCTTATTTGATTCACGTCGAAGGATGTGAATCCGAGTTCCTCATCGTAAAGAAAGAAGTAAGAAAAACAAAGAGAAACCAACTATACGTGTTTATGTCAAAACAGATCAGAGATCATACAGAGCTTCATGTAATCGTGCGATTTATTTGAACCTGATCAACCTCTATTTCCAACTGTACAAATGATCTACTGGAAGCAACTCAGATTAAATTGGACAACAGGTCAGAAATTGCTACATAGAGCTAAGAATCCTGTCAGCCATGGTAAAACAAAGCTCGTCAATGTGAAGTTTCACTTGGTTAGAGAAGCCGAATAGCCAAGGCAGTCAGTCCAGTCCACTGCGAGTCAGAAAAACAGCTAGCTGACATCTTCACCAAGGCACAATCCCAAAGGCAGATTTGAAGTTATTAGAGCAACTACTTAAAACTTGTTGCTAGGTATCTCATCAGGCATATATCTCATGTAATCTCTTGTGGATCAACACATGTATGCGTTGTATGATTTTAAACTTGTATCTTTCAGTAGAATATGGTAGGATAGGAAAGAAAGCTACCGAATGGAATTGTTATAATAATACATGTATACAAAGCTGGCGTGAAAATTAACTTGATTTAATGCGAGACCTTTAGAGGCTCATAGCCGATCAGTTTCTAGCTTACATGTTCCACACGATCGAAAGGGACAATTGCCTACAATAAGTTCTTGATGGGTTGGTAAGGTTAAAGGGCAAACTGCAAGAGAGCCTGGTGTTAGACCCAACAGAACAGTAAGATGAGCATCGAATTCTCCTTAAACTTCATGTTTTAACTGGCATTTTGCTGTTTCAAGTAATAGACTTGCACCATCATTGCAGGCAAGGTGAGAACGAGCTAAAGAAACATCCAGAAATAGTGTATAGGTTGCTCGGGGAAGAATAACACAGCTTCGAGGACTTCCTAGCTGAGATGGTAGATGGAGATCCAGCAAAGCAAATCCATAGTTATACTTGCTGGTTATGCATATTCTCAGTCGATGTTAGAGTTTGATATATAACTCATATATACAACCTTGTTGTGGCACATGCCTTCTCGAACAAAAACAAAAACTAATCCATTCTCTCGAATAATTGGAATAAAACACTCAAATTAACAAACTCTATTCCATTCTTCCATGGAAAGGAATGTTACACTGATAATAATTATAATTAATAATATTACCATCTAGAAAACTCCATAGCCATCTCAACTAACACAACTAATTAATACTCCGTACCCATCCATAAGAGGCATTAAGCTATGTCCATCGGTTCTGTCGACAAGTCCTTTAAATCATCCGTGAGATTAATGATGCATCTGTACACTAAGAACACAAATACGATGAACCCGAGCATAGCTACTCCAGCCGCAATATAAAGCACAACGCCTCCCATCCTTCAATCTGCTTGCAAACTACAAAAAAACAAGAGACAGAGAGTTAGTTAGCTGAGCAGGTGATCGAGAGAGAGGAAATAATTCTGAATTGAAGAAAACTTTTTTTCCAGGATGAAAATTAAATATTTAAAGAAGAACCATAGGCCATAGTGATCAAATTGGGTTTAGGCATGCAAAAGAGATACTGATCCTGGACTGCATGCATTCAAGCTTTGCTAGATATTAAAAACAGGAGAGAAGAGCTGAGCCAAAATTATTACCAATGCAGTGGAGAAATCAACTTAATCAACGTAAAAAGTTTGCAAAGAGTGTAACCCTTAATCCTATATTTATACTTAACCATAACCTAGAGGCCTACTGGTATTATATATACAAAATAGGTTATTGGTTAAAAAGTAATAAATGCAAGTAAACAGAAAAATCTTACCATGTATTGTAAATGTATCAATTTTTTTTTTTTCTCTTAAAAGACAAAACCATCTTTTCCTGTATAAAAAAGTGGAATTTCATGTTCTATTCAAATTCTAAGTAAAACTCCATATTGTCTCCTCTCCTGGAGAAATCTATCATATATATACACACACAGGGGTGAGATTTCCTATGTATTATTCATTAATTCTACTATTTTTTCCTATAAAGAAGTACCGGCCCAACCTATACATGGATTATGGTTAAGTATAGATATATCATTGATCGAGTGTCATAATTTTTTTCATGATGATCAAGTCGATTTCTCTGCTGCATTTGTACACAAAGAACACAACTAAATGTATCAAATTTATTTTTTTTAAAAGACAAAACTACCTCTTCCTATATAAAAAGGTGGAATTTCTTGTTCTTTTCAAATTCTAAGTAAAACTCCATATTCTACTATATATGTATATGCATGTGCCTCCTAGAGAAAGCTTTCCTATATATATTGGGGGTGAGACTTCCTATATATTATTCATTAACTTTACTATTTTTTCCTATAAAGAAGTACCGGCCCGACCTATACATGAAATATGGTTAAGTATAGATATAGCATTGATCGAGGGTCATAATTTTTGGTAAGCTTTTCACGCCGATCAATTCAATTTCTCTGTTGCATTGTTTAAGGGTAGGTTTTGTCAACTGTCGGCTAATAATTTTGGCTTAGACCTTAAGGGTAGCTTCTCTCCTATTTTTAATATTTAGCACAACATGAATGTATGCAATCCAGGATTAATCTCTCTTTTGAATGCCTATTTTTTGTTTTTGGTAGGCTGCAAGCAGAAGATTGAAGGATGGGAGGCATGGTACCATATGTTTCAGCTGGTGTGGCTGTCCTTCGTGTTTATCATATTAGTTGTGTTCTTTGTGTACAAATGCATCATTAATCTTAAGGATAATTGAGGGCATGTTGACATAACTTGCGTGGCAACATGAGATGACTATCATGTCAATACACTCGGCTAAAAATCCAGAATCCAAGAGAGTTTTTCTTTTTGAAAAAGAACTGTAGTACCCTACCCCTGCACTCCCCACAAATCTACCTATACATTACAAGGAGTCTAACTCATTCTTTTAAAATCAACATCTATTTATGATAAGATAATCTTTGTAGCTAATATTAAGAGTCCTAAATTGTATACATTCATAAAATTATATATGGTAACACCCCCTCTGAAATTGATACTGGTAAGTCAACCAGAAATTGATGCCACTGACGAGTCATAGCTTTAGTGAAGACATAAGCTCAATATGTGAGGAAGGGATATCACCTGATTTTCCAAGGTGCTCTCGTGAATAAAATAACAATCAACCTCAATATATTTGGTACGTTCATGAAAAAAAATGGTGGCAATGCACTAGTGTTATCAACATGAAGTGGGGTAGATGAAATCTAAGGAAACCCAAGCTCCTTGAGAAGGCTGCGTAGCCATATGATTTCAGAACAAACAATAGATATAGCATGACACTCGGCCTCAATGGAGGATTTAGAAACACGATCTTTTTCTTACATTTCCAAAAAATTAAGGCATCACCTAGAAACATACACTAACGCGTAATAGATTGACGTGTATCTGAACACCCAGCCCAATCAATATCACTATAGACAACAAGTTAAATAGAGGAGTTAGTAGGAAAAAACAACCAATGATTAGGTGAACCTCGAAGATAGCGTATGATGCGTAGAACTGCAACAAGATAGAGATGTCGAGGAGAAGACACAAACTAACTGACCTTATGAACAACATATGATATATAAGGTCGAGTAGTGGTCAAGTAGATAAGACTTCTAACTAGGCTTTTATAGAGAGTAGGATCATCTAGCAGGTCCCCTTCATCTATCCTGTATTTGACGTTTAATTTTATAGGAGTATCAATAGAAAAAGTGTCCTCCAAACTAGCCAAAGTGATACGAGCTTGAATATAATTATGCTGGTTCACAAAAATACCATTGGGTCGATGATGAACTTCTAATCCTAAGAAGTATGTGAGCTGGCCAAGATCTTTCATATGGAAAGTTACATGTAATTGCTATTGTAATCAAACGACAGTCAGTGTCAGTAATGATAATGTCATCCACATAAACCAAGAAAAGGACTATGCACGACGTAGATGTGTGGAAGAAGAGAGAAGGATCATACTGACTTTGTGTAAAACAAAAAGAAAGAAGTGTATTGGGAAACTTCTCAAACCAAGCTCGGGGTGCCTGTTTGAGCCCATATAAAAAACGTTTTAGCTTACAGACATTGTGAGGAGAAGAAGTAGTTATAGCAAAGGAGAGCTTCATATAAATCTCTTCCTGGAGATCGCCATGAAGAAAGACGTTCTTCACCTCTATTTGATGCAATTGTCATGACTGTGAAGCTATAATAGCTAAGATGGTTTGAACCGTGGTCATTTTAGTGATAAGAGAAAATATCGCCTTATAATTAACCTTATATTCCTGCTTGTTAACTAGAGCTACAAGGCGAGGACAATGGATAATATTCCAAGTATGATTCTCCTCAAAGCTTGAAGTTCTGTTTGCATTGCATTTTGCCAACACTTATATTCCATGACCTGTTAATAGCAAGAGGAAATGTAAATAGTGGATAAAGTAGTGACAAAAGAGACATGAGAGAAGAATCTATACCAATCAGAGGGTCGAGAAGGATGAGTAAACCGATGAAGAGTGATGAAGGAGCAAGATCAGGCACCGAGTTAAGATCGGAAGGGGACACAGTGGAAGTGAAATTAGTTTCATGTCGACGATGTCTTTCATACATAAAACCAAGTTTGAACCTTTCGCAATTGTTGGGGGATTAGAAAAACTAGGCAGAAGAGGTAAAGATGCAGATGGCAATTCAACATGAGATTATAAGAAATATTTATTTTCAAAGAAAATCATATTTTTAGAAAACCGTATACGACAAACATGAGGATCATAACAAACATAACCCTTTTGAAGGATACCATCACAAAAAAAAAAAATACTCAACAGACTGAGTAGTAAGTTTATGTCGTTTATGAGCAGGGAGATGCATAAAACAACCACAACCAAATGTATAAAGATTAGAATATAAAAGAGAATGACCAAATAACTTAAAGAAAGGGGAAAAATTATTTAACGTAGGAGAAGGTAAACAATTGATCAAATGAACTGAAGGAGAACGTGTTTCACACAAAAAACAAGGAGGAATAAATGATTCAAGTAAAAGAGTTCTTATTACATCAAGAAGGTGATGATTTTTCCTTTCAGCTACTCAGAGATGATCTTTTTGTTTTGAAGAAAGTCTTGAAACTCGTTAGACATGTATTCACCGCTAGATTCAAAGCGTAAGACCTTGATGCTGATAGAGAATTGAGTTTCAAGAAGTGCAAAGAATCGCTTAAAAACTAAAAAACTTTAGCCTCAGCCAAGGTTGTCAAAATCGCGTTTTGACTCGTAAAATCGTACGATTTTACGAGTCAAAACATGTATTTCGAGTTGAATCGGTTGAAAAAATCGAAAATGCGTAAAATCGGGTTGAAATCGAGTAAAATCGCAAAAATCGAACGAAATCGCACAAAATCGCGATATCAAGACTGACTTTACAATTTCAATAAAATTACTGCACTGAAAGTCCCTCCCAATGTCCACCTGACGCTTCACGTGACTCTTCAGTCTTGGAACTGCTGGTAGCCGACTGACCTCGGATCTTGATATCGCCACGACATCTCCACTTTTGAATGTTTTATTCTTTTTTTATATATAATTTATAATACTCCTGAATCCTGATAATAGAATAGAAAAACGCAGCATAACAAATCCTGCCAAATGTTACGGTGTTTATTTATCATTGTGCTCCGTTATGTTTTTTAAATTATTTTTTATAAAACAAATTTTAAAAAAAGAATGCTTACCATACATAAATATTAATTAAGTTTATGAACCGAGCACCGTCACCTCTGCCTATCCTATGACTGTACCGACTCTCTTCAATATTGTTAATTAAGTTCAAGTCGGATATTATTAATTAAGTTTTGTTTATTTATGAGTTTAAAAGTATTTTTTAAAATATTTTTTAAAAATATTGTTTTTCTTTAAAATAATATATTTTTTAATGTTTTTAAATCATCTTAATGCGTTGAATCATGTATTTTAAATTATGTATAACTTTTTATTTGAAGGCTTAAAATATATATGAAATTTTATTTGAAACATGTTTTTTAATGTGCTTGAACTATGTATGAATTTTTATTTGAAACATGAATTTTTTTTAATGTATTTCAAAATTCCTTACGATTTTACGATTTTACGATCCGTTTTTACGTTCCGATTTTGTGAACGGCTTTCCGTTTCGTTCTAAAATCGCGATTTTAACAACCTTGGCCTCAGCCCAAAGGAAGTAAACCCAAGTAAAGCGACTAAAGTCATGAATGAAAGTAACAAAGTATTTGTAATGAGTATGAGAAATAACATGTGCATCCTTCAAGCATCACTATGAATAATATCGAAACATTTGGAAGCACAAGATGCATGATGAGGGAAAGATAGAACTTTACTTTTGCCAAGTTTGCATGATGTACAATTAAAAGAAAGATCAAGAAAATAACATGTTTTATTTCTTAATAATCCAGAATTACTGAATATGCAAAGTACATCTATGAATAATATCGAAACATCTGTAAGCACGAGATGCATGATGAGGGAAAGGTAAAACTTTATTTTTGTCAAGTTTGCTTGATGTACAATTAAAAGAAAGATCAAGAAAATAACATGCTTTATTTCCTAATAATCTAGAATTAATCAATGTGCAAAGAACATCAGAGTTTGGATCGCCTAGATGTTTATGCCACCTCTTATTTCTAGAACCAATAAAATTACATGTAAAAAAAAGTAAAGGAAAACTAGGAAAATTGGTGGAAGGAGAAACATGAAGAGGAAATAGTCATCCCACTTTAGGCCCCTTTGCGATCATTTTCCCTGACACTTGATCTTGTACAACACAACCAAAATGAGAGAAATGAACATCACAATTATTATCAAACAATTGACCAACATAAATAAGATTTGTGGAGAGGTCAGAAAACACAAAAATATCAGTTAAAAAAGGAGAAAGATCACCAATAACAATGATAGGTAGAGAACTACCATCAGTGGTATTAATTTTCAAAATTCCATCATAATTTATGACATTGGAAAGAGGAACAACAATATTGGTTATATGGTTAGAGGCACCAGAGTCCAAATACCATGGCTTAGAGGGAAATTTATGATTACCTGAGAACCTAATAGCATAAAGAGCAGAAATGATCATCTGTTGTACCATTTCATGAGTGAGTGTATTCAAGTTTGCTAAGCCTGTAGAGCAGGAATAGGAACAACATGTAAGGCAACAAAACTAGAGGCACCAATGAAGGCATAATAAGCAATTCCCTAGTTCCTTTAAGGTCGAATGGGACAAACATAGATGATATGATTATGTTTCTTGCAGTAGTTGCAAGACTTCTTGGGGTAATCCAGAGCAATATGACCAAAAGCTATACAACTAAAGCATTAGACAACATGCATATCTCTTCCCTTATTTCTCATTTCTTGCTTGTTTCGTGCAATGCTTGAACAATAAAGAGAGCTGTAGCAGAAACATTAGCATAAACAATATCTAAATAATTAGCCCAAAGGTTTTGAAAACCAGAAAAATATTCCTTAATAGAGAGACTTCCCTGTGTGAAGTTAACCATCTCATACTCAAATTGAAAACGCCGAGTTGTGTTGTCTTGATTATAAAACTTATTTAGATAATTCCACATAATAACAACAGTTTTATAAGGCCTTAGATTGAGAACAATGTGAGGTTCTACTGAGCTAAGGATCCAGGTCATAACCCGAGCATCCATGATTTCCTATCTAGACAAGGCATTGTGATTTGTAGGTGCAGGATTACTCCTATTAATATGCCCCCAAAAATTCTTTTCCTTTGATGAATAATTGAAATTGAACTCCTAAGCATAATAATTTCTCTATTAAGACGAACATGGAACGAGTCTAGCTTATTGGAAGACGTGATAAAGCTAAAAAGAGAAATAGTCCAATGAAAGATTACCACCAAAGATCTAAAACAAGACAACACACCAGAAGTAAGATTTGAAACTGCTGAGAATAGCACCAGAAAAGCAAGATCTGAAACAGAGAAGAATGCTTCTGAAACTGCCGAGAATACCACCAAAGAAGCAAGATCTGAAACAGAGA
This sequence comes from Populus davidiana x Populus alba var. pyramidalis, assembly GCA_027475595.1. Lineage (NCBI taxonomy): Eukaryota > Viridiplantae > Streptophyta > Magnoliopsida > Malpighiales > Salicaceae > Populus > Populus davidiana x Populus alba var. pyramidalis. The sequence continues at coordinate 189,210 of JANKYH010001487.1, read as the reverse complement.
AGAATGATTCTAAAACTGCCGAGAATACCACCAAAGAAGCAAGACAGATTGTTAGCCAAGAAGCAAATCCAAACCAGAAATCAAATTTGAAAAACACCGGAGTCCTTTCACTATGAGCAGCCCCTTCTTCGACTCCAAAAACACTCTTGACAAAGAAGTAAGATTTAAACTTGTTAAGTACAAAAATCAAACCAGGAATAACACAAAGTTGTTGCAGGGAATCAGGATCCAAGAGCCACAACAAAAACCAAAGGGAAGTTAGGACAGAGGCAAGTAAGGATTTGGCATCGGCTCTGCTACCATATCAATACACTCAACTAAAAAACCAGAATACAAGAGAGTTTTTTTTTGAAAAAGAACTGCAATACCCAACCCCTACACTCCCCACAAATCTACCTATACATAGAAGGTTTTGCTATACAAGGAGTCTAACTAATTCCCTGAAAATAAGCATTTTCATATGATAAGATAATCTTTATAGTTAATATTAAGAGTCCTAAATTGTATACATTCCTAAGATTAGGAATTATCTATGGTAACATATGGAGCTTTTGTTTGTTAATTTCTCCCAAATTTTATCAAGATTTGGTACCTGGATTTTCTAGTTACTAATATTATTATAATTATTATCTGTGTATCCTTCCTTTCCATGGAAGACTATAATAAATTAGTTTATTTGAGTGTTTTATTCCAATTATTATTTCGCAGTTTAATGCTGTCTTTGTTCAAGAAGGCATGTGCCACAACAAGGCTGCATGTCTTGTATTAAACTCAAACATTGACTGAAAGCATACATATCCAGTAAATATAACTATGGAGAGAATGGATATGCTGTGCTGGGTCTTCATCTATCATCTCAGCTCAAGATAGCCTTTTCTCAGTTCATAAATTTGCAAGGATGGATGTCACCAGGGATGGCCATAATGGCAGGCTGATGATTGTCCTCCTTCATGGACTTTCTTTAGCTTGCAAAGTCCTCCAAGCTGTGTTATTCATCTCTGGGTGTTTCTTCAGTTCCTTGTCACCTGGACTGCAATGCTGGTGGAGAGCCCTAATATGCAAAGACAAGCGAGTAATTGTGTTTTCCTACCATGATTAAAAAATGAGTTAATGACTGTACATTCTATTTACTGTCCTGAACATGCCATACAAGTGCATGCCTTAAAACATGTTTGAAGCAGGCAGCCTAGAGCAAATCTTGGTAGTAGATGAAAAAAACATTCAAAGAAAATGTGCCTTACGTAAGGTCTTCATCCCATAACCTGTTGCAAGGGACGTTGTCTATGGGACCAAGTCGTTGATGTCATGCACCATTCATATGGCCACCAGAGTCTTTCACATCAGATTTTCAGTATGAAATGTTTACAGAATAAGCTTTAGGATTCCCTCCTGGTGGAGACCAGGCATAAACAGGTGGAACAAAAGGTTGCATACGTGGCATGTCAGCTCCCGAGCTAGCCAAATGAGTTAAACAGCCGGAAAAGGTAGAGGGCCAGGCTCGTAAGCATAATCAAAAACAGCAAAGTGGGATAGCAGGGAAAGCTGGTGGCATGCGTGGTTACTGGAAAGGGAAGGGTGCAAATTGGAAATCATCTTGCATTTTCCTAATCTAATATTGAAATCATGGACTCATTTTACGTACAAGATTCAAATGGCCCTCATTAGCAGTCTTTGTCAGCCATCATTAAAGCAAGGATTTATCAGACTAAGCTCTAAAATGTGTTGGGGCATGAAATTCTCCAGATAAAATTAAAGGCCCTATTCCCCACATATCCTGATCTCCAATTTTACAAGTTTTGATGAAACATGATTCAGGAGGAATGCTTTTCAACTGGGAGCACTCAACCATGTTCAACTCTTCAAGGCAAGGTAATACCACCACGACATCTCCTCCACCACATGCGCTTTTCTCCTCCTCGAGGTACCATCCTTTTCAACTTGTGTTGAGGCATGTTGTATCCTAACTCCTACTACATCCACGACGGCAACACTCATTGCCTACACAACTAAGGCTATCTAATCCTTTAATCTCAAGAATTTCAATATGAGGAAGATGTCCTAGTGATAAAGAACCATGATGACTCACTGGAGCAATGTTTTTCAGCCTGGGACAATTTTCGATGTGCAACTCTTAAGGCAGGGAAACACCACAACTGCATCTTCTCCACCTCCTTCACTTGCTCCTCCTCGAGCAAGGGCAGAGAAGTGTAGGAGGCTAGGGTGGATTGTAGCCCAGGTAAAAAAATAATAATAAAAAACCCAAAACTCTCCTTGATAAAAAAACCCAATATTCTCCTTGCACTGCTAAGGTTCTGATTACTGTGTAATTTCTTAAGCCTGTTGGAGCGTGATTGCAAATATAAATGTCATTATGCAATTAATAATGCCGGACATGGGCTAAGCTGAACATGTTATTAGAAGCTATTTTGAAATCATGAGATGACATGATTTTATCATTATGTAGTTTATATTCCATGAATATCCTGCTAAGACATTCATATTTTTTTATCTTGCACTTGTCTTCCCTAATCCTCTATTATTCGTTATAAATTATAATGAAAAATCAAGGAAACAAAAAAAAAATTTATGTTTTCATTCTTTAAACCAAGTGAACAAACATCAACTAGTAAAGAGCATTCTCCATCCAATATTGATATATCAAATCATAGTGACCAACCTCTTTTTAAATCTCAAAGAGTTGAAATTGATGTTAATACTCTTAAACGAGATTCTAGGATACGAATTTTATTATGGCAACATCCTATTAATCAACAAGATGAAATTAGAAGAGCTTACATCAAAATGGGTCTATATCAACCTAAGTTAGCAAAGTATCCGAGGACTGAATCAGGGAGACAATATCATCGATTTCAATACACTTGGTTTGATCAATTTTCTTGATTAGAGTACTTTCCATTAAATGATGCAATATTTTGTTTTCCATGCTTTCTCTTTGAAAACAAAGTGCCTTGTCATTCTATATTCACTACCGAAGGCTTTAGAAGTTGGAAGATGGTTAATAATAGGGTTAGATGTGCACTTTTAATTCCCACTTCTCCACATAACTTTGATGCATGTAAAACTGTGCTTCGAAATAAAATAGAAAAGGAATTCTTAGCAGATTCCATGATGATTTATATTAAACAAGAGTTTGTTGAAGATATTGATTTGGATTCAATTATAGATAAATTATATTCCACAAAACATTGAAGGGTGCAACTTTGATAATGTAATTTTTTTTTCAATTTTATGTACTTTAAATTTTATTTTTTTATATTTTGTGTTATGTATTTGGATTGAAACTTTATTGCTAACTTAACAAATTTATATAAACAAGTTAATAATTGATCTTAAAAAATAATTTATGTGTATTTACTTTGTAGCCCAAGATAAGAAAAATTCTTGGCTCCATCCTTGTCCTCGAGTCACTGTCCATTCAACTAGAGTCTCCATTCTCATGAGAGATAATCTTTATAATGCTTGAAACACTACTGCCGGAATTGTCGTGTATCCCTATCACATTCACCACCGCTATAAAATTCACTGCCTGTGTGATTCACACCATTCAGTTCTTCTATCTCAAGAATTTTAAGATATGGAAGATGTCCCAAAATCAGCTGGCATATGGCCATCTTCACTAAACTAAAGATGCCTTAAGCTCACCAAATTTCTCATTGTTCTAGGAAGCTTTTCAAGTAACCAGCATCCACTGAATCTCAAAAGTTTCAGCTTTCCAATTGAAGCCGGTAACTCCGTGATGTCAGAACCCTACAAGTTCAGAGTTCGCAAGCCTTCGAGTTTCCAGGACTTGCTGAGGACATCAACCCTTGAGAATACCGCAGGCTGTTTTCCGGCACCAAAATCTAGAAATTCCGGTTCATCTCTGAAATAATAAACGAGATTTAGATGACGAATATACAGGCCGATTCGTCTTCAGCGGAACCAACATCCAAAGTCAAAAGTGTCTGATTTTGAAACCAATAATGCAAGATCAGGCATCTTGAAACCTGGTATATTCTCAAACTCGTCTCTTTGGACATCTTGGAGTGCAAGAGAGTCATTAAAAAACAAGTCACTTACATCTTCCTTCCTATCACAAAGTTCAGTTTTCCTGTAAGCTGAGGAAATCGGTTTTCCAAACCTGCGCACCAGCTGCGAGAGTCCCTTCCCCTTCCTCTAAATAACAAGGTAAGCTTCATAGCTGCCACCTATACATCGAAGGGGCTTGGGGTTTTAGGTTTGGTTTCGAGACACGGGATCGTCGTGCTAGGCTGGACAACAGAAGGCAGCCTTAGAAGCCAGAGGCTGGGAAAGCAAAAGAGCGAGCACTAGGCGTATTATCCTCTTCCTCCCGCCCTAGTAGTGGAGTAGTAGCACAAATTCCATATCATTTTTGAAAATCTTAAGAAAAACATCGAGGTAGAGATGACCAAGGCAAACACAGAAACTTAAATCTCAATGTAGGCAAGATTCGATCACCATAACTTGGTAGCATCACTGTTTTCTACCGATAGCCATTTTCCCTTCTCCTTTAAAAAGCTACATATCACCTAAAACCAAGGATATCTTGGTTTATTTGGGCAAGGATGGATACCGAGCAAGCAACACATCAGATCAGGACAACAACGACATCTCACTGTTACGGGTTTCAATGGCACAATAACTCATTGGAAACCATCATTCTAGTACCAAAAAACTACAGGCAATCACAAAAACTGACAGCATAAATTTCTACTAATCATTTGCCAGACAAGATAAATTTCCAATATCTTATTATTCTTCAATTTTCACAAGGTCACTAAAGCAATTTCTACTGTTTTTTTTTGTTTTTTTTTGTTTTTTTGTTTTTGTTTTTTTCAGTTCTCCTTATGTACAAGTTACAACATTGGGGGAATATGAAGCGATAGAGAAAAAGCACAAGCACCTCCTAAACTTGCAGACAACACCAAAAAGGATATACCCGGGAGCCAGAACCTCAAAAAGGAAGAAAAAAAGAAAAGAAAAACAAAACAAAACCTCAGCAGTCAGCAGCCCTGAGAGGTGCAGATGATTCCCCCAGTATACAATATACAAAAACCATATTTCCCCAGCAAGCAAACCAAACTCCTGCAGCTAACTTCAATATCCATCTTGTGACTGTCAAAATTGCGAGGATGTTACCAGGAAATGTTCATTGCAGCAGGCTAATGGCCGTCCTTCTTCATGGACCTCTCTTTGGCACGGAAGTCCTCCAAGCTACGGTATTCTTCTCTCAGTAACCTGTCCAATTCTGGATGTTTCTTTGGTTCTTTGTCACCTAGACCACAATAATAGTGGAAGGCCCTAATAGCAGAAAAGCAAGTCTATTAAAGCAAATACTTGTAGCAGCAAAATATACGAGTGGAAATACAAGCATCAAACTCAGAAGAGAATGCAATGCACAAGCTGTTTTTCTGTAATTGCGTTTTCCTTCCACAAGACTTGCAAGAGATGAGAATAGCATACAGCTATACATTCTGCCAATTGTCCTATATTCTACAAATCCAGGCAACTTTAATAAATAAATAGAGCATAGATAAGTTAAAAAACCAATGTTTGTCACTTGGTAATCTTTTATCCTATAGATGTTTCTATGTCTTGAAAAGGAGTCCAACCCATGCCCACCTCCAAATCCTCATCTCAGGAGTTAATTGCGGTTGTTATTGCTCTATTGGGTCAAACATCAGGTTATGTTACAGCTTTGCGTTTAACTTTACCATCACAACAAGATTGTATTTTAGGCAATTTTCCCATTTAATCATGTAAGCAAAAAGTGGTCATTTTTAAGCCCAAAAAGATCCAGCACGAAATTAAATTAATTTTCATATAATATTTGTTTCTTGCTTTCCTACATTAGCATATTCTACCGAGAGGTTAAGCTTAATCACATGATGTACAAGATATCCATGCCTTGTGAAGCAGGCAACCTAAAGCACATGCAGTCAGTCAGTTGAAAAGAATATTCAAATAGTATTACCAATATTTTTCGAGGCCATAAATGTTGCCTTTGCAATAGAAGTCAAGGGTGAGTTCTTCAAAGTCCTTGTACAGGTCATCTCTGAACTCCTTCTCCAAACCATAGCTGAAAATGAGAAACACAATTGACAGTAGCAAACAATTAAATAGTAGAATCCATGCCAGAACAAGCACAATTAGTACCTATTACTTTCCCTAAAGTAGGGAAAAGATATATTTGAAGAATGGTAATGGTTGAAAAGAGCAACAAATCTCGGATAGAAGCTCCAGTATTTGAAAATAACAAAAGTATAATTTATCAACAATACCTATAGAACCTGAAAAGGCACTCCATCCCATAATAGTAATTAGCAGAAGCATCTTCCAGAGCAAATTTTCGGAACTCATTATACATAGAAGGGACAAACATGTTTCTAAGGAAGTACGACCAAAACCTATACAGAGTGTTCATTTCCTGCATGGAAAATGATTTTTTAAAAAAATCACAATAATCAAATTACATAATGTTAAGCACACCATTCAAAAATTGGAAACAGGACAAGTAATCCAATTAGGAAAATTAAAAAAAGAAAAAGAAAATTGACTTCAAGACATGCCAAGATGGCTATCTATGTTAGTGATTAAAAAAAATCCCTTGGCTTACCCAAAAGATCCATAACCTTTAATATAAGAATTAACATTAACCAAATAGATCAACACCATGCAATCTAGTGCTTAGAGTATGTTCAACCTGGAAGTATAATTACTTAAATAATAGACAACAAAAATCAGCTAGTGGAATAAGAATGGATGAGATTTAGAAAAAGAAGGATAGGAAGGATCCAACTCCAGCACATCGCATAGTTCTCAAACTAATCTAAAATTATATTTCTCCTCTAGTCAATAAACATTTAAATGAGAAATTTAAGAAACACACCTCACTGCAACCTATTCCCATCTTCTTTCTATCATTTAAGCACCGTTTCCGATACTTCAGGTACCTAAAAGAGAAGAGAAACAGGTCAGCAACCTTTAGCTATGAATGCACATATGCCCCCTCCCAAAAATAAAAGACACGTACTTCTGCTGTTTAAAGCCATTTTCTTCTAAGAGTTGATGGCTGGGATGCTGAAATGGTGGAAATGAATTTGGCATGGAACCCACTGGTGGACTGCTGCCTGAGAGCATGCCATGTGGTGAAACACTCAGCTTTGAAGACCTGGGTCTGTGAAGTTAGGATTTAGATGGAAAATATTTAATCAGGTGACATGGATAAACTTAGCATATTGCAAATAACATCCCAACTCATGAAATTAGTGATCAATGCCATTTTATTCTCTCATCAGAACCTAAAGAAAAATTCTAGAATAGTGCCACCATATATTAATAATGTAGCAAAAATAAATAAATAAACAACAAGAATAAAAAATATGCAGAAAAGAAATAAGAGGCTTAGGCAAGGGCCAGAGTCACTTAGACTGACCCATGATTTTCAGGAGGTGTAGAACTAAAGAAAAATCCAACTGAATTACTTGGTGGACTTTCTGATATGATTCCAAAATTATTACGACCAGTGCCATGATTCCTAAAGTTGCTGGAGAAGAATCGTTGTGTATGAGATGACTGCTGCCTGGGAAAACCTTTGTTTTGTTTCCTTGTGTGGTTGGAGCTTCCTGACTCTTCATGGACACAGCTTGCAGCGGAATTTTCACCAGCCTTTGAATAGCTAGAACTATTCTTTCTACGATTAGATCGCCTTGTTTTTAGCTCCTGCCAGTAAAGAGTCACATTTAAGAATTTTTAGACAAGCATTGAGGATTTACAAAGAAAGTGAAAGTGATGTATTGCAACTTAATTAATTAGAAAATGAGTATAACAGAAGCCTCAACCTGCTCATAGAAGTATAAACCATCATTTATTGCTGAAGCAAGCTCAGTTGAAATAGATTTTGATTTATCCCCAGATTTAATAGATTCTTCTCCTGGTCTACTATTCTGCATAGAAAAAGCCCACAAGTTATAAAAATGTTACCAAATTTATGGTCTGACTCATGCTCATACATGCCTACATAATATATGTCGCTCACATGAATACATATATGGAGGCTAAACTATAGCAAAAACCATCATGCAACAAATTGATAACTGAGAACGGAGAAAAAGTAAAAACTATCACTAAAATAAACCTAATTGACCAATATACATCATCATTTCAATTCAGTAATTCAGTTTGACCCAAATGATGCACATGAAGTGAAAAAGGTTGCTTATCGCAAGGAGTTGAGATGTGGCTTTCAAACAACTACAACCTGTAAGAATCAAAACTGTGACAATATAATCCATAATTGATTAAAGAACAAAAAGGCATATGCATGGCATATAAAACTCTGAGACAGCAATCAGCTTCCTTTAAAAGAAAAAACACTAAGATGCAACAGAGCACTACAAAAACAGCCAAATTCTCACGTTATCACATCCATATAACTACACAGATATGTCTATAAGTCGCTATGGTCTATGCAGATATTGAACAGTAATAGTAATAAAACAAGGAACATACAATTATTCTTTCCTAAGAATAAAAACTTGCCAGCAAACAGCTTTACCTGGGTGACAATTACAAGTCTTTGAACATCCTGATCATTGACCACCATCTCATCCTCTTCGTCATCCACCCTGGAAAAAAGAAAGGCATGGTTTCAAATCATGTGATGTTTGAGGGATTTTGTTTCCTACTAGGAATTCTTGGTGCCTACAATATAGTGCCTTATTGCATGTATCAACAGATGTTTGATGGAAAAAAAAAACCTTTCCTACCTATCCTTTCTCTTCATACATTATCCTTTTATCCAACAATTGAAACTACCACGTTGTTTTTACTTGCATCTATAAATAAGGTCTGTGAGAGCTAAAAGAATGAAAGTTATTAACAGAACATTATTGTTCTAGTATGACAAAAGGAATTTTCTTCAAACTTCAAGACAGCCTCTGCATATATGCTCAAAGTAATGCAGGCCACATGACTGCCTGGAGAATCTCTTTATTGATATGTGGGAATCTGAGAATTTGACATTCCAAGAACACATACTGACAGCTCAAATGGTACTCATCTTTAGTTTTTCTACCTCTTATATGGTATGAGAGGTCCGAGGTTCAAACAGTGAGGAGGCGTTGTCAAACAGAGGTGGGACCCAGAGGGGACAATGTCTAATATGTTCCAGGGGACTCCATGGACAGGGTCCTTGGAGCTGCACCACCTCAGATAAAAGGGGGACCCATGCACATGGAACTACATATAGTTTTTTTCAAAGGGAAGTTTTGAGTAAGATAGTTTAGCCTTGGTGCTTTGCAGTGAGACTAAGATGTGATACTAATTGGATTGTGAGATGCATCCCTCTTAGGTGCAGTACATCAAGACTCCTAGCAAGGCAATCCTAAACTCATAAGAGTGGAACTGTGTGCTAGGGCTATTCTACTTTCTTATGGTGGTTGTAAGTTTTGTGCCTTTTGTCCGCTTTTAACCACTAGTTCCTCGTCTAGCCAATCAAGATCCAGGAACCAGCTATACAAGTCCTCAAATTTGTGAACTTTCAATTTCCATACTTGATCACCACATTCATCAAATTTCACATGACATCCTTAGCAGTGTCGGTTCTTCCCATTATTTCTTCTACTCTGTTTTCAACTATGTAAAAAAATTGTTCCAAGTGTCTTGAGAAATAGGCAAATTTAGAATCAACATGGCAAGCTCCCAATCCTTATCCTACTTCAACGAAACTAGAAAATGGCTTTGAAAACTTATATTAACTTCACCAACAGCAGCCTGTGATCTCAATTTCCAGTACCTAAATCCCAAAAGCATATCAGACAAATTAGCTAAGCGACTAGATAGCAGGTGGAGAAACCATGTTGAACCCCATCAATCATGTCTGCCTGAAGAAACTTACTATGAGTGAACTAATGGACACCAAATGCATCCAACTTATGCAGCACATGAAATTGCAAGGATAAGGTGGCGTTTACTTTTAGAAACTAAATTTTCATTCCTTCTTTTCATCTTTCTATATTATTTCTCAAGAAAACATGTTTACCAACAATTAAATTTCCGAAGTAGAAAACAAGGATTGCATTCGGATTGTTTCTAAAATAAGGAATGATAGAGAGATTAAATGGCTGCTGAACCATAAATGGCACTTGCTTTCTAAAGTGGAGAATGAGGAAAACAACATTTAGTAGTTTTCCAGTTTTCTAAGAAAACAGTAACTGCCAAACATCTATCCACAGTTTTCTATTGTCTCGACAATAATTTTTTAGAAAGCTGGAAAATTCTCCACATGTAAACATGACCTGAATTTTTACTAGAGCCCAGATTGACATCCACAAAGCTGCCTGAAATAAAATATATGCATGTGAATGTAGCCTTAGGTCTTTAAATATCATAAAGAATATGTTGTATAGAGACCAGTAACTAGTCAACAATTCTTGTAAAGCCAAACTTAGCAAGAAAACAGTGATATAAAACCAAAGATGGAGAGAACCAAACAAATATAAGACCATGCAGTACCTTCTAACTGGAGAACAGCCATCATTCTTGAGTGATTTCTGCTCCAGCTCCAGCTCTTCATCAAGCATAAATGTGTTGGCAAAATCATTAGAAAAATCCGCAAGATTCTGTGCATCTTCCATGCCTTCAGTCACATGATAATTGAGTGCTAAAGGCCTAAATCCTTGTGTATTGTTGGGATAGGGAGTGGTATAACAAGCACCAAGATCAGAATCCCCATCAAATCCAGGTTTTCCAGCTTTAAACAAGACAGACTTCTCATCACCTTCCAGTTTACCAATATCTCCATTTGACAATTTCTTTGCTTCCTTGACTGGAGTGCAAGAAGATAATTCAGCATTTTCTTTGGAGAGACTGCTTGTGCTATCTTCTTCAGCATTCTTTCCAGGTTGGCCCTCGGAAGTCTGAGCTTTCAGGGACATTGCTTGCTGAGAAGAAGCAGGAATCCACTTTGACCAGTAATCACGTTTCCGAATCTTTTCACCCTGTTAATACAATGCCGACCACAATAGGAAGACTATTAGAGCAAAGAAACTAAGAATGAGACTTCATAAGTTGTCAATCTATCCCACAACTCTAGTTAAGCTGTCATAATTATAGATGGCCATAACATTAAGCACTTGAAACTTGTTCATTCACTATCAGACTCAAGCATCTTAGGCTCCCAAGTTCAAGGTTATCAATGTGGCTCCACTCAATACCAAGCTACAATTAAAGAAATACCACACAGCATGCGCTCATTCACATAAACAGCTTTCATAACATTTGCCAAAACCCCATCACAAATTTGACTGAAACTGACACAACTAGGAAAAACTTTTAGATACATTTCAAAAGGGCTAAAACCAGATCCCAGGAAAACAGTAAAGAAACCTTTAGAAGGCCACGGAAGTCGAATTGATTAATCATGTAGTCAACATTTTTGGACCATCCAAAGATATCCATCCTTTGAACAATTTAAACAGCTTTTGTCTGGTATGTCAATAAAAAATTAACAGGGAAGAAAATATCCATTTATACGAAATATGAAACACAATCTTGATTGATATACTACAGATCTTATAGCAAAATTCCAGATCCATCCCATCCAGCATGAAACATAAAGTCAATTGGTGAAGAGTATTCAGACCTGCACTTCTATTGAGCCAGAACTCTCCAGCGCATCAAGGATCAATGATACGTCTGTAGTCATTTTCTTAACCTGTGATACAAAATATCACATGCATGAATAAAATAAATTTTCCTTCAACTCTAGATACAAAGGAAGTGGATATGTTGAGTAATATAGCATAATACTTTACATGCAATATTGAATGAAATAAGATTCCCATTTCACACAGCGCTACACATATAAATACCATATAGAATTAAAAAAATACCCTTTTAAATTCAGCAATCGTGGATATGGGAACCCATCCCTGGTCATCCATCAAGGATATTAGATATCGGTCATTCAGCAGATTTTCATCACTGCATAAAGATGTGAAACAGTCAACAAATAATCAAGTTATTGCATGCACAACACAAATTGACCAACTTTTTGTAGCCAGTTCACTATAAGAAGTTCCAAGGGCATATTTTGGTGTTTTCATAGAAAGGCTCGGTTACTATTAATCAGCATACAAGTGTATGGAAGGACATACAACATTGGCATCCAATGATAATGGTAATAATTATTAAGCCGTAAAAGGACATAATTTTAGGAGTAATTTGTGGTCAGTTGGACTCATATATCCCATATGAACATATCTTTGACGGTCCAGTTTAGGCTAAAGCATCTCTATATAACAAGCAGATCCTCATTCCTTCATAATTGTGTTCACAACAGACAAAATTAATGATGCTGATGCTTCAATAATAAGAAAAGTAGGATGAAGGTCAGTTTCAGCCTCAGAATCCAATTGTGGCAATTTTAACCAGTTAAGTATGTCTGGAGTGAGAGAATCCAGAAGTAAGTCACTTTTTAACATTGCTTACCTGAAATAATACTCTATCTGTCTTATTATGCTAGCCCTCAAAGTTTGTATCTCTTGAGGAAGCATAGGAGCCCCTGGATTGATTGGATATGGAACAAAACGGGGAGGATGAGGTCCCCTAAGAGAGCCTGGAGGTGCAACAGGAATGTAGCATATAGGTGGTCCTGTATCACACATAGAGATCATCTTAGACAGCACATAATTTGACAACAAAAGAGTTAAAAACCCACGGTGAAAAAATGAACTGTACAAGAACAAGATATATCATCTATGCAGAACAGAAAAGCATGTATTACATAAATGAAAGTGAATGTCAAGGTGAGAAAAAACATCTAGCACTAATATCTAGAGTAAAAGCACTTGCATTAAATTAAAACAATTACCAGGGTATGATGGACCGACCATGAACCCTGGAGGTGAAGCAAAAAAAGGAGGCCTTATCAAATGCCTTGATCCCATACCCTGTTGCAACACGATGTTATCTCTGGGCCCAAATGCCCGTTGATGATGCCATAATTGATTCAAATGGCCACCAGATTCTTGCCCATTTGGCCTTCGATTTGGAAAGTTAACAGCATAAGCATTGGGATCCCCTCTTGGTGGAGGGTGGACATTAACAGGTGGAACAAAAGGTTGCATAGGGGATGCATCTGATCCAGACTTTACCAAATGATTTTCAACAGGGGGAAAAGGTGGCGGCCCAGGTTGATATGCAAAACCAGAAACAGCAATGTGTGGTGGAGGAACTATAGCAGGGTAAACTGGTGGAATGTGTGGTTGCTGATAAGGGAATGGTGCAGGGAAAGGTGGTGCCCCATTAGGATTGCGCTTAGATCCTGATTTTTGATATCTTGATGGTGAATGCTTATTTGAAGAAATTGCGTTTCCAGATCCATGTGATCTCTGCTGCCCAGCCAACCCCTGGACAAACCATAAATAAGGCAAAATGATATTTCACACCCAAATTAAGCACACTAAATAATGTGTTCCCAGAAAGAGAACAATTGACATAAGATGTGAAATAAAATAAACTTCACAAACAAGATGCAGGAAGGGAAAGGATTGGTCTTTGAAACTCCATTTTGGTAACAACCATAAAACTTGATGCATTCATGTGTTTGATCCCAAGGCATAGCCAGCTTTCTAACTGTGCTTTTGCAAGCCTAAAAAGATTCCAAGGGAACATCAGAAACCCTGTTTCAGGTCTTATGGAATCATAAAGATATCTGACTGTATATTAGATTTATGGAACTCTAGCTCTACTAATTACTTCATAACACCAAACGTAATGCATCTTACAGCAAAAAAAAGAGAGGCAAAACACGTGATAATTTTCCAATTTGTTACGTCCCAACACCAAACATAAAACTGCAGTTCATAATTTAGATGGCGTTTCATATCTAAAATGAGCTACTTAGTTTTTTTCTCAAGACACCAGGTTTTCAAATTCAAATTCTGCAAAACTGAACTTTCTCTTGTTCTCCATTTTTCTTTCTGATGTCAGGATAGAGAAAAGATGGTTTCCAACATTTGTTTCTCTCAATATATATGCTTGTCAATTTATTTTAATTCCAGCAAATCATGTTCCACTTCAGCAAGTAAACACATGTTCTTCTCCCGCAAAGAAATATATTGGAAAATGGTGGTAAAAATGCAAAATGAACATCATAACCTTCTTTCCACCAAATCAAATTACTATACACCAAAACAAAATACCTCAACAGTGACATCATCAAGGATGCCACTTTGTAAAGTACTCATCAATAGTCCATTCTCAGCACACTGCCACTATTTATTATAGAGATAGCATACATTAATATACAATGCTTTCCTGAAACATTTTGATTACCAATGCTAAATTTACTTCTTTTTAAAGCATGATGCGATTTATTTATTTATGGACAAAAGTGACATCAAAAACACATGCATACACAAATAAATTAAAAACAAACCGAAAATCAATGACCCCTCGAGGGTTTTCGTTATTTGACCATATCTCTCTCAATCCTAAATAAAAAAAATCCAATTAGAATCTGCACAAAAAACCAAAAACATCTTTATATCTTTATTCAAACTAGTTCGAAAGTTCACACTTTTCTCTTAACCTACAGATCTCAATATCATTGATTGATGCCATCTCATGAGATTCTCTTATCCTAAAGCATTTCTACACAAGCTTAACTTATCTCCATAATTTAAAATCCTAATTCTCACTATAAATTTGCAAAATTGACACGAATATCTTACATGAGTTTAAGAGCTTCTTTATTTAATATTAATTTATCAATCCACAGCAAGCTTAAAAGCATTTTAGCACATAATTATAACTTCATTTTCACTCAATTAAAAAAAAATCAACACTCTTAATAACTTTTTTTCCAATACTTTATTTCTTTCCCTGAAATCAATAAATTAACATTAAATTCACTCATATATTTAACATAATAAATAAATAAATAAATAATAACTAGAAATACCCGAGGCGAAGCTTCCGGTGGGGCAGCCGTATCACCACCAGCAGCCACCGTTACTGTCGGCGGCGGCGGCGGCTTAGAAGCAGAATCAGTGGGTTTCGACCGTTGTTGTTGTTGCTGTTGTTGTTGAGCGTCAGACAAAGCAGGCCAAGACTCGGCGGTGCCCATCACCGGAGCATCAGCGACCACCGGGGTCTTCCACGGCGACTTCGGTCCAACCATACTACTACCCTTTTGATCATCTCCCCTCTCATTCTCCGCCATCACCGCAACACTACTCTCTCTCGCGCGCGCGCGCGCGATCACAGTGATTAAAATCCCTAATTAAAGAGCGTAATGTACAGTGGCAAATTTATAAATTTTGAGAGAATGAGGGGTGAAAAGGGAAGGGGAGGAGGAAAGCGAGGGAGTGGAAAGGGAAAAGGGAAAGGGTGGAGAAGACAGCAGCTGTGAGCGTGTGCTGTGTTGTGATTGTATTTTTTATACAGTGGAGTGGAGAGAGTAAGAAAGAGTAGGCCTTTTATGGCTGTTTCCAGGGTTTTTGGGGGCGTGTGTCGGAGTGGAGGGAGAGTGGAGCGTGTGCATAGCAATAATTTGGGGTTCGTTGTCTTTTTGCTAAAACGGAACTGTTTGTCGAGTGGCAAGGGAAAGAAAGGGACAGTAAACTGTGTAAAACCCTAATGTAGACAGTTGGAAATGGGCTGAGATGGCTGGGCTATCTGAGTTAGGTTGGGCTGAGATGATCTAGGTTTTAGGATCCTCTATTGCAAGTATAAATGGGCTCTGTAAGCCTGCCAATACAATTTGAAGCCCAAATAACATGCACACACATGGTAGGG
Source organism: Populus davidiana x Populus alba var. pyramidalis (assembly GCA_027475595.1). Lineage (NCBI taxonomy): Eukaryota > Viridiplantae > Streptophyta > Magnoliopsida > Malpighiales > Salicaceae > Populus > Populus davidiana x Populus alba var. pyramidalis. Next base: position 173,385 of record JANKYH010001487.1, on the reverse strand, counting down.
AATGTAAATAAGAGTTTTTATTTTCCTCGTTAATTTCATTTTACCTTCCCAATTGTTGGGTTTATTAATTTCAACAAAAAAATATATGTTATTTATCAATTACCTTATTAACATTGCATCAAATTTATGAATTTTTGCAATAAGTAAAATGTAATTTAATTAGATACAGAAAAGTTTTAGATAAAATTTATGATATGCATATCTTTCATAAAAATCATATCCATTAAAAAATAAAATAAAACCTATAAGAGATCAAAGGAATACCAATGTTAGCTTCGTACGAGAGAGAGGAAAAAAACAGAGCAATCCTTGTAATTTTTGCTAGAAGGTACCCTATTGGCATTTTAAACCTTTATTTACTTCTAAAAATGTTGATATTAGTTTTTTTTTGCAATATTTTGGAATTGAATTTTCATGTCTCCGAACCCATGTCGTGGTGTATGTGATAGTGGCGGAGCCAGAGTTTTTTTCAATGAGGGGGGAAATTATATAGATATGCATTAGAAATTAATTCAAAGCATATATACTAATTCATATCAAGTAAAATAAATTTAAAAATACTTTCAAAATGAAAAATCTTACATTATAATTGTTCTCTTTGAGTTTTCATATTTTGAAACCGTTTCATAATAGCTTTATTATCAATCTTATCGAAGATATCTTTCTCAATGTATACAACCAAACTATCATCCATCCACTTATTTCCCATCCTATTCCGCAATCTACTCTTGACAATATGCATAGCAGAAAAAACTCTCTCCACTGTGGCAGTTGCAACTGGTAGAAGTAATGATAATTTGATAAGCATATATATTGATGGAAATATCAAATTCTACTTTGGCCCCGTTTGTTTGCTGGAAAGTAGTTTTCTTTTGGAAAGTAAATTCCGAGAAAGTATTTTTCCGATGTTTGGTAGTGTAATGGAAAATAAGTTGGAAAACACTTTCCAGTGTTTGGTTATGTCATGGAAAATGAGCTGGAAAATAACTTATTAATATTTTATTTTTCTCAAGTTTATTAAAATAATGAGGAACAAATCTTACAAATTAAAAAGTTAAATGAGAATGAAATTGAAAAAAAAAATAATTTCATAAATTATCTCAAGTAAAATAAATAATAATCAAAATAATAGAGATTAATTCTAATTTTTTTTTAAAAAAATAAAAGATGAAGAAATTAAAATAATAATAATCAACATTTCATAAATTATTTCAAATAAAATAAGTAACAATCAAAAGAATGAGGACCAAATTTGATAGATAAAAAATTTCAATAAAAAAATGATAAGGAAAAAGCAAATAGCAATTATAAAAATAAGGACCAAAGTTAATATAAAAATAAAATTTTAAGAGATGAAATTGAAAAATAAATATTCAAAACAAAATATATACAACAATCAAAAGTTTGAGGATCAAATTTGATATAATCAGCAAATAATGACATTTATAAATTTTTCACAACTTCTGAAAAGTGTTTTCCGCCCAAATTTTTCAGGGAAACACTTTCCTGAAAACCAAGCCAAATTTTCCTTTTATTGGAAAGTGTTTTTTGTTGACCAACTTCCTAATGGCAAACAAACACAAGAAAGTTTGGAAAGTGATTTCCTGGAAACCACTTTCCGGAAAACAAACACAGCTAAAAGGGAAAACACTTTCCTGAAAACCAAGCTAAATTTTTCTTTGACTGAAAAGTGTTTTTCGTTGACCGGAAAGTATTTTTCGTTGATTAGAAAGTATTTTTCATTAACCAGAAAGTGTTTTCCGTTGACCAACTTTCCTAATGGTAAACAAGCACAGGAAAGTTTGGAAAATGGTTTCCCGTAAACTACTTTCCGGGAAACAAACATAGCCTTTGTTTTTACCATTTTCTTTGCAAGACTAGCAATACCTTCAATACCAGAGAACTCATCATCACCATATAGATCAATAATATACGTATCAAGTTGGTCACCAAGTACTATAAGGTCCACTATAGAGAATTCACTGGGATAAAAAAGAGCAAGACGAAGAAGCTTTTCTTTGTTGAAAGCAGAGAAAGAGTCACCTGGGTTTAAACATGCCACACAAAGAAGTAACTATGTACTCGTCTCAGTAAAATGATCATCCAACTCAGTAAGTGGCATGTCAATGATATTGTTAAACAATTCATAACAGAAATGGTGTAGGTTTGTAATCCCTTGAGATTTTCACCTTGAACGCCCATGAAGCTTGTACTCATCATCCATGTTTAGAATATAAATATCATGTTTGATGCAAAAAGATGACACTTCTTCCAGTAAATATTCCCAATCATTCTTTCTCATCATTTTGAATCATTCCTTTGATGTTTTCAATAAACTCATAGTATTTTCTATGTCTTGATCTTTTCTTTGTAATGCTTGTGAGAACTCATTAGTAACTGCTAGTATCCTTCTCAAACAATGAAGGATGAATACAAAATTAAATGATTCCATAATATATGTTAAAATGACTGCTTATGTTCTTTGTTCTGAGTTCATCCCATCCTCCCTTATAATCTCAAGCACATTAAGAACTAATGAAAACATTGCAAGTAGACGAATAATGTAACATAGTGGGAGCCCCAACGGGTGTCACCATACCTTCTAAGAGAAGTTTCTTGATTCAAGCCTTGTCCACTAGAAATTTCTCCATTTTCAAGTCCTTCAATAATTCTAGCATATTGTTTTTCTCTAATCACCTCCATCCTTTTGCATGATGCTCAAACTATGTTTATAATGCTAGAAATAAAATTGAAGACATCTCCAATTTCATTATGCTTCTTTGTAACAGCCACAAGAGTCAATTGAAATCTATGAGCAAAACAATGTACATAATATGCACTTGGATTGCTATTTAGAATAAGTGTTTTCAAGCCATTAAAATTCACCTCGCATGTTACTAGCTCCATCATATCTCTGGCCACGCAATCTTGATATGCTTAGCCCATGTTTAGAAAACAAAGCTTCAATAATTGCCTTGAGTGAACTAGCAGTTGTATCTCACACATGTTGAATGCCAAGAAAACATTCAATTATATGTCCATTGTTGTCTACATATCGTAGAACAACAACCATTTGTTTCTTGATTGATATGTCACATGACTCATCAATTAAAATTGAAAATAATGAGTCACCTAGATCTTTGATAATCACATTTGTAATCTTCTCTGTAGCAGCTTGAGTAATGTCTTTTTGAATATCTAGAGAAGTCAATTTGTTATGTCTAGGAGTTTCACTAAAAGTAACTCTTTTAATAGCTTCATTATTTCTGAAAAGAAAATGCAAGAGCTCTAGATAATTTCCTTGGTTGCTTGAACATTAACATTCATCATGGCCACGAAATGGAAGTCCTTGGTGCAACAAAAAATGAGCACACTCTATTGAAGCATTCAATCGAGTTCGATGATCACTTTGACTCTTTACTGCTCAGATAACAAAGTCATGATACTTTGTTTTTCATTCATCAAATTCTCACATTGATACGGTTCAGCCCTATGATATGACCCAAGTAAGGTCAGATTCAGATTTTGGCGTAAAAAACGCAACAATCCAGGTTTACGGCAACAATCATAATTCTCAATCCGACCGTTGGATCGGGCTAATATTTTATGTGGACTCTCCAAACATGTTTTACTACCTTGGGTTAAACATTCAAGTCAATCGGAGTTCGGGAAGGAACCACAATACTGGTCAACGGAGGTTGTATAAATTTTGTTATTCACTTCCATTTGACTTGTGTACTTCCTATTTGGTTACGATTCTTTTTCTATAAAGATGTGGTAGCTAGTTTTGGGAATTTTCTAGTTCCACAAGGATCTTTAATGAGTTGCAATATAATCTACAAGTGTGGCGGTGATTCATTAAGGTTTTAGAATCCTTTTCTTATAAGGATTTCTTATTCATCCTAGCTATACAAGGAAAGAAAGGGTAGTGGTATTTAATGACAGATTAGTTCTTTTTATTATTTTCTTTAATGTTTGGGCTTAATTAAAACTTTATTTTGAGCTAGGGTCCAAGGCTTGTTTGGATCAGGTGTTGGGCTTTTCAGTTTAGGGTTTTGGGCCAGTTTTGTGTGGACCTCATATAAGTCCACATAAGGGGTCCATTAGGGTTAATTTTTCAAGAACTATTTAAACTCATGTAAGCCAAAATCTCGGCAGCTTTGATGATCATTATTCTGAATTTTTCAGTTTTAACGTGTGAGAGTGATTCTTGCATTCTTCAATTCTTGAACGAACTGAATCTGACTTATCGAAGATTAACTGGTTTCGTGGCATCATTCTAATCATTCCAATAGTGTTGGTGCCTTGGGGTAGGTTTCCAGTATGTCATACTCTTATCAGACCTCTTTTGGCTTTCCGGGATCAGATCTCAATCTTTATTGTGGGTTACGTGACCACGTGATCACGAGGTTCGCCTCAGTTGGTATCAGAGCTAGGCTCCGAAACAAGGTCATATCCTTTTGTTATTTTTGTTTTTTTTAGTGTTCCTTTAAGGTTTTCAATATTTGCGTTCATCTTCTTGTTCTTCGTGTCTATGTCATCTAAGCAAAAAATAAAAAAGGGTTATATTTCATTTTGTTACTGTCTCTAATCATACCAGTATATTAAAACTAAAATAAAATAAAAAGAAAGAGAGAGAGAGAGGGATTAGTTGAAATTTGAAGGATAATTTATGCCGTAGAAACACAACTCTTAGTGAACCATAAGCAAACCACCTCAGAATCAATTGAAACTTTATATTCATACTATTAGGAGTGAGATCGCATCATATGTCAAATATGGGCATATTCTGATGTTTTTTGCTTAAGGTTTTAATTCGAGGTTCAATTCTGCCGCAGAAACCTTACTCTTAGTGAACCATAAGAAAACCACCTTGGAATCAATTGAAAGTTCATGTTCAGTATATTGGGGGTGAGATCGCATCATATATCAAATTCTGCCGCAAAAACACTACTCTTAGTGAACCATAAGCAAACCACCTTAGAATCAATTGAAACTTTATATTCTATGTATTGCGTATTATATCGCATAACATATTAAATTTAGGCTTATTCTAATATCAGAATCTGGAGGTTTTAATTGGAGGTTCAATTCTACCGCAAACTGATCATACAAAGGGTTTATGTACCTAGACATAATATAACGCCCTATAAAGTTTAATTTGTTGTTTGTTTAGTATCAGAATACTATATATTAAATTCAAGGTCAGTTGGATATCGGTTTCTTAAGGTTCCTGAATTAGGTCTTGTTTTGTCGTAACAGGTCTGTTTGGTGTTATCTTTCAAAACTTGTTTTGTTTTTATTGATTTTGTTCCTGCCATTATACTATAATCATATTTTGATATTTGGCTGTTGTTTGAGTCATTTTCATCACTTTCACATTTGTTTGTCTTTTTCGATAAGTTCTGGTCCAAACAAAAGTCAGATTCGTAATCTCGAATCTAAATCAGTGTTCTTCCTGTTATAAACTCTATTCTTATCGTTGTTGTTTTTTTCCTATCTATATCATGTATTCACCAAGGGAGAGGGAACAAAGGAGGATTGTAGATCAATGATGCGAAAAACTAAGCTATGGTTTGGGGGTTTTAGAACGAGAAGTTGATAAGTGTAGAAGATTATTCTATGATCTTCAAGCTTCATGGGAAAAAGAGGTACAACGCCAAAAGGATGAAAGACGAAGGAGAGTCGATGTGGTCATCATTCAAAAGTATGTACGCAAGTGGTTAGTACGGCGTGCTTATTTGAAATTCTTGTTAGTCACTACTTCTATCCAGTGTTGTTGGAGAAAGGTGTTAGCAATGAGGGGATTTCGAAAGCTTAAACAAGAGGCTACTGAAGTCGCTATTAATCCTATTCAAGATTCGAGGGCGAATCTTCTTGAAGAGGGAGGGAATGATATGGTTCAGCCCTATGATATGACCCAAGTAACGTCAGATTCAGATTCTGGCGTAAAAAGTGCAATAGTCCAAGTTTACAGCAACAATCATAATTCTCAATCTAACCGTTAGATCGGGCTAATATTTTATGTGGACTCTCCAAACATGTTTTACTACCTTAGGTTAAACATTCAGGTCAATAGGAGTTCGGAAAGGAACCGCAATACTGGTCAACAAAGGTTGTACAAATTTTGTTATTTACTTCCATTTGACTTGTGTACTTCCTATTTGGTAAGGATTCTTTTTCTACAAGGATGTGGTAGCTGGTTTTGGGAATTTCCTAGTTCCACAGGGATCTTTAATGAGCTGCAATATAATCTACAAGTGTGGCGATGATTCATTAAGGTTTTAGAATCCTTTTCTTATAAGGATTCCTTATTCATCCTAGCTACACAAGGAAAGAAGGGGTGGTGGTATTTAATGACATATTAGTTCTTTTTATTATTTTCTTTAATGTTTGGGCTTAATTAAAACTTTGTTTTGAGCTAGGGTCCAAGGCTTGTTTGGATCAGGTGTTGGGCTTTTCAGTTTAGGGTTTTGGGCTAGTTTTGTGTGGACCTAATATAAGTCCATATAAGGGGTCCATTAGGGTTAATTTTTCAAGAACTATTTAAACTCATGTAAGTTAAAATTTCAGCAGCTTTGATGATCATTTTTTTGAATTTTTCAGTTTTAACGTGCGAGAGTGATTCTTGCATTCTTCAGTTCTTGAACGAACTGAATCTGACTTATTGAAGATTAACTGGCCTCGTGGTGTCATTCTACTCATTCCAATAGTGTTGGTGCCTTGGGGCAGGTCTCCATTGTGTCACACTCCTATCAGATCTATTTTGGCTTTCCAGGATCAGATCTCAATCTTGATTGTAGGTTGCGTGACCACGTGATCATGAGGTCCGCATCACACATTTTGTCCGAGCTGCATTGTGACTACTATTAGACTTTCCAATATGAAGATCAAATATTTCCTTCTTTTTTCAATTTGAAAACCTATCACCCACAAACGAATCAACACCCCCTTTTGATTTAAAGAGATAACAATACAAGCAAAAGGCATCATCTTTGGCTATGTTGTACTCTAACCATGTTGGGTATGCACCAAACCAACCCGGATTAAAGCGTCGTAGTGTTGATATATTCCCAAATTGTTTTTGAGGAAAATCATAGTGTGAAGGTTGACAAGGACCTTTTTGTAGATAAGCTCTTCAGATTGCATCCTTATCATTTATATGGTATTCATAAATTGGTCTTCTTAAGCCAGGGTCAACAAGGAGAGTATTGGGGTTGATTTCAATGACTTTTCTTTGAACTTGATGGAGTTACATGACTTGAAGCTTTGATTGACTCTTCATCCTCAAGGGATTTACGCTTGAAATACTTATCTAGTGACATGTTAATTTAATATGAACCTGCTGGATTTTTTTTATCATCATTAGTGTCTACATAATAATTAACACAACTACATAATAATTCACTATTAAATAAAAATCAGTTGAGTTACACAATAATTCTAAATCTTCCATATGAAATTCATAGCAAAATACACATTAATTCATCAAAATCAAAACTTATTTCAATTCATATCTATATACATATAATAAGTATGTTGATTAAATTATACTTAATTATTTCTAGATATTTAATTGAGGAGCAACGCCTAGTGTATGTGTAAGAGAAATAATTCTTGAAAAACGTGCTTTCTACTTGATATTTTACTTACAAACAAGTCATATGAAAATATTAAATTTCAATAAACTACTCTGTCAATGCAAGAGATGTCAAGAATAGTGGTTTTGCATGAATATTAATTTATTCCTTTATAATAAGAAAATAAATATTTAATTGATTAAATTAGTAGATTTAAACATTTATTTTGAACATATTTATATCAACACCCATAAATTATCATAAACCCTAATATTTTTAATAACTAATTATAAAAGAATAAAATTAAAATTAAACAATGAAATAAATAGAAAAAATAAAGAAAATTTACCTAAAATATAAAGCAAAAGGCAAAAAAGATTAATTGCTTACCTATACTTGATGAGAAATTTGCATATGAGAGAGGCAAAGAACAACACAGCTCATGAAAAGAACAAAGCGGCAGAGCAACTCATGAAAAGAACAAAGCGGCAGAGCAACTCATGAAAAGAACAACGCGGTAAAAGCAGGGAACAAAAAATACTCTTTGATAGCTAGGGATTCCATATTTTAAAGCCGGTACCATCAATTTAATATGGAAATAAAAGGGAAAAAGGAAAAAAGTTGTGCAATGAGCTGTGTATATATATTATATTATATTTTAAGTCAACAATTATAAACAATGACAACTTTCCTTTTTCCTTCCCTGCAGTAACAATTCCCTAAACTAATATATTAATATTTTAAAAAAAAAAAAATTAAAGGGGCAATTGCCCCCTTTTGTCCCCACGCGGCTCCGCCACTGGTGTGTGAGACACACAATCCATCAAGCTCAAATAGTGGTAATTTTCATGAATTAAGACTATATTCTTCATATAAAATTGCTAAAATATTATTAAATTTTCATGAGTTAATATTCAAACTAATGTATTTACAAGTAATATGTGTGTGTAATATAAAAAAGAAGATAAACAAGTTATTGATGTTGTTACACTTGATAATGATCTTAAGATCTACTCACAGCTTTCCAGGCGATATATATAATTTTTAAAACAGAATATAAAATACAGGGCTTATAAATTTATGATGTGAATGAAGAAGCAAGTCTATAATTGATAGAATCTTCTATCAACATAGCATATTTAAGTTTACATAAATTTAAACATAATTTAAATAGAAGATATATTAAAGGTAAGATTTAAAGGAAACTTATTTAAAATTTGTATTGAAATAATATAGGAGATATTGGTTATAAAGGTTTGAATCCAAGAAATACGGATTTCCTTACAGGATAAGATATGATTATACATAAGGTTATAAATAATATTTGAATATATCACAAGAGGATAAATAGTCGATGTCTTTTACTGAGAAACTTTTCTATCAACTTCTGCCTTCAAAAGCCTAGGAGGAGTCTCTTTATATAGGGCAAAACGAGATTGTCTTCTTTGATAATTTTGTAAAGCATATGATTTGTTTTTTTAAAAGTTGAAAAGTTATTTGCCAATTAGAAAGTTGTTTGTCATTTATGAAAGTGGAGGATCAACTTTTTAAAATGTTAAAATGGTAGCTAGTTGTTTTAACCATTTGTGCCGACATGAGAAGATAGGCCTGATGGTTTGCAGGATTTTAACTTTTAAAATGGGCCAAAATATTTTTGGACCTCTTAAGTTTTTTTTTTTATAGAGACAATGACAATCTAAGATTTTTGTATAGGATGAAGGATACCACACCAGTCATCTTCATTGTCATCTGTTAAGCCGATTATAAATCCTAAGGATGATAAAGATGGAGAAGAATCGTTGTTTTTTGTGCTTTGTCGGAGTTGCTTCATATTTTGAAATACTCTTCCTCATATTATGCCAAGGAAAAAAATAGCAAAAGCATGAGATCTATGTGTTGGGAATTTGGACTGAGGATTTGAGTATAGAATTAAAGCATTTTGTTGTTGTTGTAACCATTCCATAAGAGTAGGTTTAAAACTTTTAGTTTCTACTACAAAAGAGCTCCACCATTTTACTTTGTATCTTTTAATGAGAATTTGATACCCATATTAAGTGTTGTAGTCAAAATGTCAGGAACAGACCCAATGGACAAAGAATTTGGAATAGAAAAAAAAAAGAATTAGTGAGAATTTTTCCTTAATTTATAAGGGTTTGAAATTTTGTTTGAAGTAAATGTAATTGTTTTCAACTAAAGGATGATGTTTGATTACTTCATAAGTATAACCAAACTAATCCTACCATTGAAGAAACTAGTTGGGTAAATTTAAAGTCATGATGAAATTATTAGAATAGAATAACCAAGAGGGGCTACCCTAAGAATTTTGAAGGGAAAAGGTGTTGAACCATGCTTATTGATAATCCCAATAAAAATAAGAATGAGAAATGAAATACCAAGTTTGATATGGTAATTGATTGAAAATTACATTGTTTGGTGAATGGGTTGTTTCTAATCAGAAGGATGAATGATATTTTGAATGATGCATATAGAATAGACGTATTGCAAATGATTTTGTTGAAGTTTGAAATGTTTGAATGTAATGTAAGTTGTTATCTCAAGTATTGTCATATAGTAGAACTAGGGTTTGGATAAATCCCAAAGTTTAAAATACTAGTTTGGAGAGAAGACTTTTATAATTGCAATGGAAAGATCAGGATGGAAAAATCCATTTTCAATAGTTAAAATATTTTGAAATTTTTGTTTTCCAATGCAATCAGATTTTTCTTTTGAAAGCTTTTGAGATAGTTCAAATAGAGAATTTAAATTAAAATTAAACGAGGGTTTTTATAAGGAAGAACTTGCTTCTGTTTTGAAAATTGGTTCAAGAGTTTCACCTACCTGAGAAGGCTAATGATGAATTATTATTGATAGTTTGTAAGGCTAGAAGCAATTCTAGCAAATTGGATATGGATCCTACCCAATTTTAGACATATAAGGAGCGTCATGCTTCCTCGTTTTTAATTACTGTTTCATGTCAGGATTTAATTGGTTTTGCAGAAGAAATGGTTGAGGAAAAGGGTTTTGTGATTTTTGAGATTTTGAAAATTTAGACTTTGTCTCTAGATTTGGATTTGGGAGGCATTGTGACCTGTTTTAGAGGAATTATATAGTTAGGGAATCATGAATGAAATTTATATCTCCTTTTATATATTCTATATCAAAATAAAAAATACTTAATATAGCTTGCTATCGGAAAAATTATCTATTTTAAAGCAATATTTTGACCATTTTTCTATAAAATTTCTTTAATAGATTTGCAATCAATACGTAAAAGAAATTTTTTATTTAATAAATCATTTTGAGATTTTGTAATGCATAACACAATGGAAAGAAATTCTTTTTTTATAGTAGAATAGTTTTTTTGACAATCATTACAATGTGCACATGTAAATTGAAGAATTTATTCTTTGTTTTTTTGTACTTGTTTAAGAATATTCTTGTAAGTTAATTCAGAAAATTTGTCTCAACTATTTTAGGAGCTAAGGGATTGACAATATGTAAACAAAGAATTTCCTGGATTTATTTTTTAATCTGTCGAACAATTCTAGTATGTTCATTAGACTATGAAACCAAGTTCTTTCTCAACCTATCATAAAAGAGTTTTTATATTCTACTCACATTAGAATAAAAGTTTAGAACATAATTAAGACTTCCTAAAAACCTTTGTAATTAAGTTTTTTCTAGAACTTTATCAGGAAATTTAGTAGCAAATGTAAATGATCTCTCAACAGGTATAATTGTTCATTGGGAGATATAATGATCAAGACAACAAATACTAGTTTGGAAAAGAGAAATCTTTTTTTTTAAACAACTAAACCATTTTTCTTTGCAACATAGAAGAATGTCTATAAATATTTGAAATGTTGTTCTATTGAATCTGAAAAGATAAGAATATCATCAATGTATATTATGCAGAATTTCAAATATACATTAAAAGTATCATTCATGATTTTTTGATATTCAGAAGGAACATTTTTTTAATCCAAATGACATGACATTCTACTCATATTGACCAAATAAGATTGTAAATGCAATTTTGTAATAATCTTTTGGATGAATTTGAATTTTTCAAAATCCTGATTTCGTATAAAACTTTAAAAATATGAATGCAAAATGTAATTTTTAGAAAAAATATTTTTTTGTTTGGGATTGAATATTTAATTCATTTCAAAGCTTTGTTCAAATATTTATAATTTATAACAAGCCAAGGTTTTTAATTTAAAGGTTCAATTTCAGAATTTTTATTAACATAAAAATCTACACATAACCAAAGTGAACTTGATTTTTGTATAAAACCTTTAGACTCTAAATCTTTGATTTCGAGTCAACAATGTTGTTCTAATTCAACATTCACTTAAATAGGTCTTGCTTTTCTAGGAATTTTTTTTTTCATTAAAATTATCATCATAAGGAAGATCACCAACATGTTTTCTCTTCCAAAAGGCATTTGGTAAATTAGAACAAATCTTTTTTTCTATCTTGCTTTGAAATTCTAAAATTCTTTTTAGTAAAATAAGATTTTATAATTGTTGCTTCTTTTTTTAGTAAAAAGACATCTTGTTTAAAATGTATGAGATGATATTGCTTTCCTCAAATCAATGTATTGATGTGATGGGTATGAATAAAACATGCCATGTTTAGATTTAAATTCCTAGTCTTTGGCTTTTCTAAGAAAGGAAAAAAGAAGTTTCAAACCATTGATTTTTGAAATAATACTTTCATGATCAATTTTGCAAGGAGTAATCATGTCAATAAAAGGAATGCCAAGAATAACAATATGATTTTTATCATTAGTAGCAAAAAAATTAGATAAAACCAATCATTAAAAGCTGATGCTTGAGTTTTGTATTTAATAACTAATTTAGTATTATTTGTTGTATAAATTTATTAAAAATCATCATTGTAAATTTTGGACTATTCCTTCTTTAATGCAATTCAAATATGCATTTGTATCAAACAATGCAATAATGTCTTTTTTAAAATCATTTGAAAAGATTATTGTAATTTTTATAATATGTTTTTTTAAAGTAATTTGAGTTAAAACATGTAGAAAATTTGCAAGAACGTGCTCAATATTTGACGATGCATGATCCAATGTATAATTCTTTAGGGTTTAGTCTTTTGATTTTGGTTTAGAATCGGACTGGTTAATGACAATAATGGCATAGTTATTTGGTAAGGTCATAGTTATTTAATCTGGTTAATGACAATAATGATTATCTTTGAACAAACTATAGTGTCTCTAGCTAACCAAAAGAACTCATAAGTTTAGTTATATATATATATATATATAATTAAGAATTATTAAGTCTTTTGATAACTTCAAGAATAAATTATTCATCTTGGTTTAAGACATTTATTTGTTTTGAAGTGTTATAGTTTGATGTGTCTGGGTCAGAACTGGATATTGCTAACTCATTTATTTGGAAGGATTCTTCAAAAATGTCTGACGGGCTGGATTTAGTCTCGAATGTTTCAACCAAAATGTTTTGGATATGATGGATAACTTATTTTTCTAATTGTAGTTCATGTAACTTTGTATTGATTCGATAAAATTTAGAGGTATGACTTTTCTTGCCATATGTGTAACATGTAATGTTTTAAAGGTCAAATTTAGGCTTGAGTTTTTGTTTTGATTGAAAATGTTTTATGGGTTTTGTAGTGGTTTTTTTTGTAGTAGGGTTAAGTTTTAGTATAGAAACATTTTGTGTTTATGAATTGATCTTTTATTAAGTGGTTTGTTGGGCTTTGAGGTGGTAAATTTGGAGCATGAACCACTATAAGTTGGTTTTGGTAAGGATAGGTCAAATTGTTGACAAAAACTTTCTAGTTCCTGTCTAGTTCTTCTCATTTCCCATTTCGGTTGTTTTTGAAGTTTAAGGTCTTGGCAAATCTTAAGATTATTTTTAGGTAAAACTAACAAGCTCACCATATGTTACCTAGTCTTAAAGGATTGTTTTGGAGACATAAATATCTTTGATTTTATTCATGACTCTTTCTCCTACAAGGGTCGGCAAACAAACAATGAATATTTCTTTCTAGAAGAGTTGGTTTGAATCTTCTTGGATCATACCCGCAACTCCGTAAGTGAAAGCCTCTCCCTCACTTTCCAATTTGCTAACTGTTATTGCTACTTTTATTCCCTTTCCTCTCGTTTACTCTCTTAGAATGGTCTTTAATAATCAATCAAAAGATAGTAAAAAAAAATTAAGTCGCGAGTCAAAGGTTTGGACCAATTGCAATTTATCAACATTCAAGATTGAGTGGCCTGGGAAAAGAAATGCTTATCTTAGGGCTAATAGGAAATCCTAAACACCATCAATTCATCCTCTTTTTCCAAGGATTTCATCCTACACCCATAGGCATACAGCCTGGCGGGCCTTCCCTTTCCGTCGGAGAAGAATCTTTCTATCTTTCATTACAGAACGCTTCACATTGGTTAGCCTACTATTTCGTCTGGTTTTTGGTTCCTAGTCTGATTTTATTAATAGCCATGATTGTTTCGACCCTCTTTCTAGAAGCACGGGTTCACCAGTGAACAACCTTCTTCAACCAATAGCAAAAAGACAATAAAAGGGCATAGAAAGACAAAAGGCCAACAATCCAAAAACAAGGGAGTAAAAAAAGTCTTTTTATACCATTGAAAATCATTGAGTTTTTCACATCTAATATGGAAAAAAGCTCAAATTTTTTTCTTTAACATGGAAAAGATCTCGTATAAAATATAGAAAAATGGTTAAAATAAGGGTTAAAACTGCATCTTAGATGTTATTTCCATTAGAGTTAAGGATATGTATTTGGTCTTTAGTCATTTGGATGGAGTTAAGGATTTCAAGGTGTTGGGTTTCAGTGAAATGATAATCTCATCATCCTTTTAACTGTAAAAAAAAAACCAGATATAAGGAGTTTAACTATAACTTTATTTGAAGTTCCAGTTTAGGTTTTGTAGGCATTGACAGCTATGATCATTTGTTGTAAGGTGTTTAGGATATTATATTTGGACATTCCATCCACGTTCCATTCATAGAGGGAAGATGTATTGAATCTGTGTTGGTTTATGACAACAAGTTCATTATAGAGGGATATATTAGGAGAAATGGTTGTTTTAGGAATAGGATTTCTCGAAACAAGTTTATTAATTTCATAAGTTTCTTTTTGGAAGGCTTCTTTATTAGTAGTTTGGGTTTGATAATTCTAAATAATGTTTATGTGGGTTGTGGAGATTTAAGGATTATTTGGGAGTCAAGAGCAATCAAGGTGGAGGGCGAAACTTTAAGGTGGTTAAGATAATCTTTAATGGCTTTAAAAAGCTATTTTTGTTGTTTTGGAATTAAGTTTGGCTAGTTCTTGTAATTTGGTATAGTTTGAATATCGAGTTTTTTAAGTTCTGGTCTAAAGGTTTTGTAGTTTCAACTAGAGAAACAATAATTTTTTGAATTTGTTTCTCTATTTTAGGCTGTTGTTTTCATATGGTATTAAGGTTGTTATTGGTGAAGTTGTTTTGCTAGATAACATGTTTGGTGTTTGTAGTGATGTCTTTACTTGGGTTTTTACAAGAGGCAACATCTATAATCTAACTATTATAAGGTTTCTCAAAGATGTATGTTTAGATTCAATAAAAGTACAGCTAGTAAGTTTTGAAACATGAGTTTTATTTCTAGATGTTTAAGGACATGTATGCTTTGAAAATAGATATGTAATATGGTATTCAAATACATAAAATGATTTGAACCAATTAAGAACAAAATTTAGATTTTATATAATGCAACAAAATTATAATATATTTTTTTATATTTCATATCTTTCTTTCATGAATTTTTTAAAGAACTAAGATCTCTTTTCAGAGTTATAGATACTATAAAAATCATCAATAAAATTTATTTTTATAATAAAATTTATTTTAAGAACATTCAGCTCATTTTAGATGTTTTCGGTTACAGATAATAATGTTGGAAAGGTTGGTGGGGAAAGTTGGTTGGTGTTTGTATATAATGGTTTTGGTATATTTGTTGTATAATCAACATTTTGAAAATTGATTTTTTAGATGAGTTTGTGTGGTAAAATATATTTATAACCAAGAGAATTTCATAAATTCTCCCAAGATTTATTGTACTGGATATAGAAGATTCATATGAGAATCTAGAATTGGTTTAATGTATATAGAATGATAGCTTAACTTTACCATCATCACTATTATTGGTTATTTATTTGAGTTTTGTGTACCCACACACACACATAAAAACAAATTTATCTACCATTGGTTCACTAGCCATCTACCATTGAGTATAAATTTATAAAATATTATATTTTTTATACGTTAATGAATTATCTTTGTAAAAAGAAGAGGAAAAAAATTATGTTGATTATTTTAAACACACCTATTAAGTTTAGCTCGACTTGATGGGTTAACTTGGAATCCAACTAACTTGATTTCTAACCTGGGCAGGATATAAGTAACCCAATCTAGAATTGATTTAATAGACCCAATGAGTCATCTCATGCCTCTGATAAGAACCTATTTTAAAATTTAAATTTTTTATAAAATGATTTCATTAAAAGAAAAATTAAAACATATTGATTAGGTGACTTGTAGAATAACAATGAGTACTCGAGGGTCGGATTTCTTATTACTCATATCATATTCATTATATATCAAATAAGAAATTTAGATATTTATACATTGAGTTTTGAGTATTTATTATCTATTATTATTTATTAAAAAAATATTAAATAATAATATTATACAAGAAATTTAGATATCTGTAAATTATCCATTGAGTTTTTAGTATCATGAATATTCATTATCTATTACTATTTATTACTAAATAAAAAATAAAATAGTTAATTAATTTATTTAAAGTATATATATATATATATATTGTATGATAAAATGATAATATTATACAATGAGATATGTATATTATAATGTATTAAAAAAATCTAAATATTCTATAAATATATCTATATGATATAAATATATATATTTTAAGGTTAGGTTTTTATGGATTTTAATTCAAGTTTGATAATATACGTAACATACCTATTATTTATTTAGTAAAATAACTATAAAAAAAATTCTTATATATTATTTGAATATCCATTAAATTCCAATTAAATTATTGATTTGGGATAACTTTTGACTTAGCCGGATTTAACATCTTTAATTATAAATAGAAGAAACAAAAATTAATGAGTATTATCGGAAAGAAAAGAGTAAAGAAGCGCTTGCAAATACACTACGCGGCACTCTGCATAAAGATAATTTATAGATAGAGTGGAAAGATAGAGGAAGAAGAAGAAGAAGAGTCGAGCAAGTACCCAGCTGGCTTGACATTAAATATTTCTGCATAGAAGAAATGGCTCCAGCCCTATCTCTTAGGCCCTGTATCTCTGCTTCTTCTAGTAATTGGAGGTCTGTTCTCCTTCTCCCTCTCTCCCTACCTCAATTTTGTGTCCTTCTAGTCTTATCTTTAGCAAGAAAGAAAGAAATGCTTTGTTTTTGTTTTGAAACTGACCCTTTTGGATTTAACGCAGAAAGAAATTGCTCGTTCAATTTTCAGGTGGTTTATAAAGAAATGAGTGAAAAGTTTGAATTTTTTGAATTCTTAGCTTGTGAGAGTTTCTTTCCACTGAAAAGAAAGAAAGTTTTACCTCAAAAGTAGCGTTTTTGAAGTGGGAATCAGATTATTCTGCATCTTATCACATGCCATACGGTGGTCCGGTCATGTGATGATTTGTGTGTTTGTCATTGCAATGGTGTCTCCTTATATGCTATTGGGTTGCTTCTTGTTAGTTGTATCAACGAATTCTATTGCTTAAAATAATTTCTGAGCTGAGTGGTGCTTCTTTGCTTGTTATTTCTTAAGAAACTGGACTACAGCAATTTGTTTTTTCAAACATGAAAAGCACCATATTGGGTCTATTTTTTCGAGGTTTGTTTTGATAGTAGAGAGATAACAGTGCTTGTATACTGCTTTATGTTTCAGCCAGCCAAAAATGCATGCTAATCCTTTCATCGCAAACATTAAAATCCATCGAAGATTGGAAGTAGTGTCTATGGGTATGTTGTCTCCTAGAAAGTTTTTGCAAAAGAGAAGGAAAGTGGAAGTATTTAAAGATGCGTCCGATGAAGCTGATCAGAAGAATTGGAGGAGACTGATGAAGCAAATCGAGGATTCAGGTTCTGCAGTTTCTGTGCTTAGAAGGGAGAGAATCAAGAAAGATGGTCTTCCTAGAGACCTGGTTTTGGGCACATTAGTTAGGTTTAAGCAGCTAAAGAAATGGGATCTTGTTAGTGAGGTATGCAATAAAGGAGCTAGTGCTTTTTTGTGTAAATTGTTGAGATAATTATTAGCAGTATAAACTCAATAGAGGAAAAGTTAAAAGATTTTGACCATTTATAAAGTGAAGTTCAGATTATGAATTCTAGGCACAAGAAGTTGTGACTGAGTTACAGTACCTTTCAGGGTTTAGTGCTCAATCACTTCCTGAGGATAATAGATTGTATTCATATCATAGGATGGATTGAAAAATCCCTTTCATAAAGATTGGGATGTATGAGAACCACTGGTTCTTAAAGGCATAGCCTATGTATTGTTTCAATTGATCATCTCGACTGTGTTATTATTTCAGAAGGAAAAATATGGTTATGCTTGTTTATCAAACCTAGGGTGTTAGCATTTTGGTTTTAAGGAACCTTGTGTCTATTAGGTAGCATTTTTTTCTTTTAGCAACACGGGTATATAAGAGGTGGTTCATTGATTTAATTTCTCCTTTTCTATGACAAAAAAATTAAGTAGCTGTCCCGTACTCATTCCTGCTAGTGTTTCTATGATTTGGATGCTTAGACTGTGTGTTTTGCATGCTAATCTACTTTATCTGCTAGATTTTAGAATGGCTTCAGTCACAGCATTGGTGGGACTTCAATGAAATGGATTTCCTTATGCTTATCACTGCTTATGGAAAGCTAGGGGATTTCAATGGGGCTGAAATGGTTTTGAGATCTATGAATGGGAATGGTTATGTGCCAAATGTTGTATCACACACTGCACTTATGGAGGCATATGGAAGAGGAGGCCGATATAACAATGCTGAAGCCATCTTTCGGAGGATGCAGACCTCAGGCCCTGAGCCCTCCGCTTTGACGTATCAAATAATACTAAAAACATTTGTTGAGGTACGCTTACCTTTCTAAAAACACAGAGTAATATGCATGTATATGATGTATGTATGGTCATCTTTGTTTGCATTTGTGTTTTTACTTGACTTATTTGTGAGTTTGATTTCAAACTCAGATTTTGTGATCCATATTCTAATGAACTCATTAAAATACTAAGCTATGTACCTATCTTATGAGACAATGACAAAGCAAATTGCAATGTCCCTAGAAATTTGGGCTAGGTTGACAGCTGAAGTATTTAATTTCTCCCTGGCATGGTTGGAACCTTTGAATCATGAAATAGGCGCAGAACTAAAGAGAGTTTGACCATCACCATTTGACGTTTTAGAAGTCTCAAAAACTTGCATTTATTGTTTCACATTTGCTATTAAAATTTAGTCTGCAGCTTAAAGTAGGATTAAAATGTGATAGTTATGTTTTGCTTATGGGTCTACTGTGTGAATGAGTGTCTATATCACTATGTTTCAGAGTTTCCATGTCATCACATTCACATCAAATTCAAGGAAAAGACAAGTTTTGTGTGTGTGTGAATGAGTGCATGCTTGATTTATGTATCTGTTTCAGAGGTTTCCTTGTGTTGTGATCTGAAGCAATTATAGGAAAACTCATTCAAATGGACTCTTACTGAAATACTATGAATTCTACATAGATATCGACTGTGATCTGTGTGTCTATGCATGTAGAACCAGCTGGAGGTTTTCTGCATCGCTTTTCATGATTGTAAATGTGGGATTTTATATGTAATTCAATGAAAACACTTTTCTTGGAGTAAATGTTTTTTTTACATCTCTTGTCAGATTATTACCCATTTAAGGTAGAGTACCTTCGGATTTTTTGGTTTAAGGCATATGGGATGCAAATGACTAGACATGCTACTATCCGTAATTGTTTTCCTTGGGTTATCCTTTTCATGGGCCTTAAATTGCAAAGTGGATACTTTTGTTTGATACATCTTTCAGTTTAGTGATTTTCTTTGGGATTTTACTCCAGGGAAACAAATTTAAGGAAGCTGAAGAAGTTTTTGAGACTCTTCTCAATAAAGAAAAATCACCTTTGGAACCAGATCAAAAAATGTTCCATATGATGATATATATGCAGAAAAAGGCTGGGAATTATGAAAAGGCTCGTAAAGTATTTGCGCTGATGGCTGAGCGAGGAGTTCCGCAATCCACTGTTACTTATAACAGTCTAATGTCATTTGAAACTAATTATAAGGAGGTTTCGAAGATCTATGACCAGGTAATATTGGAGGAATTATCTAATCTATATTTCATATTCTTGGATTCAGAAAAAAGAGACATTTTGACCATGCAAGTCAATATTCAATTACATCCAATGATACCAATACTCTTGAGACACTGTTCAGTAGCGAGAGGGTGAACATTTTTTTAGTATGCTAGTATAGAAGTAAACAGGAAAAAAAAGGGGAGTTTCTTTAGACTTCGTATGTAATATGCATGCTTGCTAGTGGCCTTCTTCCTGGGGCCAAGACAGTTGGTCATTTTCAATCGGTCTGAGGGAATTTTTCTGGGATGCAGAACTTTGGAAGTGCTAATTGTGCTTTTTTTTTAATATCAGGATGTAATAAGATATGTGGTATATATGTGGTAGGGAATGGATGAAAATTGTTTCTGCATCATACATCAAGTTGATTGTGATGAATATTTTACCATGCAATTTGAGTGAAGAACTTAATTGGTTGTGCATGGATGCTACTACCCACCCTTTTAGACATGCCCAGATAGTCTTATAAGGTTTCTGTGGTGATTAAGGGTTTGATTTATCTATTATTCAGTATTTCCATTTTGTCTTCCTTTTATTCTCTTGTTGTAATAAACTTACCAGATTTTGAAGTAAATTGCATAATTCTAGATGCAAAGATCTGGCCTTCGACCTGATGTAGTGAGCTACGCATTGCTCATTAAAGCTTATGGGAGAGCTCGAAGGGAAGAAGAAGCTTTAGCTGTTTTTGAAGAGATGCTGGATGCTGGTGTCAGGTGAGTAGAAACTACAAGTTTTATTTTCTGTAATGATGTTAGACAGTTAGCACATGGTTTGAGTTCTATCATGATAATTGTGTTAATCCCCCCCATCTCCTGCCAAAATGTATACACAATTGCATGTACATAATTATCAAAAATAAATTAAAGAAACTCAAGTCCTCGAAAAAGAATTCTCATTATTAGTCAAGTTTTCAACATGATTCATAGAAGTTTTCAAGTACTTATGGTTTAAACAGGTTGAAGATGTGTTGCATTAGGGTGAAACTTTCCCTTAAACATTAGATATGATGCCAATCTAACACAAGCATTAACTATCATCTAGTGAACTCCGACCAGGAAGAAAAACCGATGAAAAGACCTTCCATTAGTCCAATACATCTTATTGTATGCAGGATAAACCTTTTGTCAGCATCATGTTTTAGATTGAAGTTTTTTCAAGTTTTCATATTTCTGTTTCAGATTTTCTGCTTACTGCAGCAAGACAAGTCTGGAGCTCATTGTTCATCAGCTAGATAATGCTGTAAATTTAATAGCATAGCATATTGTTAATTGTGGGAGTTACCATACTGTTGTGCTATCTTGTAGGCCAAGCCACAAAGCTTATAACATCTTGCTCGATGCATTTGCTATCTCTGGAATGGTGGAGCAAGCTCGGGTGGTTTTCAAGAGCATGAGAAGAGACAGGTAATGTGTCCCAATCTGAAACAAGCATAGTTCAATTCTCAAAATCATGTTACTGATGGAGTTCTGTTTAAGCAATCCCCGTGTATGTTTGTTTACGAGGTGCACCTCGTAATTAAATAGGGCCTGCATAACATATCAATTGATCTTGGGGTGGCATACCATATTTTCTCTTTTCTTTTATGTATCCCATATGTCCACACTTTGAGTATCTTGGAATACAGCCACAATTTGCAAGGTTACATTCTTATATTTTGGTCTATAAGGATAACACTCTACAAGTTTAATCACTGTAATAGACCAATCACAATGCATATACAAACAGATTATAGAAAGTGAGTCCAGCCACACACATTGCAAGTACTTCTGTTTGTGCAAGTTGTATGTTAGTAAAACTTTTTATTGAACACGGCATACTTCTGTCTATATGTAATGCAGATGCACCCCAGATCTTTGCTCTTATACAACGATGTTATCAGCATATGTGAATGCTTCTGATATGGAGGGTGCTGAAAATTTCTTCAAAAGACTGAGACAAGATGGTCTTAAACCCAATGTCGTCACTTATGGAGCACTGATCAAAGGGCATGCCAAGGTAAATAATCTTGAAAAGATGATGGAAATATATGAAGAAATGCAGTTAAACGGTATCAAAGCAAACCAGACAATTCTCACTACAATAATGGACGCATATGGTAAGAACAAGGATTTTGGCAGTGCTGTTATTTGGTACAAGGAAATGGAGCATCATGGGGTCCCTCCTGACCAGAAGGCACAGAACATTCTTCTATCTCTGGCCAAGACAGAGGATGAACAAAAGGAAGCCAGTCAACTTGCAGGATATCCAGATGATTGTGGTATTCAAAGCATTAATGGGGCTTCTAGGTTTGCAGATGAGGATGGAAGTGATGACGAAACAGATGATGAGGATGACTACGAAGAAACTGACAAGAATGATGACGAGGATGATTTTGATGGAGTGGATGATACAGCAAAGACAGTTTCATACAGTAAAGAGCGCGAAGACTTGATATTTCTTGATGGGGATAATCAACATAACTTGGAAGCACTACATGCTCTTACTGTCATTGATTTGTAAATTCGTGGACAGTTTTCGGCTGTGAAATATGTTTAGGTGACATAATCAGCTAGAGTTGCTTCATGGCAAATCAATTTTTTTGTGTATTTTATTCTTATGAAATGTTTTTCTTTTTTATTACATATTTATATATAATAGTGTATGAGAGAACTTCAACCGTGGAGGGTGGGAAGGGAAATCTTTCTGATAGAGCCCAAAATACTAGAAGTTTCCTTTAACACTCGAATTTGCTGTTTTTATTCTTGTTAATGGAACCATGACGTCCCATCTCTCTACAGGTTAGTTTGCGTTTAGGATACCAGTTGTCAAAACCTTACAAAGGGTTGCAAGTTGAAGAACATGTCACAGAAACGCTTGAAGTTGCTGTGGATGAGCTGAGGGAGGCACAAAGTTGATATTTTTACTTGGTACTAGTTTGCGTATTGTCTGGTGACCGCACAGCACCATGTAACACCATGCCATCAAACAAATCTTTTGTTAAAATAATCAGTGATTTGAAGATTTTCTATCAATAAAAGAACAACATTTGAATTACACAAAAAGACGGCCATTTTCCATGTTAACTGATTATTTTTTTTATGAATAAAAAGTAATTAGATATTGATTTAAAGTAAAAGTTAAATTTCCTATCTCCTCCTTTATGGTTTATATGAATTGTGAAGGAGGTGGTTGTTTTTTCCTCTTTTTTTTTTCGTTTCATTTCAATTTCATCGATTAATATTTCTTGATTTAAAATTTGTTTTTCTATTTTTTAGTTTGCTATAAGACTATCGTAGTTATCGTAGTTTCAAAATAAAAAATCAAATATTTAGTTTGTGTTTGATTTTGAGAGTGTTTTTTTTATTATCGTATAATTAAATAAAAATATATTTTAAAAAAATAAAATTATTAAACCTAGTGAAGTCTATCACCCAAATCGTGAATTTAATGGATTAAGCCATGAAAATTAGGTTAATCCAATATGTCGACATTTCAATATTAAAAAAAAGTCATATTGACTCTTTAAAAAAAAAAATTCAAAACCATGTTTTTTACCGATTGTCCGTGTTATTTTTGGACCCACTAAGTCAACTGAGTCATGTTGAGGTAACTTACACATGATTTAATTTTAAACCCGAGTTAAGTAAAAAATCGAGATATAAGGTTTTAATGTTGACATGTTGGGCTAAGTTTAATAATAATGTCAAATATTTCTAATGACTTAAACATTTGTTTTACGTTCAAAAAATTCTTGATTCAATTTGCGGTGTAACGCGACCTTCTCTGAACTAGTTCAACATAAATAATTTAATTTAAAATTTAAAAAATATAATTTCTTTGGTAGAATTATAAAGAAAATAGAACAGAAAGCACAATTCCTATAGCAAATTTACCGTGGACCAAGACTTGTTGACAATGTAGATTAGGAAAAAAAAAAAATTTGATTTGGCCCTTCCCAGGAAAAACAATTGGCTTGACTATTAGAGGTAACATGGTAATTTCATTTTCTTTTACATAATTAAATGACTAACTTATCTTTTAAAACAAAAAATATTAATTTGGTATTTAGAAGTTGTTTCAACATTTTTTTTTTAAAGATTATAATAAAATAACTAAATTATCTTTAAAATTATTTTTTCTAATCGGTGTCCAAATGTTTTTTTTTTATATTTTTATTAAAGTTTTTTTTTGTTATAACCAAGTTAATCGGAAATATTTTGAAATCTTAATAAATATAAAATATTAATTTCAAATGAAAAGTTGTCAGCTCATGGGATAGCCTACGCTATTCGGATGAAGGTTATAGTGTTAGTAGGTGGATAAGCGCTAGCTTTCACAATGGTTTTTGAATTTGGATGCACACATGTGCTTAATAGACCTTCGATTTAACGTTAGCGACCTTTCCTTTTTCTTCTTTTCGTTCTCCTCATTTTTTGCATCTTGCCTCTAAATTTTTACTACAACTTTTTAAATTTTTTTTTTTTAGATTTGGTTTTTGTTTTTTTATTACCTTTTATTTTATTTAAAACAATTTATAAAAATGAAATGTTTTTTTAATTTTATCCTTTAATTTTTCATCTTTCAAATTTAATCTTTATTTTTTTAATTGCTATTTGCTTTGTTTTTAATCATATTCATAATTGAATTTGTTTTTTAGTTTCATCCCTTAACATTTTATTTTTATGTTAATTTTAGTCCTTATTATTTTAATTACTATTTGTTTTATTTTGAATTTTTTTTATTGAAACTTTATTTTTCAATTTTGTCCTTTAGTATTTTGTTGATCGAGGATTTGACTTCATGATTTTTTTCAGGTTTTCTTTCTATGGTGTAATTTTAATTTCAAAACCTAAGTCATGAATTTGAAAGGTTAGCACAGGCAACTTATGACTTTTTAAAAAAAAAAATTACAATTGAGTTTTTTCTTTTAATTTTATTTTTTAATATTAAGTTTGTTGGGAATTAAGTTTCATTAATTTTTTTTTTCTATTGAATTATCCTAATTTCATATGCCGAGTTGTGGGATTGACAAATTAATCCAAGTTAACTCGTATCAATTTTATTTTATATAATTTATTTGTTATTATTTTTTATTTTTTATCATATTATTAAATTAATTGAATACAATCAAGTTCTCAACTCTCAGATTTTGTTGTACTTATTAAAAATATTATCATTATCTAAATATTTGTATATTTAAAAATTTTGATATGACACATGTCGTGAAGTCCCAACCCTATAATCGCCTGAAAGGAAACAAAAATTTCAAAAAAATCATTTTTCTGAACCGACTTATAATTCATTAATTCCCAGGAAGACACGGATGCCGAATGTCTCATTCCTATATAAATACGCAAGATCAGACCATATCTCCAAACTCAAGCATCCCTCTCTCCCTCCTCTCTTCTCCGACGACAAAATACGATGGCTAAATTTCCAGTGTCATGCAAAGATAGAAGAACTCAGAAGATGATCATGAGCTTCTCAGAGCTAGAAATAGACCTGGCTTGGCTACTAGTACAGATGAGCAACAGGGACGACAAGCTGATCGAGGTCAAAAACAGCAAGAAAGACGAAGCAGAACAAGGATCATATCAGGGTGATGCAAGCAATCACCATTCACTTTTTTATACGATCTCTGAAGAAGAAGACGGAGAAGAGATTTATCCCAAGAGAAGGAACAAGAGGTTCAGGTCAATAGATCATATCTACAAGGTTACAGGACCAGTGCTGCAGGATTTTGTCTACAGCAAGAAGAAGAGATCACTTTCCTGTTGATTATGGTAGATTGCTTCTCCTAATTTTTTGTAAATGTTCTAAATAGAACCCTAAATTCTGTGGGTTCTAGCTGGATCCTCGCATGGAGTTCGAAGATTAAGCAATGAAACAGATTTTGGATTTGACAATTGACAATGTTTCCTTTTTCAGAAGACTAAATCAATAATGTTTTGGTTCTACACTGGAAAATGCCCTTGCGTGTTCCTGTAGGCTTTAGGTCCGCTTTCAATACCTTTTTTTTTTTTTTTAATCTACTTTTATGATAATTAAAGTAAATATTAGTTAAACATCCGAAATATTTTTAACTTTTATTTTTTAATTTCTCTATTGCATAATTTTTTTATATTAAAAAATTAATTTGATTTGTGAAAATCAATAAAATTATTATAGGAGAATATTTCATTTAAATAATGTTTATTTTATATTCATCTTTTCATCATTTTTTATAACAAATATTTCGAAATTCATGAGTGATTATAAAAACATCTCCAATGAAAAAGCTAAATGGATAATCAAAAATAAAAAATTAATATTTTGGTTTTTCTTTGTTTATTTTTTATATTCCAAGGAGAAGGCCAAACAAAATACTAAAATGTCTTTTCTTTCCCATAAATATTATTCCTACATATCTCTCAAAAGAGCCAAAACTAACCAATTAGGGCCAACAAAAGAATAAGTCAATTAAATCTAGTCATGTGAAAAAAAAATAACATTAAAATCATTAAAAAAAATAAAACATTTATTTATTCCACTATAATAGAATTGGCTTTTCAAATAGCTTTTTTTCACTAGAATATGCATGGTAAAAAAAGCTATATTTATATTATTCAAAATGTTATTTTATCAATTTATCTCTTTAACCTCTAAGGATACACAATTACACATCATCCAAAATACATTAAAAATAAATTATTATTTTTTCATGAAAATAGGAATTAATTTTGGAGGATTAAAAAAAAAACAAATACAAATTAAAAATATTAAAAACACAAAAAATTAAAATTAAAATTGGGTCAGGCCACTGCCACTTGTTGGCGCCTAGGCCTGTGAAGCTTAGCCTAGGTGTTTCAAAATTATTATTATTATTATTTTAAAAAAGGAAAGAAAGTGCAGACTACTGCCCACTTGTTTGCGCCTAGGCCAGTGAAGCCTAGCCTAGGTGTCTCAAAATTATTAATATTATTTTAAAAAAGGAAAGAAAGTGCAGACTACGTTTTGCCTGTCGCTCCCAAGCAACACATCGCTCGCTACAACACTTCTAGCAACTCCATCATCATCGAAATATCAAGGCCATTCTGTTCTGGCCTTCAAACCCCAATTTTTGCACAAGTTTTACTAAATGCATTAAAATTATTGCCCTCTTTGTTTTTTTTTTTTTTTATTATTATTTTTTATCCAGATATCTCATATCGATATCCGGATAAAAAATAAGACTAGTCTCGTTCACGATTTGTGACTCCCCTCCTAATAATTATGTTTTTTAAGAATTGAACTTGTATTTTCATCCTTATAGGAATATAACAGTGCCTGCAGTGCCTTAACCGCTAGACCAATACTTTATTAGTTAAAATTATTAGCCTCTAAATATTCATTTTCAACCTTAAAATAAATCTTAATCACCTAAAATAATTAACAAAAATAATGAATTAAAATAAAATAAAAACATGTTCTCTAGTCTACTTTTTAACTCTATTAGAATTTATAACAACCATAAACAGATTTTCATCCAATTTCGATGATTTTTGTTGTTAAAATATGAGCAATAAATTTTATTATATATATATATATATATAAAGACTGAAATATAAAAGATATGAAGTGTAGTAACCAAGTAAATAATTTAAAATATAAGGAACTAATTTAAAATGAATTGTTTGAATATAGTAAAAGACAATTTTATTTTAACATATTAGTTAATAATTCATCATTCTTTCTTTAAAAAAGTTACTTAAGTATATATTGGTTATGATCTGTGTTTATCGTCATAATTATTTATTTAGTATCAAAATATAGAATCCTTAATAAATATATAACTTGGAAGGCGAGCCTGATGGTTAAGGGCCGGTATGTATATACTCTATTCTTATTTAGTTATTCATTTTCAAAGCTATGAAAAATAATTTATTTATGAATCTTTCAGTCCCAACGTTGATATTTTATTTTGAAGAGATTGATTTATTAGTTTTAATGCACGAAAGATAATAAATTGATTGCATTCTTAAGATTATATATATACAGAGAATGAATTTGGTTTGATTTAAAGTCAATTAATTTATAAATTGGTTCCAAAATATTAAAAGAAAATGAGAAGGAGGAGGAGGAGCTAACACTACCATGTTCTCTTTGTAAAACCAATTTGGTAGAGTGAGATATTTGTCGGGCGAAAGCAGTCATAACTTGGGTTAAGAGTATATTTAGATTATGGTAATAAAAAAATTATCTGAAATCAATAAATTAAACTGTTATGTGAGGTCTCAAAATATAATTTATATTATTATTTAATATATCCTCTCAAGTTAAAGCTCTTTAGGCTTCAAACGTGTATATATCCACATTATATTGTGCTTAATTTTTATCAAATAAATAAGGAAGGCTCTGATATCATGTCAAAAAACTATCTCAACTTAATAGTTTAAGTTGTTAGGTGAGATCCCAATATATGATTTATATTATTCTCTAACGATGGTAATTGTTGTTTTTCAAATTATTTTTTGCTTAGAAGTATATAAAAAAAATATCTTTTTAATTTTTAAAATTTATTTTTGATATAGCAAATCAAACAATCTAAAAAATAAAAATAAAATATAAATTAATTTGAAGCATAAAAAATAAATTTTTAAAAGCGTTTTTGCACTACAAAACAAACCGTGCCTCATATTTTGTTTGTTTACATGGTTTAATAACACTTTTTAACTTGAAAAAACATAATAATAATAATAATAATATTTTTTGAAGTCAAGTACAATTTAAAAATATTATATTATTACTGTGTAGACAATAAAGTATTAAAATATTGTTTATTTTTGCATTTTAAAAGTGCTTTTGAAAAAAAATAAATTTTTATTTTATTTTTTTTTATTTTAAATTTTTTGGTGATTTTAAATTATTTTTATATGTTGATATCAAAAATAAATTTTAAAAAATAAAAAAATATATATTATTTTAATATATTTATAAATTAAAAATATTTTAAAATAATAATAAACAATAATACTAAAGTGGCTCTAAATGAAAGCTTTGAGTGTGAGGAGAAAGAAAACTTTTAAGAACAGAAAAGGCGCGTAGGGGGCGTGCAATGTCAATTTCTTAGAAGGAGACTAAACCTAAATATTCGCCTTCAAGTGCAAGCAACTGGTCTCTATATGTGAGCTTAAATGAACACCAAATCAAGTGCAAGCAAATTGGCTGCCCTTGAGAGGGGAAGCCCTAAATAGGATTTCCAAAGCCTAGACATGACCTTGGGAAGCTCTAAGGCTACCATGATCACCTCCTTCCAATCGTTAAGCCCGAACTTGATTACACATAATTTGAATATCCAAAAGAGTAATATTAAATGTTAAAAAATATGATAAGCATTCTTTATATATATATATATATATATATTATTTTCTTAATGCTTAGCATTTACACATTCAAATTAGTGTTATTAAATCCAAATATTTAATACATTCAATTTGGTATGTATTTTTTTAAAATTAAATAAAATGCTAAAAGTTGATCTTGTATGGTTCCATCAATCTCATTATAATTTAATTTGATTATTTTTTTAAAAGAATTATTATTATTTTATTTTATTTTTAAATCTTGAAACAATTATTATTTTGAATTTACTCAACTCGGATTAATGTGATTAAATGAATATATCTTGTGATAAAAGTTTTGTTATTCAAATTTAATAACTTTGAAACAAAGAAAGATTAGAGAGTTGGTTTAATTGTCATCAGCAAGTGAAGTGCAAGTCCAGATTCTTTATTACTTTCTCTATCTCTTGATCAAGGTCTGAAATTTTCTACTAAAAGGATCACTCCTTTCTCTCTGCAGATTCCCTTGAAAAATCTCTCCTTCTCTCAAAAACGATAACATTAAATCTCTTGTTTCTCATTTGAAAAACTAGCAAGTTCCTTTTCTTCTCTTCCATTCCCTTTGAAGAAGTTGGAAAATCTCTCTTCCTGTTCTTTAGAGAGATCAAAGATCAAGATTACAATGCAAGACTCAAATGATCCAGCCAGGAGGTACGGGCTTGTTCAACGCCAAATGCCAACTGGGTGCAGATTTGCTCCCTCCGATGAAGTACTGGTCATTCATTATCTCTCCAAGAAAGGCAAGAACGAGCCACTGCCATGTCCATATGCAGTACGGGAATGTGATCTTTATGGCAGAGAACCTGAGGAGATATGGAAGGAATTTGGAGGAGACAGATTGAAGAGAAAAATAGACAAAGACCTTGGTCTCTTTTTCTTTACAAGATTGAAGAAGAAGAGTGGCACTCATGGAAGCTCAAGAATTGATAGGTCAGTTGGTAATAATATTGGTACCTGGCATGAAGAATGTGCTCTTCGTAGCATTACATGTAGTGAGACAAAAAAGAACATTGGATCAAAGAAAAGATTTGTTTACAAGAGTAACAAGAGCCATAATAGAGGTAGAGTAAGTTGGCATATGCTTGAGATTAGTCTTCCTGATAATACTAGCGATCATGTGGTGTGTCAGTTGAAAAGGATAGAGAGAAATTCAATAAAATCTGGAAGAGGGGTTGCAGGAGTACTGGAGAATGGCAATGGTGAGGGTGCTCAAAAACGTCAGAGGACAGTTTCTTGGACAAATCAAGAAGCAGGGCCTCGTTTCTTTAACAGCAACAAAACCCTAGAATCTTGTGATAAGGCAAAGAGAAATTCTAGCAAGGAAATGTTAGCGAGTAATTCAACAGAATCTGGCAGAGGAGATGCAGGAGTGGAGAACGGCAATGATCAAGGTGCTCGAAAACGTCAGAGGACAGTTTCTTGGACAAATCAAGAAACAGCGCCTAGTTTCTTTAACAGCAATAAAACCCCAGAATCTTATGAGGCAAAGAGACATTCTACTGTATGTGGCAAGGAGATGGGATCCTCAATTGATGGTGGTCATTCTTTTGATCTGAATGTAGAGTGGACTAATCCGGATGAAGATGACACACACACATCTCATAAAGAGCGGCAGCCGCACTTCAGCTCCAGGAAGAAGACGACCGAGATAGCTTCTTCAAGTCTAGCACCATTAGTAACTGGTAAGGGCACTCCTCATGTGAAGAAAGCCAAAAAAAAACACTGCGCTTTGACGTTAACATTATCACATTAATTGTTCCACCCCACAACACCGGCCCCTTGAAATCAACTCCTCTTGATCCACCGATCGAGACTCGTTCACCGACTGATACTTCAGATAGTGATGCCAAAGAAGATCTGCTGAGGGTGGAAACCGTTTGCTAGCTGAGGGTACTCAAGCTAAGAGTTACTGAAGCCACAGGCCATCCGAGTGAGATCATCTTGTTTGCCAGCCAGGTTTCCAAATGAAAGCCAAGTGACTGCTAGTTGGAAAAAATCCCGGACATGTTCACTTTCTTTTGGGTTCAAGATGCTTCAACTCACTGTCAGACGATTTTTCAAGTTCCGATGGTGCTCGTAAAATTTGTTCTTCTGCTTATTTTCTTACCAAAACATGGCGATTCCAGCTAGGTTCTAGACATTGATAACGTTGGCACATTAATGTGTGGCTGAAAAATTATTGAAACTGGCGGTGCAATTTCTCATCCATGGCGGTTCCTTTTCCCTTACTGGTTGATCATTCAGGACAATGAATCCAACAATCTCTTGTTTCAACTAAAAATTAATCCACAAAACAATACCCATGAACAAGGCGACTCCTAGCTAGAAAACCTAAAAATCCATGAAACTCTACCCATGAAATGCTTCATCGCGTTATCAAACTTGATCCACTTTGCTTGCCAAAGCCATCATGTGATACAATTAATTCTTTGGGGAGTTTGATAGTCCAGTTATTTTAAAAGTATTTTTTATTTAAAAATATATTAAAAAAATATATTTTTTATTTTTTTAAAATTATTTTTAATATTAATATATTAAAATTATCTAAAAGTATTAAAAAAAAAAAATTTAAAACAAATTTTCTCGCTACAAGGAGGCTTCATCTAACTAGAGATAGATTATTGTAATTATGCTCCTAAATGTTCCGAACGTAGAAACAATGTTGATATCCAATTGGGTTTTAATGAGTTTAAGAGAATATTTCTTTTATTTACTTTATACCTCCTCTTGTATACCATTAACTATGTTACAAGTATTAGAAATAAAGTTATTAAACTTGGCATGAATTATCATCTAGTTCAAAACTTAGCTTATAAGTTGGATGAATTAAATTAAATTAACCTAAATCATTTTAAATTATTGTTGTTTCAATGTGTCTCTCTAAATAAAAAATTAAAATGATATTTAAAAAAAATAAAACATCAAACTAATTTTTAAATAGATCACTCAAGTCATGTGTTAATTTATCGGGTTATTTATATCAAATCAGATCAACTTTAACTAGATTTCTTTGAAAACTTGACCTAAGCTAGAGACAAGATCTGCGAATCACTAGGTAGCCCTACCGTATCAGGCCTAGTTTAATAACATTATTGAAAATGATATTTCTAATTAAATTAATAAAATGAATATGAGTTTTCAATAATGTTACATGTAAATAGTTTAATAAATTATTATTTTTTAAAAAAATTTCCTTCTTGTAGTTTAGTTTAAATTGTGATTATCTATTATAATTTAAACATATATATTTTACATTCTAAACTTTATAGGAGCACTAATACTTAACATCCTCCTAAAAAAATTAATAAAAAAATATGAGTATTTACATGATTATTATTACAATCCATTTAATTACTAAAGGCTATTATGCTTTTATATTACAAATTTAACTCTTGCTATATTGCCTACCAAGTCATTTTTTTATAACCTTATAAAAAATGTAAAAATGCTAGGAAGTCAAAAGTTCAACGTATAATGGATGAAGGATTTTTAAAATATTAAGATGGTGACACTCTAGATGACTTTTGTTTCTTTTTTTTAAAAAAAAAATGAGGCATTAATATATTAGATCAACTAGAAGCAACTATGTTTAACTCGTGAAACTTTCAATCTAGTACATGAGCCCATGACAACACTATGAAATCTAAATCGAAATAAATTAGGAACCCCAATTCAAATTAACCAAATATTGGAGGCCTAAAATGAAAAAAAATTCAACTAAAAAAAATGAAAAAAAATTAACTTGAGCAAGCTTAGAGCAGTAGCCCACGCTATGAAGCAATTCAGACCAATATTTTTAAAGAAGAAATAGAAATTTGAGACTCGAGTAATTAACCTGACTAAATTCATTAAGTCGAGTTAATTTAAAATATGATTACAAAATAACAGTGAACAATAAATAAAAAGACTCGAAATAATTCATGTTATTTTTAAAATGAGTGAAAAATCATATAGAAACAAAAAAAAAAAAGCTCATTCTCCAAATACATCAAATCTTGAAGGATACAACTAAAAAAACATGAGCTTAAAAAAAATATAAAAAGATCCAAGATAACGCAAGTCATTTTTAAAAGCAGGGAAAAATCTTGTACAAAGAAAAAAAAATTATGAAGCCCAATATATAATTAAATTAAATGTCAAAAGATGAAACTGAAAAATATGAGTTTAACAAAAAAAAAAAACTAGACGAATCTTTTAAACTTAAGTTAATCTCTCAAATTCACAACCCATTAAATCCTATACCAGATGTCAATCAAGAAGCTTAATTTAACGTTGAATGATGAAAATGAAAAAAAATTCAATTTTAAAACTTACCAAAGTTTAAAAAAAAATAGCAATAAAAAGAATGAAAATAAAAATATAATACTTAAATATAATGAAGGAGGATGAAATTATATATATATAACAATTCTAAAAACTATCCAAAATAAAATAAATAGAAGGGTTGTCGTGAAATGTTACAAGTGTTAGCATGGAAACCAAGAAAGAAAATGGAAAAAAAAAAAAGTCAATCAATATCAAACTATATGGAATTAAGCCACATGTACTGTTTAGGAAGGAAGGTATATTTCTTCGTTGCGAATTAAAAAACACTAAAAAAATCTCTATGAGCCGCCACACGTGTCACTTAAAGACAACAATATGACTCATTTGCTAACACGTTTCACGAACACGCCAACAACTTTTACTTTTCTTTATTATTTATTTATTAATTAAATTATCAAACAACCATCCTTAGATCACATAATCATTTTAAAGAAACCAATATGAAATCAAGATTATATCCTTAAGCCAAATTTAAGATTTTTTTTATTATTCCAAGGGCATTAAAATAGTAACATTGTGCATGGTTAAAGAAAGTTTAGATAAAGCTCCTAAACCAAAGTTAATTTTTGTTTTGGTTTTAAGAGTAACCAAGTAATTGCATTGCAGGAAAAATTGTGAAAAAAACTAAGATAGCCTTATCAAATTTAAAATGATAAATAAACCTAGCGAAAAAACTATTTTACGCTTGAAAAAGAGCTTTGAGTGAATTTTTAAAGACAAAAACATCAATTCACATAAATTAAAGCATATTTATATTCATTTCCCCATACAAATAGGTCCGGTTAATGTAGTTTTTATGTTTTCTTCTAAGTGCATCACTTTGATACGACGAATCACTTAAATCATATTAAGATGATGTTTAATTTTGTATTTTAAAAATATATTTTTAAAAAATTTAATTTATTTTTTGATATTTTTAAATTATTTTAATATTCTAATTTCATAAATAATTTTTAAAAAATAAAATAAAAATATTATTTTGATATTTTTCTAAGTACAACACATTTTAAAACCCAACCAGAATCATATTTTTAAATAGATTAATTTATTTAGCTTTATGATTTAACTGAACTGTATTTAAAAAAAATGGTTTAAAATTATTTTTTAATTATTTTTAAATTATTTTAATATAATAATATCAAAAATGAATATAAAAAAATATTTTTAATATAGTGTTAAAGAAATCAACATTTACAAAACCCCAAATTCAACTTTATCTCGATATAAACCAAGTGCAGTTCAACCGTCTTCTCCAATTCCAAAACCCTCTATTGCCTTTGCCTGCACAGCAACGCACCGTCCTTCTTTCCTTTTCAACAACTCTCTCAGAAAACACAGTAACAAAAATGGTCAAGAAACGAAAGCCCACTTCCAAACCCCAACAATCATCCTCTTCTAAACAACCCAAAATTGAAAAGCCCCCGCAGCCTCCACCAACTTCCTCAGAAGCCGAAGAAGTAGCAGAGGAGGAGGAGGAGGAGGAAGAAGAAGAAGAAGAAGACAGCTCCTCATCAGAAACAGAGTCAGGGGATTCAGGATCCGAAGAGGAGGAGGAATCTGAATCTGAATCCGAAGAAGAAGAAGAAAGCGAAGATTCTAAACGAGAAACCATAAGCAAAATCTTACAACCCTTCACTAAAGAACTACTTATTAAAATCCTCAAAGAAGCAGCCTCCACTGACCCATGTATCGCCACAGAAATCTTCAACTCCGTCGATTCTGACCCAGTCCACCGCAAAATCTTCGTTCACGGACTCGGTTGGGATGCCCACAACGAAACCCTTATCTCAGTTTTCAAAAAATACGGTGAAATTGAGGAATGCAAGATTGTAACTGATAAGGCTACAGGTCGCTCAAAAGGGTATGGTTTTCTTCTCTTTAAAACGCGAATTGCTGCGCGGAAAGCGCTTAAAGAGCCACAAAAAAAGGTGGGGAATCGAACGGTTTCGTGTCAATTGGCGTCTTTAGGAAAGGGGCAGAATCAGAAACAGGACAATAGCTCTGATGTCAGTTTGAGGAAATTGTACATAGGGAATGTGGGTCCGCAGATTAGTGTGGAGAATCTTAGGGAGTTTTTTGCTCAGTTTGGAGAAATTGAAGACGGGCCATCAGGTTTTGATAAGAGTACTAGGAAGTTTAGGGGTTTTGCCTTTATTGTTTATAAGAGTTTAGAGGGGATTAGGAAGGCATTAGAAGAGCCTGTTAAGGTATTTGAAGGTTTAAAGTTGCAGTGTTCACTATCTACTAAGAATAGCAGTGGTGGTGGTGGTAATGCTAATGTTGCGGAGGCGTCGAGTGCT
The DNA here is from genome assembly GCA_027475595.1 of Populus davidiana x Populus alba var. pyramidalis. Classification (NCBI taxonomy): domain Eukaryota; kingdom Viridiplantae; phylum Streptophyta; class Magnoliopsida; order Malpighiales; family Salicaceae; genus Populus; species Populus davidiana x Populus alba var. pyramidalis. The sequence goes on along the minus strand of JANKYH010001487.1, from coordinate 137,378 downwards.
AGTGCTGGTAACAATGCAGGAGTTGTGCAGGGAAATTTGGGAATTCAGGGTTTATTGAACCAGGGAATGGTGGGGCAGAGTGTGAATCCAACAGGTGCAGTTTTCTTGGGGCAGAATCCTGCTTTGGGGGTTTTGAATCCGGTGCTGGGTCTAGGTGTTGGTGCAGGTGGGATGCTGAATCAGACAGGGTTGAGTCCATTGTTTCCTGGTGGCGTTTCGCAGCCTTTGAACAGAGTTGGGAATGTTGGTCCTTCTATTGGATTGGGTGCAGGATTTACCACACAGCATGGGATTAATACTATAAGCAACAGTATGATTGGTAGTTATAATTCTCAGGCTGCTTTGCAGGGATTGGGTGCTTATCAGAGTTCTCAATTGAGTCAGCCTTCTGCATCAGCAGCAAGGTCTCAGGCTGGCATTGGATCTGTACCGAATTATTTTGGGCGCTAGGTGAGACATCTGGTGGATCCTTGTGATATTTCTACCTCTTCTTAGTGCAGTTTGAATAACAATATGAATTTTACTTTCAGCTTTCTGTGTAACCTGGCTCCTATAGTGTTCGAGGTTTTGACAATCTTCGTAAATTTGTTGTCCCCATTATTAGTGCATGAGACACTTGTCACTGATGTGACTGTAAAGTGCATGTCTGGACACATTCACTTGTTTTTATATATATATTGACAATGAGAGTATGAATTTAGGGTCCTAGTTGAACTAAGAAACACAATGAGAATCGTGTCTTTTGTACTCAACTTTGTTTATACTATGAAATCTGTAATGTTATGGACTGAAGAAGTATAAGAGGAGATGGATTTTTTACTTAATCCAAGGAGAAAAGGCTTTGAAATGTAGAAGTTGTTTGCTGGATTTTCTTGTCAGCAGTTTGTTTTTGTCAGCCTTTTGACAATACATGGCTGGAGTTGGAGGAGGAATTTCTGTTTTGATCATTGTGTAAAATGGCAAATGGCATTTGAGATAAAATGAAGGTGATAATTTATGGAGGAGACTGATTTTTGGCAAAAATGGCAAAAAGGGGTAGATTGATCATGAGAGAGTTAGGAGAATATATGGAGATTAGCTTGTGGGAGAGCTCTGATTGATGGGCTAGTTTAATTGTGAATGTGATCTGTGATGTGGAAGTAGGATTCTCTTTTGGCACAATGTATGGACCATGGTGTGCTGCTGTATTTCAATTACTACGAGCAATGCATGAAGCCTTGGCTAATTGGTGCCCATATAGATGGACTAGTCCAATATTTACCAGAAAAGATTCGTAACTTGAAATCTCATCTTACGTTCAGGGATTCGTCTTTATCCTCTTGAATTTCTTGCTCTTTGCAAAGATTCTTTTTGTAGGTTTCTTTATCCACTGAGGTTTAATTCTGGAACCGTTCTTTCAATTTATTGATGCTGCAGGTTTTAGAATTTGACTTTTGTTGCGAATGTTATCGTAACAGGAACAGGACGCCATGGAAATGGGGGATACTGGAATCAAGTTCATAATAACAATACATACTTGTATTCATTTGTTGAATAAACAAATTGTTCAATAATCTCAAATTAATTGCTAAGGATTCAATTTCAGCAAAAGCGTGTTTCAAGAAGATCCTATCAGTTCGTTAACTTCTGCAGCACATTTCAATTCTTTGTTTACACTTGTACTTATGGATGTTCTGTCTTTAATGGATTTGCTTTTTCCTCCTTTGGAATTCTACTCTACATCTCATAAGCTGCTGCTTGATATCTGTTGTTGCATTGCATTTTCTAATAAGCTGGAATCAATTAAACAAGTCTGCCATGGCATGCAATTTGGTTCCATTAAATAATAATCTCTTCTACTGTTTTTATGTTGCAGCCCCGCCGGACACAGATGCAGGTAGCACCATGAGAGAATTTGAGGAGCTGAATAAGACGTTCAAGAGCTGAGCCATAGTGTCACCATGGATAGTAGAGTTAAGAAGGGAGGTAGAGTGAAGATAGGCACCGCAGCCTTTGTGCTCCTAGAAATTTGTTTATCAAACAAGTAAGGGCTATTGAACACAGATAAACAGTATCAACACAAAGCACTTTGTCTTGAAAGCCCTAACATGAGCACTTTGATATTTTTATTCCTTTTCAAGTACCCTGTTTGAGATTCATGTTATAAATAAGTTGTTATTTTAAAATAATTTTAAAAACATATTTTTATATTGACATGAGATATTTAAGAGTTTAAATTTGTATTTTGTAAACTAATGGGAGGAAACAACTTTCTTAGTCGTTATATCAACTTCTTGGGATTATATCAAAGGTGTTTATATCAATTTTGTTATAAAAATATTTTAAATTATAAGAATTGAGTCAATGTGTGCATTTTGTTATAAAAATATTTTAAATTATAAGAATTGAGTCAAAGTGTGCCTCTCTAAAACATTTTGGATATAAAAAATCCCAGATATTGGTAATAATGTTCCAGGCTGCACAGCACTACTTTATAAATGCAAAACATAAAAGGGAGTTATGTTGATTAGTTCTATTTTGTGTGTGTTTGAGAGTTTGGTTGCGGTTGTTTTTTAAAATATTTTTTATTCAGAAAAGTATCTCAATAATATTTTTTGTATTTTTTTTAAATTATTTTTTAGATCAGCACATCAAAATGATTTAAAAACATAAAAAAGATATTAATTTTAAAAAATATTTAATTATTTTAAAAAATAGTTTTGAAACACAATGTCAAACATACTTGAATATATGTTTAATTAATACTTTTTAGATATATATTAATGGTTTTATAATGTTAATATAAAAAATAAAATAAACCTTTTAAAATATATATTTTAATGTATTTTTAATTAAAAAATATTTAAAAAAAAAACATTGCCAAACACACATGTTATATATATATATATATATATATTTATGTGGAAACACACACAACATAGTTCTCTTATATAAGCTATATTATCCTCTTCGCTATTATTCCATTTAAGATTAGAGGCGTGCTTGGCACGTTTTAATATCAGTAAACAGACTTGTTTTTTTACAATTACGTCTCTCCTAGCTTCTATTGAATTTAGAAATAGGTTTGAGTGTACATTTATTTTTGATAATATAGATATGGGATCTTTTGAATTATTGAACAATTAAATCTCAAATACACCAGCTTATGTAACATGGCCGATCAATAAAACTAGATGACATGATTAATCAATAGAAATACTCCAACACTAGATAGATTAGACTAGATTATTTGCCTATGTTAGTTATGGGTCTGATTAATTTTTTTAATATAAAAAATATTTAAATATTGCTAACATATTTTATAATAAAATAAAAAAATTATTATAAACTCAAAATATAATACATATTACATTATATATATATTTTTTAGATATCGATACAGTGATGTATTGGACAAAGTTTGTTTCCAACTATTAAGACGAAGACATATTGAATCAACCCGAGTTAACTTGTCAAATCTTTGACCCTGATTATGAAACTATGATAATTCTCTATAAAGCAAATGAAAATAAATTATGAACGTAAATTCCTAATCAATTTAATATTGTGAAGGGTGAAATTGAAAAAAAAATTAAATTAAAAAAAAAGATAAAAAAAACTTCTCAGGTGAACCTACAAAACTAGCAACTCGGGTCATGAGATTGGGATAGCCTCATGAAAAGTAAATCAAGAGAAATTAAAAGCTTATTTTTCAACCAACTCAATGTTAAAGAATAAATAATAATAATAATAATAAAAAAAAACAGAGTCAACCTAAGCTAACCTATTAAACTTACGATTGAGGTCATGATATAAAAAATATGAAACTCAGTTATCAAAAAATTTAATATTAAAGAATAAAATTGAAAAAAAAAAAGGAAGAAGATTGAATTATTGAAGGGTAAAATTAAAAAAAAAATTAATTAAAAATCACCCAAAAATTAAATTAAATCAACTGAGATTAACATGTTTAACTTGCAATTCTAGTCATATGATCAGGATAACCCCATTGAAAACAAATAAAAAAATTTATGAAGCCAAATTAAAAAATATCCAATTAAAAAGAAAAAAAACATAATCAGAGTCAACTCAAGCAACTTGCTAAACTCGCAACTTGAGTTATTAGATCGAGATAACCCCATAAAAAATAAATTGAAAAAAATTATGAAGCCCAATTAAAAAAGAAAAAGAAATAATTAGAGTCAATTCAGGCAACCTACTAAACCTATGATATGAGTTATGACATCAAGATAATTTCATAGAAAGAAAATTGAAAAACAAATATAAAATCTAATTTCCAACAAATCTAATATTAAACAATAAAATCAAATAAATAAATTCATGAAATAAAAATAAGACCTAACATAAAAAAAAAAATACACAAAGTACTATTCAGTGAATAATATTTTATAGATGTGATTATAGTAATTTGACCACATCCTTTATGTTTTGTTAAAAAAATAAATATATGATGCTTTTGTGGTGAAAAGATGATAAGGATTTTGTTTATTAGTATATTTTTCTTATTCAAGTTCCACTATAATCCTTAATAATTTAGTCCTAATCTCTTATATCAAAGTTAAAACCGTCCGTCATATATATCCCATAGAATTGATTTTTTTTTCATTACCTGCTATATGGTACTCATCATTAAACTGCTTCAATTCAAGCATATTTAACTATGGAATTACTTTTGATGTAAATTGATTTGGGAGTGTGGTTGTAATTGTTTTTAAAGTGTTTTTCATTCTAAAATATATTAAAATAATTTTTTTATTTTTAAAAAATTATTTTTAACATTAACACATCAAAATGATTCAAAAATATCAAAAACATATTAATTTAAAGCAAAAATAAAATTCAAATTATTTCAAAAATACTTTAGAAATATAATGCCAAATAGGGCATGTTTCATATAAAGTTAGAATTCCAGGTGTTATAGTGATAGAGAGTGATTTTTAAAATATATTTTATTTAGAAATATATTAAAATAATATATTTTTTATGTTTTAAAATTTATTTTTAACATTAACACATTAAAATGATACAAAAAACAAAAATATTAAAAAATTAAAAAATTTACAAAACTACAATACCAAACACACATTAATGAGACGTTGTGCCACCATATATAGAATCCTTGTACTACTAAGTAAGAACATCATGTATGTTTGGTAATGTAGTTGTCGCACCCAAAAAAAAAAAAAATTCATCAATTGCGGGTTCGACTGGCGAATTTTTTTTTTTTTTTTATTTGGTTCTTTGGAGTCGCCACTTAGTATTTTGGTCACTAGGAACCTAACTGGTCTTAGAGATCGGGTACGGAGACTGGTTGCGTAAAGGGAAGGTATTAGCACCCCAAATACGCCCTACCTAAGGTAAGCTGCATTGTTTTATTGTCTGATAAAAAACTAAAGTGTTGTTGTGTTTTCCTAGTCGTTGATCTGTCTATGGTTCAAGAAAAATCCTCCTCAGTAAGAAGGTCTTTTATCTTATCGGGTAAAAATCCTAACCATTCTAACGTTCATACCAAAATTTTATTAATAATACTTAGGAATACGTTTTATGTATAAATTCGTAATCCCAAATACTAAAATAAAACAAAAAGATTTTTTAGAATTTTTGAAATATTGGCCTAGTTCTCATGGCTTGAATAAACTGGTTATTAAAGCCAAAATGCATGTTAATACATATATTGTTTTGAAAATTTTCTTTGTTGTATGAAAATATGATGTTATAATATATATATATATATATATATATATATATATATGGGAGATACTAGGCCGTATTTTAAAACAAAAACAATTTTTGGAAAATATTATTTTTTTTATGCTTTGACGAAAATCGGGTGTTTTAATACTGAGCTTGTATCCTTACGGTATAAAAATACAGCCCAATATTAATCCTCTTTGCTAAAAATATGCAGAAAAATCAATAATATTTTTAGGGACTTTTTAGAATTTTTTTGAAAGCAAAAACATTTTTTATTCTGAAAATCTTTGATGTTTTGACGAAAACCGGGTATTTATAACACTGATTTTGTATCTTTACAGTATAAAAATACAAACCAACATTAAACCACTTTGACAAAAATATGCAGAAAAATCACAATATTTTAAAGATTTTTTTTTTAAAATATTTTTTTTTATAAATATATTTATATATATATAACATATACACACACACACACACACACATATATATATATATATATACATATATATATATATATTATATAATATATAATATATTATAGGGCTGGCCCGGCCCAAATAAATGGGCCAGGCTCAGCCCAAAAAATAATAATAAAGGGGGCGGGCCGGTCTCGGCCCGCAATGATATCGGGCCGGTCTCGGCCCGTAACTAACGTGGGCCGGTCTTGGCCCGTAAACTTCTACAGTCTGGGCCAAGACCGGCCCAGACTTGCAAGGCTGGGCCAGCATCGAGCTGGCCCAGTGCCTTACAACCCAGCGGGGGGGGGGGGAAGAATTATTTCCCCCCCCCCCCCCGCCTCCTGCATGCAACATGCAGGAGGCCAGGCGAAAACAAGAAAAAAAAAAGAAAAAAAAATGCAAGGGGTGGTGTGCACCTGGCGTGGAGGCGACCGTTGGTGGAGCTGCGGTGTCGTGGCCTCGAGGACGGCGGCGTTGTGGTGTTGCTGCGGCGGAGAGAAAAGATTTCCTTCCTCTTCCCCTCTTCTTTTCCTTCCTTTCTCTTTGTTTTCTGTTTTCTTTTCTTTTTGTTTTTCGTTTTATTCTTTTCTCTTCCCCTCTATCTCGCTGGTTCTATCTCTCTCTTCGGTCTCGTCCCTCTCTTTTTTTTTTCTTCTCTCTCTTCGGTCCCCTCTCTCTCCTCTCGGCCTCTCTCTATTTATAAGCAAAAAGGAAACGACGTGGCTTTCGTTAGTGCGCCTTCAATCACGCAACGGCTGGTCGGCCATTCTTGCTTTCGGTGGTGGTGGTGGGGGCGAGGAGAGAGAGAGAGGCGGGAAGTTTTTTTGAAAAAAAGAGAAAAAAATGGTTTTGTCTCTGTTTCCGCGGGGGAAAGGAAGAAGATGAACAGTGTCGTTCAAAACGACACCGTTCTGTCTTCTTCTTTTATATATATATATATATATATATATATATATATGAAACGGCGTCGTTTTGGATAAAACGCGCCGTTTCATTTAAATGGGTCAAACTTCAAGTCAGTCCTCCGAACTCGGTCCTCGCCCCTCTTGTTGGCCGCCTTTTTCATTTTGGTCCTTGGCATCTGATTTATGCAATTTAGCCCTCAATTGATTAATAAACTTTCAATTTCTTCAATTAGGCCCCTGAACCGAATAATTTCAGCCCCCCTATTTACGCGCCTCTTGCAATTTGGTCCCTGGTTTCGAATTTTCTTACTTAAATCCCTAATTGGCCCTTAAACTTCAATTTTTATGCAATTGAGCCCCTGATTTGACCCAATAAATTCCTAAAAAATATATTTTGGCCCCAGAACTTAAATTTCTCCAAATTAAAGCCCAAATTGACTTAAAAATCAATTTTTCTTGGAATCAAATCTTCTATAAATTCAAATAAAAATCCAATTAAGTCCATAAAAATCCAATTAAGTCCATAAAAATCCAATTAAGCCCATAAAAATCCAAATTTGGGCTTTTCTCCCTGAAATTCAAATTTTTCTTCTCAATAGGGCTTTCATCCTTCAAGAATATACTGTCAAAAATTTAATCCTTGTATTTTTGAATTTCTTGACCAATTTTCTGACTGTTTCCTGAGCGCTTCTGCCTTCTGTTATTTTTTCTAAACTCTTTTGGCTATTTATTTTATTTTTTCATGGGGACCCAAAAATGGGTTACAACAGATGCCCCCTCTTTATAATACTTACGGAGCATGGGTTTTGCGCAGTAAGTGTTATAAAGATAAACCCAAAACGGAACTCCCGAAACTGATCTGGTTGAAGCTTAATTGATCTGAAACTTTGTCCTTTATAACAATCCTCCTTAGCCCCAAAAAACCATGATCGAAACTTAGTCATCTCGAGATCCTTATCCAGCGATCCTCTGAATTCTTATTTTAGTTTGATCAACATGGAAATCCATCCGAGATCCTATCTAGTGATCTTCTTTAACCTGGAATCCCATCCGGCGATTCCTTTACTCATAACCAAAACAAAAAATGTGTGTGTGGTCTCATTATGATGGGTGACCTGCCCAAGTGGAAAAGAGAAAGAGTGGTCTCATTTTTTGGGTGACCTACCCAGGGGAAAGGATGGCCTCATTATTATGGGTGACCTACCCAGGTAAAAAAAAAATAGAGAATGGTCTCATTCTTATGGGTGACCTACCCAGAAAATATGGTCTCATTGTGATGGGTGACCTACCCAGAAAATATGGTCTCATTGTGATGGGTGACCTACCCAGAAAAAAGAAGAGTGGTCTCATTCTTTGGGTGACCTACCCAGGGGAAGGAATGGCCTCATTCTTATGGGTGACCTACCCAGATAAACAAAAAATGGAGAATGGTCTCATTCTTATGGGTGACCTACCCAGAGAAGTATGGTCTCATTGTGATGGGTGACCTGCCCGAGGAAAAAAGAAGAGTGGTCTCATTCTTTGGGTGACCTACCCAGGGGGAGAAAATGTGATGAAGTGGTCTCGTTGTGATGGGCGACCTACCCAAATAGAAAGAATATGAAGTGCGGTCTCATTGTAATGGGTGACCTACCCAAATAAAAATATGGAGAAAATGGTCGCGTTGTAATGGGTGACCTACCCAGAAAAATGTTGGTGAGGGCTCAAAGGCGCACTCGAAAAGAGGTAGGGTTTGGAAAACGCACTACCCGAGAAGTGAGGGCTCAAACGGCGCACTCGAAAAGAGGTAGGGTTAGAAAACGCACTACCCAAAAAGTGAGGGCTCAAACAACGCACTCGAAAAGAGGTAGGGTTAGAAAACGCACTACCTGAGAAATGGTGATGAAATCCCGATCTGACAAATGTTGAAAGCAATATATTATGGTTAATATGCATGTATGTTTTTGTTACCTATCTTGGAAACATAGGTCCCCCTTTCGTCGTAAACCTCTTCGCTCTTGTTTCAAGCTTTTCTCATGAAACGAAATATCCTTCATATCCTTTTAGTGAAGAGATCTCTAGTTCCTTATGGGGCCCTTTCTTGCTCCATTGAGTTTTGCGCCAAAGGCAAAAATTGGTTTTGTTCATGAAAACTGAAACTTTTGATGCAAGAATTTTTTTTTTTTTTTTTTATTATGATATCCCTTTTGTGCTTGGGTTTACTATGAACCCCTACGTGCATTTTGTGCACCTTTTGCCCCCTAGTGTGATGTGCAACTATATGTCAAGTAGATTTGATTTAGTTCACCAATTGATGGAGTCATCCTCTTAGTCATGCCAAAAAAGTTCTTTTAAACAAAAAGATTTCAAATGTTATGAGATCATTTATATATAATATATATATATATATATATATATATATATATATATAAAGGACTCTTTACAAAGAGAATTCATGGCCGAAATTTATTTTATTGAACGGGAAATTACGAAATACATCAAGCGTAGTATTTCTTTACAGAGTCAGAATTCACAGGCCTAGCTAGATCTTCTCCATCCATTCTAGACAGTAACAAAGCTCCTCCTGAGAATGCTTTCCTTACCACGTACGGCCCCTCATAGTTAGGTGCCCATTTACTCTGATCTTCTCCAGGTAAAGGTAATATTTTCTTTAGTACAAGATCTCCTTCGTGGAATCCTCGAGGTCGAACCTTCTTGTCATAGGATTTAGCCATCCTTCTTTGGTAGAGTTGATGATGACAGATCGCGGCTATCCTCTTTTCACTGATCAGATTCAACTGTTCATATCTAACCTTTGCCCATTCTACCTCTTCCAGCTCAGAGTCTAACAACACTCTTAATGATGGGATTTCCACTTCTAAAGGCATCACCGCCTCCATTCCATATACCAACATGTACGGGGTGGCTCCTGTTGAGGTTCGAACTGCAGTGCGATATGCATGAAGGGCAAATGGCAACATCTCATGCCAATCCTTATAGGTGACTACCATCTTCTGAATAATCTTTTTGACATTCTTGTTAGCAGCTTCTACCGCACCATTCATCTTTGGTCTATATGGCGAAGAATTGGAATGCTTGATTTTCCATTTAGTGCAGAGCTCTATTATCATCTTGCCGTTGAAATTCTGGGCGTTATCAGTTATAATCTTTTCTGGTGGACCATACCGACATATCAAATCTCTCTCAATAAATTTCTTCACCACTTTTTGCGTCACATGAGCAAATGACCCAGCTTCTACCCATTTTGTGAAGTAGTCGATAGCCACGAGAATAAACCTATGACCATTGCTGGCTTTTGGGTTTACTGGTCCAATTACATCAATTCCCCACATCGCGAAGGGCCATGGAGATGTTAAATTAAACAGAGGAGCCGGAGGAGCATTGATTTTGTCACTGTATACTTGGCACTTATGAAATTTCCGGACATAATCGATACAATCCTTCTCTAACGTCATCCAGAAGTACCCGGCTCTTTGTATCTTCCTGGCCATCACATGTCCACTAGCATGAGTTGAGCAAATCCTTTCATGGACTTCCCGTACCGTGCTTTTTGCCTCAAATTCATCCAAACATCTCAACAAAGTCCCGTCAGATGATTTCTTATACAAAATCTCCCCATCAAGATAAAAATCCATTGCCAATCTTCTCAAGGTCTTTTTGTCGATTTTGGATGCCCCCATGGGATATGCCTGATTTTGGATGAAATTCTTGATATCATAGTACCACGGGTTTCCATCTACTTCTCTTTCGACTGAGCAACAATGAGCAGGGTTATTTCTGATATTGATGTGTACTGGCTGTACCTTGTGCCCAAAGTCTATCTTGGCCATAGATGCTAGTGTGGCCAAAGCATCTGCAAACTGGTTCCCTTCCCTTCCCAGATGGGTGAATTCTATTTCCTCAAATTCTTTAGCTAGCTGAGACAGGTATTCTTGGTAAGGCCTTAACTTCTCTTCTTTGGTTTGCCATTCTCCTTTTACTTGGCAAATGATCAACATTGAGTCTCCATACACATCTATCTTTTTGATGTTCATCTCTAATGCAGCCTCTAAACCAAGAATGCAAGCTTCATACTCAGCCGTGTTGTTGGTGCACCCGAACTGCAGCTTAACTGAAACCGGATACTGCTTCTTATCAGGAGAGATTATCACTGCCCCCGCTCCGTTACCACATACATTTACAGCACCATCAAAGTACATAACCCACCAATCTGACTTCTCTTCTTCGATTGCAAACACATCTTCATCGGGAAAGTCAAAGTTTAACGGCTCATAATCTTCCATAGCATGGTCAGCCAAGTGATCGGCAATAACACTCCCTTTCACGGCTTTCCTTGTCATATATACTATGTCATATTCAGCCAAAAGAACTTGCCATCTTGCAATTCGGCTAGATAGATAAGGCTTTTCACAAATGTACCTTAACGGGTCTAACTTGGAAATTAACCATGTAGTGTGATACAACATATACTGACGTAATCTCTTTGTAGCCCATGCTAGTGCGCAGCACAGCTTCTCAATCACAGTATACCTAGACTCATATTCCGTGAACTTCTTGCTTGGGTAATAAATTGCCCTTTCCTTCCTTCCGGTTTCATCATGTTGCTCAAGCACACATCCCATTGCTGTTTCGGTTACTGTTAGGTATAAAATCAATGGCCTTTCTGGTACGGGAGGAACAAGCAGAGGTGGATTTAGCAAGTACTGCTTGATTTTCTCAAAAGCTTTATCACACTCTTCATTCCATATTCCAGGGTTCTTCTTCCTCAACAAACGAAAGATCGGGTCACAAGTCGCGGTTAAATGAGATATAAACCGAGCGATGTAATTCAACCTTCCTAAGAACCCTCTCACCTCCTTCTCAGTCTTGGGGGGTGGCATAGATTGAATAGCTTTTACTTTTTCAAGATCCACTTCTATCCCTTTGTCACTCACCACAAATCCCAACAGCTTACCGGATTTCACCCCGAATGAACACTTTGCTGGGTTAAGCCTCAACTTATATTTCCTTAATCTTTCAAATAATTTCTTCAATACTTGGACATGATTCTCTCCCTCTTTAGATTTAGCAACCATGTCATCCACGTATACTTCAATCTCTTTGTGCATCATGTCGTGAAACAAAGTCACCATAGCCCTTTGGTACGTGGCCCCAGCATTCTTTAAACCAAATGGCATGACTTTGTAGCAAAAGGTTCCCCATGGTGTTATAAAGGTTGTCTTCTCCCTATCCTCTGGCGCCATTCTTATCTGATTGTAGCCTGAAAACCCATCCATGAATGAATATGTGGAGCTGCGTGCTGCATTATCTACCAACATATATATGTGTGGTAAAGGGAAATTATCTTTAGGGCTAGCCCGGTTTAAGTCCCTAAAGTCCACGCAAACTCTGATTTTACCTTCCTTTTTGGGTACCACCACTATGTTTGACACCCATTGCGGATACTTCACTACTTCCAAAAAACCAGCGTCCCATTGTTTTTCAATTTCCGCTTTTACTTTGATTAAAACCTCCGGATGAGTTCTCCTTAACTTCTGCTTAATCGGCATGCATCCTTCCATCAGTGGTATTCTATGCACTACAATGTCCGTATCCAGACCAGGCATATCCTCGTAGGACCAGGCAAAGACATCCACATAATCCTTGAGCAGTGCAATCAACTCTTCCTTTGCTGCAGGGGTGATCAAAGTCCCTATCTTCAACTCTCGTTTGATTTCTTCATTGCCTACATTTATGGTTTCAAGTTCCTCTTTAGCGGGCCTCCAAGCCTGTTCGTGTTGTTCTATTAATTTTGTGAATTCCCATATGTTTTCCTCCTCCCATTCCTCATCTTCTACAGCCACTATGTATTCTTTAAATTTTGGCCATTCATTCTCAATGTGAAATGCAGGTGTTGTTGTGGAGGATCCGCTTTCAGAGTTCCTGAAAGCGGAAAGTGATGTGTAAATGCATAGTAAGACATCAAGATGAATTTTGAAAATGCATGATCTCATTAAAAATAAAAGATTGGCTCACAACAAAATAAAATCCAATTGACATCTTGAGCCTCGATTGTCAATAAAAACAAAACAGAAAAAAGGCAAACAACATAGATAAAAAATATAATCCAACCATCATTGTTGATTACATTTTAAAAACCAATGGAGCTTCTTGGGTCTCCCAATTCTGGAACTTCTCCCCTTCAGCTAGCTTCCGGACAAAAGTCTTGACGGTGACTTCTTCCAAAGTGTGGATGGTTAATTGTGGTAGCTCTTCAATCCTCCTTTCGAACTCGATTTTCTCAGCGATGTCCTTGACTTGATTTTCCTCCAAAGTGTTTATGTTCATTGAAGAAAACTTTTGAAAGAGGTCTCCATGTCCCCCATCAGGTTGTATCACATATGCGGCCTTTGGAAATGAAATCCTGATTGGAGGGATGACTAAGTTTTCTTCTACAGGCTTCCTTCCTTCCATCCTAGCCATTCTCTTTCCCTTCTTGCACCAGCAGCTCGTTTGTAATCCTCTTTCTTGGGCTTATATCCAAGCCCAAACCTCTGTTCTGCAGCTTTCAATTTGATTATACCCTCCATTCAGGCCTTCTTTGCTCCATATCGTATGGGAAAGGAATCTTGTTTTTCAAAAAGATTTTAGCGGCCATTTTAGTGGCCTCAGAGATTTCTGGCTTCCTTAACACAGTGTTCTCGGGCACCCACTCAGTATTCACAATCTCAAATGCATGAAGGTTTCCGTCCCTACAATCTTCTGCTTCAATGAATGGAACCGCCACATTTCTTACCATCGATATAGTCTCTTCAGCCTTAACAGTAACCAGGACACCGTTGGCAATGTACTTTAAACATTGATGTAGCGAAGAGGTGACAGCTCCCGCAGAATGTATCCATGGCCTTCCTAACAGCATGCTATAAGAAGGGTGGATATCCATCACTTGAAGGGTTACTAGAAAGACTTGTGGACCCACAGCTAGTTCAACATCAATTGACCCTATAACTGGCCTTGATGAGCCATCATACGCTCTCGCCGTTATCACGCTGGGTTGCATATGTGAGGGATCTATCAGCATTTCATCTAGCACATGCCTTGGTAGCACATTCAGGGCCGAGCCGTTATCAATGAGAACTTTGCCGACGAGACAATCCTTGCATCGGATCGTGACATACAAGGGCTTGTTATGTCTAGTTCCTTCAGCGTCAAGTTCATCTTCCGTGAAATACAAGTAATTGGCAGCATGAATCCTCCCTACTAAATGTTCCATAGTCTTTTGCTCGATATCTTGGGGCACATAAGCCTCATTCAATACTTTTTGCAAAGCATTACGATGTGGCTCCGAGTTGAGTATTAAAGACATGATGGAGATCTTAGCAGGGGTTTTCTTCAACTGATCCACTATACTGTACTCACTATGCTTCATCAGTTTCAAGAACTCATTGGTTTCTTCCTCAGTCACAGGTTTATTCACCTCAAACTCTTTATCGAGGTCCAGCACCTCCTTGCCTTTAGCCTTTCTTTGTCTTTCTAGCTCTTCAGGTGTGTAACAACGACCACTCCGAGTTAGCCCACTTATCTCCGTTCGGAACAGCGGCAAAGGAGCTTCAACATTCGAGGTATAACCATAATCTCCAGGCATCGCTCCATAGTTTACTTTGCTTGCATAGGAGGGCCTAGTTAATACCAGTTTTGAGCGACCATTAGCTGTTGATTGGATTCTACATTTCTCTATCATCCCTACCTCTTCATTGTCACTTACATCCTCAATCCTCAACTCTCATAGAGTTAGCATTCTTGCAACTTTTTGATGAAATTCAATGCATTCATCAATGTGATGCCCTTCCTTTTTATGGAAAGGGCAAAAGTTACTTTTCCTTGTGTAGTACACAGTCGTTTCTTCCAACTGTCCAGACTGTACCAACATCAAGTATAGCTTGGCCATGGTCACTTTCAACACCCTCTTTTTGCTACCAATCTCCATGGTATTCACTCCTCCCCTACCATCAACATGCTTAGGTAAAGGGTTGGAATTCTGATTTGGCGAATCCTCAAAAGTGACCCATCCCACTTTGATTAGTTGCAACACCTTTCTTTTAAAAGCGAAGCAAGACTCAATGCTATGGCCTGCGTGACCAGCATGGTATTCACAAGTTACCTCGGGGTTGTACCAGGCAGGGAAAGGTGGTTGCATAGGTGGTATGGGTAGGGGAGCTATCTGCCCAATACTCAACAGCTTGGCATACAACTCTTTTAAGGTTATGGGTAGAGGAGGTAGTTGTTCTTCTGACGGTTGCTTATCTTTTCTTTGGTAATTGTTGTGGTTATTTGCAGGGAATTTTATTTGATTGGGCTGATTTGGAGTGGGGGGTTTGGAAAAGTTAATACTAGTGACTCGGGGGGTAGGTATTTGGTAGTTTTTGCTTCTTCTTTCTAGGTTGTTCACCTCAATTTCTTTCTTCCTTCTAATGAAACCTCTCTTCTCTAGAGGTTCTGCTATTCTTCCGCTTCGGATCCCTTGTTCAATCCTCTCGGCGATCCGCACGACATCATAGAAATGTTGTGCTGAACTACCCATAAGGTGTTCATAGTATGGAGCCTTGAAAGTATTGGCAAACAAAGTCACCATTTCTGTCTCTATCAGCGGAGGTTGCACATTGATAGCTTGGTCTCGCCACCTTTGAGCATAAGCCCTTACAGACTCTTGACTTCCTTTCTCCATGCTGATCAGACTGGTCCTATCAGGAGCAATCTCTAGGTTAAACTTGTATTGCTTTAAGAAAGCGTCCGCTAAGTCTGTCCACTTCCTGATCCTAATATTGTCCAACCTCATATACCAACTGAGGGCCGATCCGGTCAAGCTATCCTGGAAGAAGTAAATTAACATTTTGTCATCGTGGATAACTTCTGCCATTTTGTTATAGTAGGAGCGGAGATGGGTCTTCGGGCATTCCATCCCAGTATACTTAACAAACTCCGGCACTCTAAACTTCTTTGGAATGACAATATTAGGTACTAAACATACCTCAGCGGCCCTAATTGGGTCAAACAAATCATTTCCTTCAATTGCCCTTAGCCTCTCTTCTAGGGCAGTCCACTTATCATCTCCTTCATGATTAGAGAATTTAAAGTCATGTGGATCTTCGTTTGTTAAATCCATTGTAATAGGGATTTGGATGGGCCAAGCAGGACTCTGCCTAGTTGGTGTATTTGTCCCTATATTTATAGGTGCGACAGGAATTTGAGATGCTGCTGGTGCTTCATTAGGTTGAGTAGATGTTCCCGCTCCATCTCTGGCTCTTAATAATTGCTCTAACATACTGGTTAAGTGTGCCACATCATTCCGAACTCCTTCAAGTTCTCTTTGGTACTGAGATTCCGGTTGTGACCTTCCTTCGTTTTCCATTCTTGCTCTTTGCCGAGTGTAGTGGACTTTGGAAGGGGGACCTATGTTTCGCGATCTGGAATGCATATGATAAATTTAAAAAAAAACAAAAGATACGTGATGCGAATGTGATGCATATGTAATGTGTATATATGCATATTTTGCGAGCTGATTCATGACTTTCGTAACCTTTAAGCAAGATTTCTGAGTTGACCTGATTACCATAAAAAGGGGGGTTGCCAAGTTCTTATCATAGTGGCTTACCAAACTCATCAAAAAAGGAAATACATCATGGACTTCTTATAAATAACAAAAATTGCTCATACAAAACAAACAATGGGAAAGAGAGTCCTATACATTGCTACCTCTAAAAAGCATTTCCTCTATTAGCTAAATCCCCAATAAAACCGGCCATGGCTCCCATGTATTCTCGATACTTTGAAGCATCATTTCCAACTTGGGTGGCTTGTTGTTGCAACCTTCCTGCGTAACGGGCTACTTGCTCAACCTGTTTTTCCATGTGTCTTATTCTGGCATGGAATACGGTGTTATCTTCGATTATTGCTTCGTTGCTGGCTCCTAAGGCTTCGTTGCTTCTTTCCAATACTCGCACCATACCCTCTGATTGTGCCAACTTATCTCTTGTCCTTTGTAGCTCTTCCTTTTCGATATCCAGCTCCGCTGTTTTGGAATTGATCTGAACTGCAACGCTGTCCATGTAGTCTTGGCATTCTTGACGCTCTTGCTTAGCCTTACTCATCTCTTCTTCCATCTCGCAGTAGTGGCTTTTCAACTCCCTTAACTCTTCTTCTCGTACCTCGCTCTCCGCTTGTAAAGCCCTCATCCTTCCTTTTGAAGACTCAGCTCTCTTCTGGTAATCTCTCATGTCAGACTCAGCGGCCATTCTCGCATTTCTTTCTTCCTCTAGCTGCACCATGTATTAAGCTCTAACCTTCCTTTCTTCTTCTATGTCGAGGTTGGCTAAACGATTCTTCTCCTTCTCAACTTCTATTTTCCTTAAAAAAAAGTTTCCTTCCCTTCTTCAAAGAATCCATCGTCTCCTTATCATCATTCACGCCTTTTGTTGCCCTCTTAACCTTAGCCAATTCTTTTTCTGCTATCCCATTCTTCTTGACCAACTCATCATAATCGGCTATTCGATTCCTTAACTCAGCCTGGACCCCCGTTGTTATGTCTTCAGCTACCTCAGCCCTTTTCTGCCATTCCTTTAAAGACATTAGCTGCTTCTCTTGTTTTTCTAACCGCTGATTCAAGAAAACCCTCATCGTATTTTCCTCCTCTAGCTGGTTCTCTAACAATTGTTGTCGCCCCTTACTTTTGCTGAGTTCTATTACACACTGATCTAGCTGCTTTCTTAGATCTTCTTCATCATCCTTTCTTTTCCTTTTCTGTGTTTCTATTGTTGCCTCTGACTGTTCTTGTGTAGAGAGACCCTTTACTTCAGAAAAATCCTCATTCCTCCAAACTGTATAATTATGGCTGAATGAGGTTTCAAAATTGCTTCCTTCTTCTCTTTTCACCTTCACGGGTCTTTCCCAATCCTGTCGGATAAGCTCCATTTCTTTGATGAACGGTTGGTGCTTGAATAAACCAATGAAATCAGCTAAACCCAAGGTTCTTGGCGTATATTGCATTCCGCCTAACTGCCTTGTTACGAGGGCGGGCGCATAACTGATGTAACCAGTTACACCAATTAAAGGAACCCATATCTTGCTTCCGCAGCTCATTGTGCAAATAGCGTTGTTCATCCACGGTGCTTTCCATTTGAAGTTGCTACTTGGCAATGCTGCATACTTATCCCTCCATGCCTTCTCATCCCAATTCTTCCAAGTCTCATCTATGGTAATCTTTAACGGTCGCAAGTCAAACCACCAAAAGTTGTTAAAGATGTCTCTTGGTGCTTCGATATGACTGATTATCCATAGGTACAACATAGGGACGCAGCACCTCATAGCTCCTTTTCCATGTGTTCGGCAGTGATTAAGAGATAACATGGTTTCCCCCAAGATGGCTGAGGAAGGATTGATCCGGTCATGCTCATATTCGATGAAGACACTTGCTGCTTCTAAACTGATGACCCCAATTTCAGAAGGGAACAACACTAGCCCAAAAATGGTGAAGGCCACCAACCTATATCGTTCGTCTCCCAACTTGCCTTCTTCGGCATTTTTCTTCATTCGAGCTTCAATGATCTTCCATTTAAAACCCCCTTCAGCAACTCTACACTGGCTGATCTTTCCTAAGCCTAATAAACTGACTACTTCCGAAGCTGTATCTTCAAATCTGCGTCGGCGGTAGATTCGGCAGTTGTCATTTGGAAAATCCAGGATTCTCTCATATTCTTCCAAGGTGGGTGTCATATCGATGTTTCCAAAGGTAAAGCAATGATAACTGGGATCCCAAAAATTCAGAAGGGCTTTGATCGCCGCTGCTTGTACAGGCAACTTCATTATATGTGCAATCCTCCCATATCGCCTTTCAAACAGGGTCTCGTCAACATATTCCATGATAGGCAATAACTTTCCTAAATCGTTTACCATGTGATTTACCTTGGTAATGCATGGTAACCCACTAGCATCGATTCTTGGACATTTTCCTTCGGCGATCTGAGCCAACTCAGACTCTTGCCCATATTCTTGGAAAGAGAGGTACTTAGTCATGATTTCAGCTCAAAACCTGAGTTGATGAAATTAACAATTAATCGTGATGCAAATGAAAATAAGATTCATAACCTAAAGACAAGCTCTATTTATTAAGTGAGAGAGGGTAGTTTTTCTATCTGGTCTTGAAGGGTCTCATATCTGCCCAGTGACATTCTTCGTAAAGAAGTATGGGGGCGTTGCAAGGAACAGTTAAGACACGTATGCCCACCATTACCAAGCAGGCACTCAGATATGAGTTGGGTGTTTCACGCATTTAAACCCTGACCAATAGTCTTAGGGTAAATAGCTAATTCCCCACTTAACTTAAAGCTTGTGTGTGCTTTTCAAATTTAAGGCAAGTGATGCATGAAACAATTATATACAATGCATGAATAATATGCGTGTAAAATAAAAACAAATACGCAAATAAATAACATGAAAGGAATATATTAAAAATAAGCACAGGAAAACACAAATAAATCAGACAAAAACAAAGCTTAGTCTACAAAGTCCCCAGTGGAGTCGCCATTCTGTCGCACCCCAAAAAAAAAAAATTCATCAATTGCGGGTTCGACTGGCGAATTTTTTTTTTTTTTTATTTGGTTCTTTGGAGTCGCCACTTAGTATTTTGGTCACTAGGAACCTAACTGGTCTTAGAGATCGGGTACGGAGACTGGTTGCGTAAAGGGAAGGTATTAGCACCCCAAATACGCCCTACCTAAGGTAAGCTGCATTGTTTTATTGTCTGATAAAAAACTAAAGTGTTGTTGTGTTTTCCTAGTCGTTGATCTGTCTATGGTTCAAGAAAAATCCTCCTCAGTAAGAAGGTCTTTTATCTTATCGGGTAAAAATCCTAACCGTTCTAACGTTCATACCAAAATTTTATTAATAATACTTAGGAATACGTTTTACGTATAAATTCGTAATCCCAAATACTAAAATAAAACAAAAAGATTTTTTAGAATTTTTGAAATATTGGCCTAGTTCTCATGGCTTGAATAAACTGGTTATTAAAGCCAAAATGCATGTTAATACATATATTGTTTTGAAAATTTTCTTTGTTGTATGAAAATATGATGTTATAATATATATATATATATGGGAGATACTAGGCCGTATTTTAAAACAAAAACAATTTTTGGAAAATATTATTTTTTTTATGCTTTGACGAAAATCGGGTGTTTTAATACTGAGCTTGTATCCTTACGGTATAAAAATACAGCCCAATATTAATCCTCTTTGCTAAAAATATGCAGAAAAATCAATAATATTTTTAGGGACTTTTTAGAATTTTTTTGAAAGCAAAAACATTTTTTATTCTGAAAATCTTTGATGTTTTGACGAAAACCGGGTATTTATAACACTGATTTTGTATCTTTACAGTATAAAAATACAAACCAACATTAAACCACTTTGACAAAAATATGCAGAAAAATCACAATATTTTTAAAGATTTTTTTTTTAAAATATTTTTTTTTATAAATATATTTTATATATATATAACATATACACACACACACACACACATATATATATATATATATATATATATATATATATATTATAATAATATATAATATATTATAGGGCTGGCCCGGCCCAAATAAATGGGCCAGGCTCAGCCCAAAAAATAATAATAATAAAGGGGGCGGGCCGGTCTCGGCCCGCAATGATATCGGGCCGGTCTCGGCCCGTAACTAACGTGGGCCGGTCTTGGCCCGTAAACTTCTACAGTCTGGGCCAAGACCGGCCCAGACTTGCAAGGCTGGGCCAGCATCGGGCTGGCCCAGTGCCTTACAACCCAGCGGGGGGGGAAGAATTATTTCCCCCCCCGCCTCCTGCATGCAACATGCAGGAGGCCAGGCGAAAACAAGAAAAAAAAAAAGAAAAAAAAATGCAAGGGGGGGTGTGCACCTGGCGTGGAGGCGACCGTTGGTGGAGCTGCGGTGTCGTGGCCTCGAGGACGGCGGCGCTGTGGTGTTGCTGCGGCGGAGAGAAAAGATTTCCTTCCTCTTCCCCTCTTCTTTTCCTTCCTTTCTCTTTGTTTTCTGTTTTCTTTTCTTTTTGTTTTTCGTTTTATTCTTTTCTCTTCCCCTCTATCTCGCTGGTTCTATCTCTCTCTTCGGTCTCGTCCCTCTCTTTTTTTTTTTCTTCTCTCTCTTCGGTCCCCTCTCTCTCCTCTCGGCCTCTCTCTATTTATAAGCAAAAAGGAAACGGCGTGGCTTTCGTTAGTGCGCCTTCAATCACGCAACGGCTGGTCGGCCATTCTTGCTTTCGGTGGTGGTGGTGGGGGCGAGGAGAGAGAGAGAGGCGGGAAGTTTTTTTGAAAAAAAGAGAAAAAAATGGTTTTGTCTCTGTTTCCGCGGGGGAAAGGAAGAAGATGAACAGTGTCGTTCAAAACGACACCGTTCTGTCTTCTTCTTTTTTATATATATATATATATATATATATGAAACGGCGTCGTTTTGGATAAAACGCGCCGTTTCATTTAAATGGGTCAAACTTCAAGTCAGTCCTCCGAACTCGGTCCTCGCCCCTCTTGTTGGCCGCCTTTTTCATTTTGGTCCTTGGCATCTGATTTATGCAATTTAGCCCTCAATTGATTAATAAACTTTCAATTTCTTCAATTAGGCCCCTGAACCGAATAATTTCAGCCCCCCTATTTACGCGCCTCTTGCAATTTGGTCCCTGGTTTCGAATTTTCTTACTTAAATCCCTAATTGGCCCTTAAACTTCAATTTTTATGCAATTGAGCCCCTGATTTGACCCAATAAATTCCTAAAAAATATATTTTGGCCCCAGAACTTAAATTTCTCCAAATTAAAGCCCAAATTGACTTAAAAATCAATTTTTCTTGGAATCAAATCTTCTATAAATTCAAATAAAAATCCAATTAAGTCCATAAAAATCCAATTAAGTCCATAAAAATCCAATTAAGCCCATAAAAATCCAAATTTGGGCTTTTCTCCCTGAAATTCAAATTTTTCTTCTCAATAGGGCTTTCATCCTTCAAGAATATACTGTCAAAAATTTAATCCTTGTATTTTTGAATTTCTTGACCAATTTTCTGACTGTTTCCTGAG
This sequence comes from Populus davidiana x Populus alba var. pyramidalis, assembly GCA_027475595.1. Taxonomy (NCBI): domain Eukaryota; kingdom Viridiplantae; phylum Streptophyta; class Magnoliopsida; order Malpighiales; family Salicaceae; genus Populus; species Populus davidiana x Populus alba var. pyramidalis. Next base: position 115,205 of record JANKYH010001487.1, on the reverse strand, counting down.
CGCTTCTGCCTTCTATTATTTTTTCTAAACTCTTTTGGCTATTTATTTTATTTTTTCATGGGAACCCAAAAATGGGTTACAACAGTAGTGTATTATTTTTTTAAAAAAATATTTTTTAATTAAAAATATATTAAAATATTTTTTTATATATTTTTTTTAATTTTTAACATCAATATATTAAAAATCAATTAAAAATCATTAATTTAATATTTAAAAAAAAAACAATTTTAAAAATGCTTTTAAAAGAAAAAACTACCTGAAAACCAAACAGGTGCCAAATGATTAGTCATGTCTAGTTACATCCTTCCCGGCAAAGACTTAATTCTATTCCAACCTGTAGCTACTTAGGGCATTTAGGTGTTTACACATATTATAATATTCATACAAATTATAATATTCATTACCAAATTAGTTGGGGGTAAATATTTTTTTTTCTTTTTAAATATATAGTAAAACAACCAAAATATTATTAAAAGTAAAAACAAATAAAAAGTAGCGTCAAAGAGCAATTTAATATTTTTATAATAATTTTTTTATTATTATTAATTTAATTGAGGTCAATTTAATATTTGGCCAAATATATATAAAAAATTTAGCTAAAGATTTGTTATGATTGAATTTAGCTAGGTTTTTTGTTATATATATCAAATTTCATCGTTCTATATTTAATGGTTTAAGAATTGAGTTACATTATTTGTCTTTTTTTACAATCTTTTCCCCTAGGTTATTGTTATAATTATTTTTTTAAATTTAGTCCATTTGCTATCATTATTTGTTTTTTTTTATCATTTGATTAAAATAAAATTAACTTATTTAACCTAGTTTAGTCTATAAATTAAGTCAAATTTTTTCTTTTTATAAATAATGTTTGGGCTATCTAAATATTATTTTTAACATAAAAAGAGTCTCATAGCATAATGTGGATATACGACTAGTTTTTTTTCTAAATCAAAGGATACTTATTAACCATGACAATATAGTAGCAACATTTCTTGTCCAATCTAGGACCTTTTACATTATTATAAACTCTTAGAACTAAAATGGATTCTTATCTTTGTGTAAGGAGTATGTGAGCAAAGTTATAAACCTATATTCAGGTTATGAGTTAGGAGTTATGTGAATTAATTTAAAATAAGATTGTTCAAATTTTTTTAAAAAAAAAAATTAAAAAAAAATCATTTTAAAAAATTAAATATCCAATCAAGTTTTAACAAGGTTTAAAAAAAATTAAAATTTTAAATTAGGTTTTAAAATGATTACAAGTTGATCCATCTAGTCAATTAAATTTAATTAAATTAATTATCAATTTAATTTAATATAAAACTCGACTCGAAATAAATTTTAAGTGGCAAGTTGATCCTGGCCAGGGAGTTGTAACTGGTAACAATTAATGGGAGATGAGTGTACTGTATAATATAATTTTGTCCACAATAATAAAACCCAGTCGGACTCGGCCAGGCTAGTCGAATGTCGAAATATTTTTAACGAGCCCAAGTGGCAAAAGCCCACAGGTTAGGGTTCTTGTCTTTTTTGTCTCTTCCTATAAAACGCAAAAGTGATACGTGGAATTCTGTCCTGACAACAACTCAACAAAAAAAAAAAACATTTTTTTCCTCGTTTAGGTCCTCTGTTTCTCTGATTCAGAGTGCCACCCAGATCCTCTGAGGTACTAAATCCTTTTCCTCCAGGTATTATTATAATTATTTTTAGTTTTAGTTTCTACGCGGTTGATTGATTGTATGATTGATGTGAGTGATTTATTCTCTTGTTGAGGAAAGTTAAACCCTTGTTTGGTTTGCGAGAAAAAGGAGGGAAAAAAATATGAAAATGAAAAATCTACTGGAAAGTTTGTGTTTTGGGTATTTCTTTGAATATTTAAATTCTGGGTTTCCCTTCTTGGAACTGGAGAGGAGAGGAGAGGAGCATTTGGGATTTAAAAAGCGGGTTTTTGTTATTGTTTTTAATGAGTTTTTCTTTCAGTTATTCATTTATGGGATGACATTAGTAAGTGCTGCTTTTCATGCTTTTGAAAGTTAAAGTTTTGAGGCTTAACGAAAAAAAATGGGTTTTTGAATTGGTAGGTTTTATGGGTAGCTTAGCAGATTCATGAGTGTTTTAGGGTTTTTGGGAGTTGTTTAGTGACTTTGGGTTTTGCCTCTTTTTTTTCTTTTCTTTTTTAATGTGGAGATAGGTTTGGGGTTAAGAGTTTGATGGTGAATGGGGGTTCAAACGATGGCATCGCAAAGCAATGGCCAACAATCTCATATGCAGCCGTGTCAATTGATGAGGCAAACCTCGTGGTACAACCTCACTCTCAACGAAGTTGAAAACCAAATGGGAAATTTAGAGAAGCCCTTGTGTAGCATGAACCTTGATGAGCTTCTTAAAAATGTATGGAGCACCGAAGCAAATCAATCGATGGGAATGGATAGTGAAAGTACCGCAACATCTTCTCTTCAACGTCAGGCTAGTTTCACATTGGCTAGGGCATTGAGTGGGAAGACAGTGGATCAAGTCTGGAAAGAGATTCAAGAAGGGCAGAAGAAGAGGTTTGGTCAGGAAATGAACGTTCAGGAAAGAGAGCAGACACTTGGCGAAACAACTTTGGAGGATTTTCTGGTACAAGCAGGACTTTTTGCCGAAGCAACTATAAGCCCTTCTTTGGATTTGGTTACTGTTGCTGCAGTGACTCCGCAATGTTTTCCACAGAATATGGTCCTCTCCTCATCCCCTTCAACTGGCACGTTATCTGACTCTACGACATCGGGATGGAACAGGGATGCTCCAGATGCACTTGAGAAGAGTATTGAGAGGAGGCTCAAGAGAAAGATCAAGAACAGGGAATCTGCTGCCCGTTCTCGAGCTAGAAAACAGGTAGGCTTTTAAACAGCTTCCATTTGTCTTCAGGGTTTTACTGTACCGTGGACATCTATTTGCTTACCCATGCCCTTAAAACTGAATTTGCAAACATGCAGGCCTATCATAATGAGCTGATGAGCAAGGTTTCACGTTTAGAGGAGGAGAATATAAAGCTCAAGAAAGAGAAGGTAGGAAGGATATTTCATTTTAATCAAGCTGTTTTCTATTTCTTTTTCCGTGAACACTTGTCAACCACTCCAAGAGGAAAGATGAAATAAATGGCCAAATGATTAAATGCCCCCACTGAATTGGAACTAGTGTTCCAAATTTTTAAGTTGTATTTCGGCCCAGTTCGGATTGATATATATTCTGAACTATTTTAATAGAGATGATGCACTCGGTAGAGAGGGCTAGCTAGTAAGGATATTTGTTCTTGATCATAAGTGTTAGGAGTAAGGCTTAAGTAAGTAGACAGTTGTTGGAAAAGCCATATTTTATTCATCTCATGATGTAACCTGAGAAGCTGCATGTTGTCGGGTGCTAGTCATTCTAATGCTGCGTTATTGTTTTGGTGCTCCTTGTCGTGTTAATTATTACAAAAATCTTGTTTTTTCACATCATGGTCAATTTGAGGAAAAAATTGCACGGCACACACACGCGTTGAGAGAAAGAGAGACGGTCACGTCAGTTGTTGGTAGTTAAACAATATGACAATTTTTTTAAAAAAATTCCGGCTAACATTGCTCCTTGAGATGTTGATCAATCATATCTCTGGTGTGACTCCTAAAAACCGTAGGTTTTGGTGGATAGTTAGACTGTACTTCCATTCATTCATTATACTCCATTAATCTTCCACAATTAAACCTAGAAGTAGATCTGATTTCAGCCAGCTTTCCCATCAATTCCCTATAGTTAAGCCAGTGTTCAAAGGCCCTGAACTCAACCCTAACAAGCTGTGCTGGCTTAGTGGGATTTGGAGTTTGACTGGTATTTTGAAGAGGTCACTTAACTGGTTGAGGGACATGGTTAGACTTTGCTAAATATTTTTTCATTTGGCTGAATAATTTAATCAGCCAAGCAGGGCAGTAATTAAATAATACATTCCTTGGGACTTGTTACATTTGTGTAGAAAAATGTTCGTTTTTTGTTGCAGAATCTTGTTGACTGTTGCTGTCGGACCTGAATACTGGATAGAAGGTGGCAAGTTTTAGCTTTATAAGATGCTGTAATTTATAATGCCAACCAGAGTACATTAAAGTATTTGTGTTTGAGTAGCGTATACAAACCTTATTCCACAAGTCTAATATCACTCAAAAATATCTTTTGATTCTTTTACTAAACATTTTCTTTGATAAAGCTTATGCAAATTTCATTTAATTGTAAAGTTTTCTTTCTATATTTTTTTTTAGTGCCTTCTTGCTGCAAGAACCCTGGAACTGGATTAAAATAGTCAAATTCTCTTTTCTGCATTGATGAAATTTGGCACCATAAGCATTAGGCTATCAAGTCGATGGTAGCTCTATCTTAGATAAATGAGTACTTTACATTGAAGAAAACGGTTTTGTCCTTCAAGGAGTTTTGCATCCTGATTTTTCTCTCTTTCTATTTGAATTTCTTTGTTTCTAGGAATTTGAGAAGAAGTTCCCAATTGAACCTTCACCTGAACAGAAATATCAGCTTAGAAGAACGAGTTCTGCCGCTTTCTGACATACATATCTCTATGTGAAAGATTTGTAGTTGATCAAGCGTTATTGCTGGCCTCCTGGGTTTCTGTGGAAAATGCTGTGGAAATTCATCACAAGGCTGTTTCACCGCTGCTGCTACTGTTGTGATTCCACCTAGCCCGCCATTGGCTTTCATCATATGTACATTCAAGATGATCTTATTATTTTATACAGCACCATATGTGCAATGTTTATAACTTTATATGTCTAGGCTCCGACTTTGAGAAAGAATTGTCTCACCCGTGTATTAGGTTGTGAGAGTTTTAAGACATGGACATCATTAACTTAATTGAAACCAATTTCTCTTCAGCTTTGATATTGCCGAATGTGTAATGCATTGATATTCATGTCATTCTCACAGTGCTTGGAGCTTTAAGGGGTTGGTCGATCTCGTCAGGATTTCCTAGTTTACAACGTCAAAAGCTGATGGCAGATTCTGGAGTCCAGCCATTGTTTTTTTGGTCTGCAAGTCTCTTCTGGAAGAGGGATTTTGTATTTGTTAAAGCAATCGTCGGATAAGATTTATTGATGGTGGATGGTTGGTGGAACATCACTCCTCAATTTTGTAATATTAATTGTTCACATTTTTGTTGCCGAAAGGCCTCTTAACCTTTGGCAGGCATCATTAAATCTTTGCATCTAATAGAAGCCTTTCTGCACCCGCAAGATAAATCGTCAGAAGCCAATTTCCAAGCCCTTCAGTCAGCGGAGGAAGTAAAACTAAACTTTGAGTCTGGCTATGAAACTGTTCACAGTGCCATCGTTCGCGAAATCCCAGTTCTATCCATCTTCCTTATAAAACATCGTCTTCTTAGGCTATACAATACTGCAAATCTGGGAGAGTTCAAGCCCAGAAAAAAGTAATGATTCTGAAGGTTCACATAACATCCTGTACACTCTAAGAGCAGCCATTTTTATGTGAAAATACTATTGCCAAGGGAATGCTTTCAACATCATGTTGCCCAAGCGCCACGTGAATTTGGATTCAATTTGAGGGGGGACGCAGAAAGTACATTTTGTATTTTAATCTATACTTTCCTTTTTCTGAACAAACCCTAGATATAGCACCAGCAATGAACAAGGCGCTCGAACTGGTTGTGGCCGACACTTTCACCTGATGAATGTCGAATGCTTCGGATACTCTGGTCTGGTGTTTAGCATCTAAGGAATCATAATACAGTACTCAGACTAAGGCTCGAATCGTAGGTTAGATGGTCAATTCATAGATCATTGAATCAACCTGGATCTGACCACAGCCGAGCTACGAGTCAACAAGTCACGGAATCGACCTCGAAGAATGAGCAAGGTTTGATAAGAATCCTAAGAACATTCGTATTCATAGCACTCCTCATTTCTTCACCTAACAGAGTGACGGATAGCAATCCTTTCAGCGACTGACAGCCTTATCCGAACTCATCAATGTGGGAAAACGTATGAACACCCTCATGCCATAAAATGGATAAAAAGTAAGAAGAGACAAATAATTACTTCAGAAGACATGAAAAGCTAGAAAAGGAAGAAGAAGAAGATAAGAATTTGCTGGGGATAAGCTCAACATCATCTAAACATGTCCCTGTCATCTTAAACTTTTTTTAGTGCCAGATTTCAACTTTTTTTTTAATATGCAAGTCTCATATAAAGTAGCAATGGCTACAATTCAATACACTTCTCCTGCTTGGGTGCACGGCAATATGGTACACTGTACATATCATATGAGACAAGAGGATTGGTTCACGTCGTTGATATTCCTTCATCTCAGTAAAAGTGAATCCATTAATGATTGTTGGGGATGGTAATGGTTATTCGCAGGTTGAGTTTTAAGTATATTTATATTTTATTTATTGCTCATTAGATTTGATATTTATTTTTTATTTATTAGGTTTTGTGCACCCTATCAATTTATAATATAGCTCCACTTCAATTAATATTTAATTGCTTTCATTTCATTATTGGTTAAGTATCATTATAAATATTTATGACAATGTATTTGGGCATGGTATGGTTGTTAGACTTCAATACCTTAAGTTTGGCGTGTTTACCAAACATAATCTATGTTTTTGTCTTTTCTAAGATTACAAGTATTATTTTTCTGTACATGAAAATTGAAAAAACTTGAAATATTCTTTTCCGGCAGCCCATCTTTCTTTGATCTTGGGGGGCAAAGAAATATTTTTACTGTTATGAATATTGTGAAAAAACAAGAATGCTCTTGATCAATAGTTCTAATATATGTAAACTCTAGAGGTAAAAGAGTACTTTAACTGTGTTAGAAATTATAAAAGACACATACACCCCCAAACAATCTTTTAATAACCACTGAACCAGATGAAAAGATCCAAATACCCCTAATCGAAGGCTTAAATATAAGTCATTAAAGGGTAAAAGGATAAGATCAAGCAACGAACCCAGACCCAAGCAAACAATAAACAAAGAGAGGATAATTGTGCACTTTAGTTGTTAGGAAAGAGAAAATTAAAAAAAAAACGCAAACAATCGATCACAATAGCAATTCAACCATGGTATATATACATGTATCGCACCATGTGAAAGAGGGCACAACTGCACATCTAGTTATACGATGGATGATCAGATTTGGTAACCAGGAAGCGTCTTTGGTAACCAGGAAGCGTCTTACTCGCCTTCTTAATGGAGTGGGCGCCGCCCACTTCCTGAGATGTGTGAAACATGCGACAATATCTTTTTGATTAAAAAATACAACATGAAAAAACTAAAATACCCCCATGATCCTCTTAATTACACAACATACTCACATAATTTCATTGTCGCAATCCGCAATAATATGTGTCTAGAGTATAGTGAAATCCCCATGCCATTTAGCTTTCTTTATAATATCATAATTATTAATTATTAAAAACATTTTTGCTTACAATGACTTAAATTATCAAACCAACACAAAATTACCAAATCTGACTTGGTTTAAGGCTCGGATCATGAATTGAGCTAATTAACTTGAGTTTGACCCGAGTTAATTCAAAATGATGGCATTTCAAGATTAAAAAAAAAAACTTTGTTTAAAAAAATTAGAAACCAAATCGGGTTTTAACCCGATCACAGGTTAACCCCACTAAGTTTGACCAGGTCAACTTCCACCTGACTTAATTTAAAACTCGTCTCGATCTAGATCTTGAGTTGATGGATCACCAGGTTGGTCTGCCATGTCAAGTTTAATAACAATGAACCAACCTTCCTTTCTTGTTAATAGTTACTGTAGCAAATCCCAAGACCCTGTTTGTTTGAAAGAAAATAGTTTCTTTTTAAAAAGTAGTATGCATGAAAAATAGATTCCTGAAAAGTGAGTTATTTTCTGATATTTGGTAGTGTTATGAAAAATAAGTTGACAAATATTTTTAATATTTAGTCGTGTCATGAAAAATAAATTGACAAATATTTTTAATATTTATTCATGCCCTAAAAAATAAGTTGAAAAATAATTTATTAATCCTTTATTTTTTTTCAAGTTTATTAAAAGAATATAAGGGAAATTTGACGGATAAAAAAGTTGAAGAATAGGAAAATTGAAAAAATAAATAATCTCAATTTCATAAATTATTTTAAATAAAAAAAATAAAAAAAATAATAGAAATAGGATCTGATAGATAAAAAAATTAAAAGACAATGAAATTGAAAAAAAAAGATCTCATTTTATAAATTATTTTAAATAAAATATATAACAATAAAGACTAAATCCAATATATAAAAAAATTTAAGAAAATAATAAGAGAGAAATATATAATAATAAAAAAATAAAGAGAAAAATTAATATAAAAATCAAATCAAATTAAATTTTTTTAAAAAATAAAAAATATTTAAAACAAAATATATAAGAATAAAAAAATTAAAAAACAAATTTAATATAATTAAAAAATAACAAGATATAATTTTATTTTGCAGCTTTAGAAAAAAATGTTATAAATATTATTTCAATTAATTAACTTCAGTAATGATAAATAAATATATAAAAAAAAACCTAAAGAGTGAAATCTAAAAAATCACTTTTCATGGAGTAAACGTAAGGATAATTACCAATGGTCTGGCTTAGCTGGCGTTTCATCATTGGAATTATCAAAAACTTTTACTTTTATTTTTTAATATTAAAATGACAGTAAGATCACCGCTGCCACATGCTAATCAAATCTTATCCAAAATACGGCCCACGTCACGTGATGTTAACGTCAAGAGGAGTGGACAGGAAACGGAAGCTTTACAGTGGCCCCCCCCTCAATCACGCACGTGGTTTTCGTTCGCCACGTCAGATCCACATCAATCAGTGGTTAAAAACATGGTTTAGTACTAATCACTCTTAATTTTTCAGATTATTTTGTTCGTATATAAAGTTCACAATTATGTGATTATAGCCCTTAATTAATACAAATATTTTAATTTAGCCCCCAAAGTATCGGCTCTATGGAAACCATAAGTGCGATACTTTTTGGATAGTTTAGTAAACCCAACCTATTTGTTTTTGCGTTTCAAAAGTATTTTTTTAAAAAATTAATTTTTATTTTATTTTTTTAATTACTTCAAATTAATATTTTTTTGGTGTTTTTAGATTATTTTAATGCACTGATTTCAAAAATAATTTTTTAAAAATTAAAAAATAATAATATTATTTTGATATATTTTTAAGTGAAAAACACTTTAAAAATAAATTGCAATCATACTTCCAAACATGTGAGATTACTATATAAAAAAACGGGTGACTATGAAAAATTATGAGAGTAAATATAATTTGTTAATGAAAGAAAACTGAGAATTTTTTTTCTAAAATTTTTTATATTACCAACATGGGTTTTGATGATATGACATATTAATAAATGAAATTAGGGTATAACTAATACAATGTTATAATTTCTCAACATGAAATCTAATCAACACTTAATTAATGGAGGTATCATGGGATCATATTGAAAAAAATAAACATGAGGATACTCAAATAGAAATTTAATTAAAATTTCAATACCAAATTTAGAATTATGTTTAAAAAATAAAATTGTTGCGAATTATTAGACGTTAAGCCATCATGGTTAGGTTTCTAACCGGGACAGCCGAAGATAAACAATAGTGGGTCCAAGTGAATAAAGCGTGGGCCCGACACAACATCATCGATTGGAATCATCTCTTGCATGTGGGTTTCTTTAACATAAGACATCTCTTAGGCTAGCTGTCGTGAAATCTCTTTTGTCCATTCTTTCTCTTTCTTTTGATCATTTATTTTTGGGTGTTTTTGGCTAATGATTTGCTGTTGTATTTTAAAAAATCAGGTTTTAAAAAAAATATTTTTAATTATAGTTAAAAAATTATATTCTTGGTTAAAATACTGTGATATAAATTTTTACAAGTAAAATAAATAAAAATATATTATTTTAGTTTTTATAAAATCAAGATTTGAAACGCAATTATACATGAGATCCAAGATAAAAAATAAATTATTTAATAACCAAACAATTTATTATTCGTGATTAGAAAAAAAATAAAAAAAATATCACAAACATACTTTAATTAGAGTAAATCACCTCTTAATAATTAATTTTTGAATAAAAGCATCAATTTTTTAAAAAAACATTTGATCACCATCTTTGCAAGAAAGTGGTTTATCTTTTGTAGGATTTAGAGTATTTATCATTTGTTTTTTATGATTACTTTTGTAATTAAATTAAATGAGTAATGTATGTGGAAGGTTCTTAAAAGGGTTCCTAAATAATATTATAATAAATGAAAGCTTAGTCGTTTTCATGAAAAAAAATAATGACTAAAATTGGAATATTAATTGTATATATTCTTATACAATGGAAATGAATGGCAAACAACTATGATGGTTTAATTTTTCTCCATGTAGGATTAATTTGGAGTATTTATCATTTGTTTTGGGTGATTAATTTCGTAGTTAAATTAAATTAGCGAATGTATGTGAAGGGTTTTTTTAAAAGGGTAATCAAGATCACAATAAACGTGAAAATGAAAATGAAGGATAAAACAAACTTATTTATTTCATGTAGCTAAAAAGTAAAAAATAAATATTAACTTTGAATATTAATTCTCTAATTAAATGAGTGATATTGTCACGAAGGATTAAACAATTTAAAGAGTATTTTGAGAGTGGTTGTTTTTTAAAATACTTATCGTGCCAAAATGTATTAAAATGATATTTTTTTATTTTTTAAAAATTATTTTCAAGATCACTGTATCAAAACGATTCAAAACATATAAATAATTATTTTTTAATAAAAAAATTAAATTAAATATTTTAGAAATGCGGTTCCCAAACAATACCTTAGTTATTTCATGGAGCTAAAAAAAAATTCTGCTTTCCCTTTCTATGTGTAATGTGTGATATTGTCATGTTGATTTTCTAAAGAGTGCACTCTTTGCTTTTTTCTTTCTCTCTACTTCCTTTTGATATTAATCACTCTTCTTCTATCATAATATAAAACCTGTTTTATAATATTCTCAACGCCCAACATTTGATAGAATTAAAAATTTGCAAGAATTTTATTTCTCATAATTACCTAGTACATCTAAAAAAAAATATATGGATGCCAGCTCATCTTTTACTATTCATACAAATAGTAAATGAAATGAAGGTGTTTTTTTTTTATTATTAAATTTTTATTTTATTTTTATAAATTATTTTGGTTTATTTTAAATAAAATTATTATAATTTTAAACAATATCCTAATATTTAATTTGTATTTAATTTTATAAATATTTATTTTTATTATCGTATAATTAAATAAAAAATAATTTAAAAAAAACAAAGTTTTCAAATACAGTAGAGTCTATCACCCGAGTAAAGAATTTAGTGGGGTAAGTCATGAAGCCCATGATGATTTAATATATTGACGTCACAATATTAAAAAATAATTATCTTAATGTTTTTTTTTTAAATTAAACCATATTTTTTATTCAGTATTTGGGTTATCTTTGAACATGTCTTGTCGGTTAGGTTATGTTAAAATAATTTCTAAACAATTTAATTTTAAATTTAAATAAAGTAAGCTATTTACTGTAGCATTTTTTTTCTTTTATTCTATCTTTCTATGTTTGGATTGAGGTATAATTTGTTAAGTTAAGGGAATATTAAAAACTAGAAGTTCAAAACATAAAACACAAAGAAATCTCATTATCAATAGAGAAAATATTTTTTTATTTAAAATTATTTTTTAAATATTTTTAGATTATTTTATGAGATGATATTAAAAAAATATTTTTTTAAAAATAAAAATATTATTTTAATATATTTATAAATAAAAATTATTTAAAAAAATAAGTAAAACTATGCTCCCAAACACCCCTGCAAGTATCCCTCAAACGTATAAGCATAATGTTCCACATCGGATGCGTAGTGGGCCATATTATCCTCCTATTGTCCCAAGAACTAAAACTAAGATCGACCTTACCCTATAACTCTCTTCCTTCAATCGTTATCCATATATCCGCTCTCTCTCCTCTGCAACACAGCTAAACTATCCCATTAACCATATCACTAGACTTCCACCACCACCGATCTCCTCCACAACTCCTCCTCCACTCCTCACACGTCTCTTCTTATTTTTATCATATTCATTACCAAAAAAAGAAATTTTTTTTTATTAAATACGATATTGTGTTGTAATATATTTTCACTATCTTCGGACGAGAACTACCTTTCTTTTGTTGATTTTGGGCTAACGCTAGTTCTGTACCGTCCGTGGGATAAAGGATTGAGGGTTATATTAATGGGGAATGCAAACGGTAGGGAGGAAGGAGAAAGAGACGATGGAGAAGGGTTAGAAAACGGTGAGTTGCCGTCGCCGTCGTCTGTGATCGGAAGAGGGGCGTCGACTACAAGCCAGTCGGTTTCAATATTGGATAGTAATGATGTTCATACTCAAAACAATAATAGTCCTCCAGATCATGGCCCTGCTCGATCCACGTCTCCTTTCTTGTTCCCTCCTCAGGTATAATGATAATTGTGATGATTTGATTGTAAAATTTTGGATTCTGAATTCAAAGGCCGTGTCTTTTATTGGGTGAAAGATAGGTTCAATTAAGATCTGTGAAAAGGAAGGAAGAGGAAGATTAGTGGTGACTAATTGCATTCATGGTTGGATTTTAAGCATTTTGAGAAATGGGTTTTCTTTTATTTTCTCAGTTTGTGTTGATTTGTTTTTAATAATTAAGATCTCCATTTAGGTGGTTTAGTTGTTTTATGAAGTGGGTTTTATTTAAATCTGATGCATGTCTTTTAAACTGCATGGTTTTTGTGAATGTATTTGTCAATAGTTGAAACCTTTTATGCAAGAAATAATATTGTGATCAAATAACTAAGAAAGAAAGTTATTACGATGCCAAGGGGGCTGAATTGAAGATTCAATCGTGACTGTAGTTCTTAAGAATGTTATATGATTTGAGAGTTTGGTTTCTTTCAGTTCCTTAGATGTCCTTGTTAACTTTTTGAGAATCAATAATGACTATGGGGCTCTTAACATGTATGTTGTTGATCCACCAGTCTGTTGTACTTGCTTCGTTATGTTTGCTTATGTAAGGCATTCGCAACCCGTGTGTGATGCTGACATATTGTGGGTTAGAGTTGGGATGGTTTGATTGCAGCAGCTCAATTGCTGTTTTATGTGTGAGAAAAGGTGTGATTTCTCTGGTGGATATTGTTGTGGATAGTTGCATTTTACGTTTATTGCTGATTTCTATTTTCGTACTTGTTGGGGGAATCTAAAGGTTAAACTTGCTCTATGGACTGAATAGTGGATTTATCTCTGTATGTGATAGAACTTTAGCTGATGTAACTGCTTCTGTAATGTGCATGTTTGCAGGCTCCTGTTGCCCCCTTGCGAAGGCCTGATGCCCCTCCTGTTTTTGATCAAGTTTGGCAGAATGATTCCCATGAAGTTGTTGATGAAGACCAACCCCCTGAGCAAGGAATCCCTACAGTTATCACATGGAGCCATGGTGGAAACGATGTGGCTGTCGAAGGATCATGGGACAACTTTTCTTCAAGGTAAGGTTTAGCCACCATCTTAAACATGAAAGATCCAAAAGGAGCAGTTGTTGATTCGGAGGAAACTTATATGATATGATATCATTTATTGTTCTGTTGCAGGAAAAAGTTACAAAGATCTGGGAAGGATCATTCTATTCTTTTGGTCCTTCCATCAGGTATATACCACTATAAGTTCATTGTGGATGAAGAGTGGAGATATATTCCAGATCTTCCTTCTGTAAATGATGAAATGGGCCGTGTTTGTAATCTTCTTGATGTTCATGTAAGTATCTTGAGATGGCTCTTGGTCTTACAAATCCAGAGGCATTTGATTGTTTAAGAACTAGTGCCAATGGTTTTGGAAACTAAATAAGCCCAGAATCATGGGTTTTCAAGGGATATGTTCAGGATGCACTTGAAAAACTGGGATTTCATGCAAACCAGCGATGTGAAACATGCTTTTTATTTGTCATATGGGAGCTAGCAACACGAATTCTGCTTCCTCTACATTCACATATAACCAAGATTTTGCTAGATAAATATTTTCCCTACTAATATTCATGTATGAGGAAGAAATACAAGACTTCTTGGTCCAAAGAAACATTTTTTAGTGTCTGGAAAAATTGCAAAAAGAATACATGTATTTGTTAATGATTAGATTTGTAAGTTCCTCTTGCTATTTCTTGCAGGATTTTGTGCCAGAAAATATTGATAGTGCAGTTGAGTTTGAGGCCCCACCATCTCCAGACTCCACTTACAGTCAAGCATTTCCAGCTGAGGATGATTTTGCGAAGGATCCTTTAGCAGTTCCACCGCAGCTAAGTCTAACAGTCCTTGATGAAGCTTCTTCTTCCAAACCTCAACATGTTGTGCTTAACCACCTTTACATTGAGAAAGGATGGGCATCTCAGTCTCTAGTTGCTCTTGGACTAACCCATAGATTCCAATCCAAGTATGTAACTGTTTGTCTTTATAAGCCACTCAGAAGGTAGCAGCACCCTCCCACTTTCCATTCATGACTCTGAAGGAAAGATGATCGCTTTTGTAATATGGTTTGTTCTGAGATTTCTCTGTTTATAGATTTTCTCTACTTCTACATGTTTTGTTTCTTGTAGTTAACTTTCATTCTTTTGAAGCACGCCTGCTTCAATATTATTATCAGGAAGGTCCACACAGTTTGAAAATGAGGTCAACAGATTCTTTTGTTGGAACTGCTAGATGTAGTCGTTTAGGGGAGGGTAGCTCTCAGGTTCAAACTTGAAATTCAACCTAAGCTACTTGTAGGCGAAGCTAAAAAACTAACTCTTACCCTCTGGCTACTGACTCTTCTAGCTGACAATATCGGCTCGGTAAAGACATGAACTACCTCGTTTTCGGGCGTAGACATTATTGGTCTGTTGTGCAAGTTCTGCTACTTGGTTGCTGATGATTGTAAATGATGTGCTTGTGCCCATTCAGCAACGCTAAGAGTACCCTTACAGCAGCTCGATGGGTTCACTTCTAGCCAAAATAACAGGTCATTCAAATCAAACTCATTTATAGTTGAGGAAATGAGGGAAGTTCTCATCTCTCCAGATTGAAATTTGTCCTAGCGTCCAGTAATAAATTGCCCTGCCAGCTCTGCAAAAGTTCTTGACTGAGCTAGGATTGTTTCACCGCCAGTTCAACTTGCTTCTATGCATCTAAGCCAAAAATTCATATCGTCTCTCAATTCGTTATGGTTTTGCTTTTCACAAACTCGTTATCTCAGGCTCCTGAGAAAATGCATCAAGGAAACCCAGCGTACCTGCTTATTGCAGTGAAATGCCATAATAACGAAAATAACTGCAGATTCAGGATATCAAACAATAGCAGGAATGCGTTCTGATAATCAATTCGGCTAAGATTTGCATAGTTCTGCAAATTACTGATCGTGTTTGTCTTGCAAATTACTACAACTCAGCAGGCCAGTTGACTTTGAAAAGAACAAAGCATTCTTGTGCTTCTGTGTTTTTTGTTCTTGAGTGCATTTGCGTTTGGATTTTTTTTGGTGCTTTGTTTGCACGCTTGTAACAACCTACTGATAATAATCTCCTTTTATTTTCAATATGAACACATCCTGAGTGTCAGAATCTCATGTTTGATCCTGACATCCTCTATTATCCAAGGCTATTCTGTCCTTGAACAAATTAAAGCTGTGCTGCTCCTTATTTTCGAAGGAGATGATTAGTTATTTCATCATGGACAGAAGTTGATCACATAGTTAGATCCACTAGGACAATTAAGTAGGCTACTTTTATCATCATAAGCATAACTATAAACCTCAGGGCACTGTTGCTTGAAAATGCTCGAGTAGTTGGAAGCAAGACACTTGTCTGGTGTACTGAACTCACCGGTGCAGCAGAACTGTGGCTGGTTGAAAGCCAAACATGCACTCTTGCAGGCAATCACCGTCCCATCAGACCCTTTAACAGCTAATTTAGAATCACAAACAGCGTTCACATTAGCCGCACAGCTCGTGGAACGGCACTCACTAGAACCTCCTTGTGGAATTACTGAAAGTGGGATGTTAAAACCATCCACCAGGCTGATATCATAGTAGTCGTGTCCGTCATTAGCTCTTAGAGCGAACTCTGCCAAGGATGCCGGTGGTATACCACCAGCACCACGGCATTCTATTCTACCAGAGGCACAATCACCGGTTGCACAAGTAAACTTGCCTGAGGAATCTGTATTGCATCGCGTTCGACCCCAGAACCGACCAGACCATGGCGCAGGGATACTCAGGGAAGATGAAGCACCTGTTGTCAGAGCAAAGCCTGTCAAAGACAGCTGTGGACTGTCAGCATTACTTAGGCTTGCTGGCCAAACAGTGAATGGGCAGTTGTTCTTAAAGGAAAAGGTGACCGGTAGAGCTCCTGCATGTTTGAAACCTGCACAAGAATTTTTCCATTCATGTTAGAATAGGTTTATATAATGAGTGTGTTGACATCTTACATGCAACCAGAACTCGGAGACGAGGTACTTACAGATGAGGAGTAAGGTGAAGGTAAGTGCCGAGGGAATTTGATTGGCCATTGCTGGAAGCTCAGGCTGAAGATATTTCTGTCTTTAAGCAATTGAAGGGCAAGCAAGCAGGAATATGTTTATATAACCGATTAGAGGGAGCTGTGGAAGATATTTGGATTCTATAGCGTTAGACCTGTGGAGTCATGAGAAAGAGGGAGCTGTTTATTCACAAGATTTAGGCTTCTTGTCTTCACATGAATAAATCATGCACGTCAATCCCAGATCTTCATTTCAGAAGAAAAATAAAAATGTTTAAATCACAAGGTTTTGATGACAAATTGGTTATCTGTACTGATTGTTAGGATAGGAAAAGCTTAGAATGTGGAAATGTCCTTGTGATGGGTTATTATCTGTACGGAACATTTCCTACTATTTTTTTTTTATCTTCTTTTTTGTTCAAACTTGCAAAATGCTTTGATTTAAGAAAACTGTAAAATTATTTGCTGAACTGATAGGCTGGACTGTGTTTAATAGGAGCGGTGAATAATCAAATCTCAAGTCATAAAAAAAATCAGTTAGAACAGTTAAAAAGCTACAAAAATATTCCATTTCTGTAAATGTAAAAAAAAAAAAGGAATTGTGAATAAAATGATAAACCATTTGCTCAATTTACAAGAATATTTTTGGAATTTTTTTTGGAAAATGCTGTAAGATACTTGGGAAAATGCTGTAAGAACTGATAGCTTGCTCTTGTGGGGTAAAAAGAGAAAAAGATTTGCAGTTGAATTTTGACTGCTAGTTGTTGTGTTTTTTTACAGTAATATTTGAAAATATAGTAGTAATTATTTTTTAAAATATTTTTAAATTTTAAATTTATTTTTAACACTAACATCTAAAATCACAAATCACGATCACGATTTGAACACAAGTATGAACACAAGTACGAGATTGGACGTCATGTTCTGAAAGGCCCTAGCTTTTATGACTAAAGTGTTAAACAAACTGGAGCATGCTTGGACCTGGGCACAACTTGTCTGTATCTTGTTTGATGGCACCACTAATTGCTTTCAGATTATTAATTTTGTATGCATGAATACATGTTTCCAGCTAGAGATGCTGCAGTCTCATTATCAATTATCAATTTGATTTATTCTATCCTCAAATTATTATTATTAATTGTTTTTTTTGGACATTAGTCTGAATGCTATAGCCGACTTCATTTTGAAGCAATACAAGATATTTTATGGACAGACAAACACAGAACATCTCGTCATTACAATTCAAGCAGAGAGAGAGAGAGAGAGAGAGAGAGAGTCAATTAGCCATTGATATATAAACAGCAAGCCTTGTAAGCAGAAGGAAAATCAAGAGAACACAAAATATAAATATGGGAAATACCGAGGTCCGGATGTTTTCTATTGAATTTAGTTCTGGTAGACTATACAGTCTAGTTCGATAAACCTAGAACATGGGTGGATTCAGTTTGAACATTCCAGTCATACATCACTCCAAAAGAAGATTACAAACACGAATGCTTTATTTAGTATGGAAACCAGCAGAGAGCCATTTCGAGTCGAACTAAGGCCATCTATCACACTGATCACCTAATAAGAAGAGATTAACAAGGGATATATATAATAACATCAATCTCTAGACCTCACAAGCTGTTCCAAGTATAAAAAATCAGGTCAGAGTTGCCAGCTCCCATATCTTTATTGTCCCATCATCACTTGTGGAAGCAAGCAGCCCAGTTTCCTAGCAAAAATGACAATCATATACAGAACACATTAAGAATACAGTCATAACTTGAACACTAACCATTAAACGCACATGAATACATAACCAGCCCAACACCATGCCAACCCGCCCTCGCCCCCCCACCCACATGCACACAAGAGAAGAACAAAAATCAAGACGGGTTTCAAATTTTAGGAGTGCTGGAAGCTTGTGCTGATCCAGTGGGTTGTTTGTTGGAACCACCTGCAGGGTCACCAGCAGCCCATGATCAAGTGCCAGGATGGTTTTTCTTTTTCATTATTTTTTCTGTGCAGGGGACAGTAGTGTAGTATGCTTCAAGTAATATATAACGTCAGGATGAGCAGGGAAATATCTATTCAGTTTACCAAGACACTTGAATGGAAAGCATTACTAGATTGCCACAGAATCCAAGAATCTACAAACAACCCTGCTTCTCATTCCTCTCATCATATCCATTATACAAAGATAGCTATATGCATAAATTTAATCTCACATATCCAGAACAAATCTTACCCCAGGGCCCCATTGCACTGAGTTTATGTCCATTTCATGAGCCTTTTCCCTTTTCAACAACAGTTTATATGAAGGACCATCAACCTGTAACAAACATGCAATTGTCTCATTTGATTTTTCATTACATGAAGGATCGTTGCACTTTCTATGTTAAATTGAATCGGTAGATATAATAAATATGAGGATATAAATCTTCAATACCAAACCATCTTTGCTCTCCACGAAAAACCGCAGTGCATCATCAGCTGCTCCACTTGCTATAATACCTTCCCTATTCAAGTGTGAGGAGGTGTAAAAGCTGAGAATTTAGGGGAAAAAAACTGTGCAAAAAGACAAAGGATAGCCCAGAAAAAGTCTAGAAGAGCACCCAATGACAACAAAACACAAGAGAGGAAGGTAACGGTGGTTTGAAATTGAAGAGCACAACAGCAGCCAAAAAACCAAGTAAAAGAGTTGGACATGATAATTAGTAAACTTAATTTGCAGGGCTGCTACCTTGACCAATGAACTGAAAAGATTGTTCTGTCATGATAACCCGAGAGAGTGCAAAGGTGATTCCTGAAAAACAAACCAAGTTATCAATAAGTGTTGCTTTGTGTTTGGGCATGTATGCTGCACAATCCAAAAAGAAAGGCCTATAGTTTCACCATAACAAACAGAGCATGAAAATGAATTATCGATCCCTCAGGGAATTTAATCCCAAATCTATTACTCCATTCTTTTTTGTAACCAACATAACTAAATAAACTTTAACAAAACCAATAAATAGGATATGTTGATGAACATGGAAAGACATTCTGGACATCCTAAAATAAGGTGTAACTCTAATTTGGGATGGAGATCATATGGTACAATTCTCTCACATTGCATAAATCTCACATCATTTCACATGGTAAATGGATCCTAAGAGCACCATGACCAATAATCTATCATCAGGTGCCAAAATACTAATAACTGTTATCATGCAGCCTACTACTTAGCACCACCATAATTTCCATCACGAATTTCAAATATTTCTGTCATGAGTTTCATCCACACTTGATTCAAAGCCTTTTCTTTACTTGAATTCTAACATTAACAAGATCAAATTCTATAACTGATTAAAATTCATCCAAGGAACATTTCAATATGCTGTAATAAAATGAAAAGTAGAAGATCCATTATGCATAGAGAACATGTTTCTCACCAAGAAACAAGGTCATTGCCTGATTGCATCCCTCCAACATCTGTTTCCCATATTTTTAGTGTAAGATCATCACTGCAAAATCAATCCAAAAACACTTGTTCAATTCCCTTCCATGAACAGCTCTGTTTTTTTCACCTAAATTACTTTTTTTAAAAAATCACCCCAATCAATGATCATCAAAATGAAAAAGAACAAAGAAAAAAAGATTTACATACCTACAGGTAACCATTCTGTTTCCTTCAGCATTAAAAGCAAGTGCCCAGACAGTAGAAGAGTGACCACTGAGTAGAAATCAACCCTTTTCCAATTAGATAAACTCGTCATATCATAAAACAAGAGTTGCTAATAAACCAACAAATAACATGAACTGAGTAACAAAAATATCAATCTATGTAAAACATATATATATCAGCTACAAAAGAAGAGAGAGGTAGTACTTGTTAGATTCACCTAAGGATTGAACACAATGCCAATCACCAGTACCATCCTCAGCCCAGACCTGTAATTCTACCAAAAATTCAACATTGTTCTACATTTTCTTAAACTGATTTCGAAAGCAGCAACGAAACATTTACACAATCTTAGTCGTTGAAGAGAAAATAAAAGATGGGATAAGCAAATTTAGCCACAAAGAGTACCTTAACAGTGTTATCATAGCTACAAGAAAACAAAACATCCATAGTTGGATGCCATTTAACCATTTTAACATCTTGTGTATGTCCTTGCAAAACTGAAACACACTCAAATTCATTCCCAGGCATCACTTCCCATATCCAAACAGTCTTATCCCTACTACACGTCGCCAGGAGCGATCCTGATGCATTCCAACTCACACACTTCACTTCATTTTCATGACCCTATTGTCCAAAACCCATACAAAAAACAATTAGCATCGTTTTACACCATTCAGCGGGAACATATACAAAAGTAGAGATTTTTAAATAAAATACCTCTAAAGTAGAAACGCATTCGAAATCACCGCCAATGTTCTCCCAAATGGCGGTCGTGGCATCAAAGCTGGCGGTGGCCAATAATTTCCCACAAGGAGACCAGGCACAAGACCGAACAGTTCGAGTGTGGGTTTCTTCCAGAACTGCCTTGCAATGCCAAAGGCGATTGGAAGGATTCTGCTCCCAGATTCGAACAGTCTTATCGCCACTACAAGAAGCCAATACAGGAGGATTATTAGGAGTTCCGGTGGCCGGATTCCAAGCCAAGCTCCAAACCCTATCGGAGTGTCCTGCCAGGGTTTGAATCTCCTTCAACTCCATGTTGCCATCGTACAACTCCTCCATGGTCAAAATCAATTCGACTTCCCGATGTTAAGCTTGTATAGGTCTCTCTCTCTCTTAATTACCTTGTGTAATTTTAGTTTATTACAAGAATGACCAGCTTGACGGCTAACTCTTCCTTGTAATTTTTATTACATTTTTTTAATAAAAAGGACGACATTCATATAGTATAACTCACCAAATTTGGAATCCCCATTAAGTTTCTATTGAATTTAATAATTATTTTAATAATTTTTTATATAATATAATTTAAAATAAAAAACTATTTAGTATTGTTATTAAACTTAATCTAGCAAGTATTCTTGAAATCTTCCGACTCGATTCTTTACTTAACTTGAATTTTAAATTAACTCATATGAAAGTTGTTTATACATGACTTAGTAGACTTTATTTATCCAAAAACAACTAGATCTGGTTAAAAATTTCAAGATTAGAATTGAGTGAGGAGCGGTAAAAACATAATTTGATTTAAAAAAATTAAAAATAATATTTTTTTAATATTAAATAATAATATATGTTTCGTGACTTAACTTACCAATTAAATGTTAAAATATTTGTTTGAGATTACAATAATATTATAAAAATAAAATAAAATTACAACCAAACTATTTCAGAAACAATAAAATGTTGAAAATAAAATTAAAAAGATAAAAAAAAAGTAAAATTAGAAAAAAGAAAGAAAGAAAAAAAAAAAGGAGTCCATCTAAACCCTAACTTTTTTCTAATCGCATTGGTATGTGAATCCCAAATCTAGCTCTCCGTTTCTTTTGAATTTATCATAATGAAGATACTCAATTTATTAAATGTGTTGTCCTCCAACTCTTTCCATAAAAAGAAAGAGTTGTGACCCACCACATTTGACCATTGACAAAAGGTAATCAAATAGTTGCCTCCACTAGGACAACTAAACGTGCTCGTTTTATCACCAAAGCATAACAATAAGCTTGAGGACACTGCTTCTTGAAAGTCGATCGGCTGAATGAAGATTTTTTTCAGTCTTTTTTTTAAGAGACTTGAGGTGAACAACTACCAAATAAACTAAATTTGTTTGGGAATATGATTGTAGTTATTTTTAAAATATTATTTATATTAAAATAAAAATTTTTAATTTTTTTTAAAAAATTATTTTTAAAATAGCGCCTCAAAATAATCCAAAACATAAAAAAAAATTAATTTTTAATAAAAAATATTTTTTTTTGAAAATACTGGTACAATTGCGTTTCAAAACTTTATCTCTCTCTCTCTCTCTCTCTATATATATATATATATATTAAAAACAGTATTATAAAAATTTAAACTCAGTACGTGGCGTTGTTATACCTGAGAATGATCTAAAAGATCGGGTCACAAGTTTTCAGCCTATATACTGATTTTATGAAAAGATCAAAGAAATATATAATATAAATATATTTCTGATGCGAATGAACAAGGTAAGACCAACAATGTCAAGATCCTTGATCAAACACAGAGCATATTTAACGTAAATAAAATATAACAAGAATGTAAATAACAAAAATAGAATCTTACTTAAATTTATAATGTAAATTAATACAGGAGATATTGGATACAGAGGAGAGTGGATATAGGTTACAAGTATGAGTTACAAGGGAGAATAAAATTTTCTCAGGGAAAATGATAGTCTGCCTTTTGAAGAATTAGGAGTCCCCTTTTATAGACGAGTTGACATGGAAGAGGCCAAAATGTCTTGTTGGGAGAGCTTGGAGATTCTGTCAGAACCATGTGGCATTGCTGTGAACCCATGTGGTATTGTCTGCCATGATTGGGTGACGACAAAATGGAAAATGCCCATGTTTTTTGTGGGACTTTCTCTTGTTGTCTTCTTGCCACTGACACTGGTTTTGTTTGTTTGTAGTAGCAGGTAATGTTTGTAAAAGAAAGTTTGAAACAAACAGGCTTAAAATAAAAAAAAGGACTCAAAACAGGTGAGTCGAAAAATATGGCTTTAAACAGATAAGCCTGAGAAAGCTTGGAAAATACTTTTTTTTTTTAATGTCGCTTGATAGGTGGTAGGATACCAAAACAATCATCTTCATTATCATCTCCAAGGAAAATGGCAGGAGATATCGATCCAGATGAGTTGGATTGGGACAAGACCGTTTTTGGGCCTTGGCTTTGTATAATGCTTTGGACTATTTGTAAGTATTCTTCTTCAGTTCTAGCAGAGGCAAGGAGAGCTGCCATTTGAGCCTTTCTGGCTAGAAACTTTGATTGAGGATGATGATCAATGATGTGAGCTATTTGATGTTTTTGTAACCATTCCGTAACTGCTAATTTGGAACTTTTGGATTCAGCTGCAAAATAATCCCACCATTTGATTTTGAATTTACGAACAAGAACTGGATGTTCGTTTTGTAGATTATAATCATAGAACCATGAACATACCCACGACACAAAAAATTTTGTACAGAAAATGAGCAGGGAAGAGAACTTCCTTTCAGAAGGGGCTGGTTGAAAATTATTTTTGAAATGGAGGTAGCCGTTTTCGATCAGAGGATGGTCTTTGAGGTAGTCAACATGACAACTATAGTAGTCCCACCATTGGAGGAACTAGAGGGGGAGGTTTGTAGTATTCATGTCATTATGGAAGTAGAAAAGCCAAGAATAACTATGGTTTGGATTTTATAGGAGGAAGGCATTGAACCATGCCTGTTGGTAATCCCAGTATGTATAGGAAGTATTGAAGTCTTGGTGGTTTGTACGGAAGTGTATGGGGAAAGAAAGAGGTTGATGTAAGGGTTGCACCCAGTCTTTAGGGTGAATGACTTTGTGAATGATACATGTAGAATATGCCGGTTTAGTGTTATCAGAATGAAGTTTGAAGTGTTTGAACTTGATCGAATTAGTAATCTCAAGGATTGTGGCATAATAGGATTGTGGTTTGGCTAAATTTCAGGGTATGTAGTACCAATTTGAAGGAAAAATTTTGGAAGCAGCAATGGAAGGGTTTTCATGATAAAATCTTTCTTTCATAGTTCAAATATTTTGAAAAGTAGTTTTGAAAATATATTTGGACTTGGTTTTTGGAAAATTGGTTTGTTGTAAAGAAAGGAGGGGTTTTGAAGCAGAAATGCCTCCTTGATGTTTTGAAAGTGGTTTGGAAATACTACCTGTTTGAGATACAGAGTGGTTTGGAAATACTACCTGTTTGAGATACAGTCTGTTGAGACACTTTTTGTAATGCCAAGAGTAATTCTGGTGATTTGGATATAGTGTCAACCCAAATTTGAACTGTGTCTGTTTGTACCTATTAGGGTTTTGTAGTTTCTTCTTCTTCAATAACTGCCTCATACTAGGATTTGATTGGTTTGGCAGCTAAGATAGCTGAAGACATGAGTTTTGTAGAGGGCTTGGGGCTCTCTGGTTTTGTAGGCTGGGTTTGAGGGGCTTTCCTCTTGTCTTTGGCATTTGTTTTCGGAGGCATCAAGACTTGTTTTGAAGGAATTCTCGGGTTAAGAAATCAGGAATGGAATTTGAATCTCCTTTAATATAGACAATATCAAAATAAAAAATGCTTAAAATAGCTTGCCATCTGGCAAAAATTTGTTTTGAAGCAAGATTTTGGACATCTTTTTGCAGAACTTCTTTTGCAGATTTGCAGTCGACACGTAAAAGAAATTTTGATTTAGTAAATCACTTTGAAATTTTGTAATACAGAGAACAATTGAAAGGTTCCCTTTTTTTATAGTAGAGTAATTTTTTTTGGCAATCATTTTAGTGGGCGGATGTGTATTGAAGGATCTGCTCTTTATCATTTTGAACTTGTTTGAGAATTCCGCCATAACCTAGGTTAGAGGCATCAGTCTCAACTATCTTAGGAGCTAACGGGTTAGCTAGATGGAGGAGGGGAATGGTTTGGACCTGCTTCTTAATTTGTTTGACTAGGTTGATATGGAGGTCGGACCAAGGAATGGGGTTTGTTTTTAAACTGTCATGTAAAGGTTTGGCTAGAAGACTAATATTGGGGTAGTAGTCTAGAACATAATTAAGGCTGCCTAAAAACCTTTGTAATTGGGTTTTATCGGTGATCTTATCAGGAAATTTGTTTGTAAAGGTAAGAGACCTCTCTATTGGTGTTACAGTGCCTTGGCAAATATAATGGCCTAGGAAATGGACACGAGTTTGGAAGAGAGAAATTTTTGTTTTAGAAACAACTAAACCATTTTGTTTTTCAGTATGAAAGAAAATATGTAGATGTTTGAAATGTTGATCAATGGAATGTGAAAAAATAAGCACATCGTCAATGTAAACAATGCAGAATTTTGAATGTGCATTGAAATGTCATTCATGATGAGTTGAAATTCAGATGGAGCATTTTTTAGTCCAAAGGGCATGACATTCTATTCATATTGACCAAAAGGAACTGTAAAAGCAGTTTTGTATCTATCTTTGGGATCAATCTGGATTTGCCAAAATCTGGATTTCATATCGAACTTAGAAAATATGAATGTAGAGTGCAATTTTTGTAACAAATCTTTTTTGTTGGGGATTGGATATCTGATCCATTTGAGAGCAGAATTTAGAGGTTTGTAATTGATCATAAGTCTTGGTGTGCCTCTTTCGATTTCATAGTTTTTATTCACATAAAAGGCTGCACACGACCAGGGTGATCAAGACTTTTGGATAAGGCCTTTAGACTCGAGATCGTGGATTTCAAGTCTGCAATGCTATTCTAAATCAGCATTCATTTGTATAGGTCTTTCTTTTGTGGGTATTAGTTTTTCTGAAAAAGTATCTTTATAGGGAAGATCAACGATGTGTTGTTTTCTTTTCCAGAAAGCATTAGGTAAGTCCGAACAGATCTGTTGTTCAATCTTATTTTGGAAATCAACGATTTTTTTTTTGTAAATCAGGGTTTTGTAATTGTTTGTTTATACGACAAAAACAAACATGGTTTTATAAATCATGTAAATGGAATTGTTTTCCATGAATTAGTGCATTGATATGATAAGTATGTATGGAGCATGCTTTAATTAAATTCAAATTTCTAGTCTTAGACTTCTCTAAGAATGGGAAAACAAGTTTGATGCTATTAATTTTGGAAGTAATACAATTATGATGTGCTTGGTATGGAGTGATCATGTCAATGAATGGGGTGCCAATAATGATGGTATGATTAATATCTTTTGTAACAACAAAAAATGTTTTAAGAGAAATGCCTTTGTTGAAAACAGAGGCTTGAGTTTTTCCTGCAATATGTAATTTTGAATTATTAGCAGTAGAGAGTTTTTCAAAGGCATTTTGTAAAAATCATTTTGGAACCACTCCTTTTTTGATGCAGTTCAAATCTGCACCTGTGCCAAATAAGACGATGGTGTCAAGTTTGAAATCTCCTGAGAAAATAAGAGTGATTCTAATTAAATATTTTTTGGAAGATATTTGTGTTAATATGTTTAGGAAATCATCTGGAATATGCTCAATATTTGTAAGTGTATGTGGTAATGCATGAGATTCAATGGTTTGATCTTCTGTATCAGACTGGCTTTCTATTTTGGACAGAAGATGTTGTAGTATGACAGTCTTTTTATTGGGCTTGTTTAAGGGATTGTAATTTAGATTTGAGGGTTTTTATCTCAGAATGTAATTCTGGAATGGTAACTGTGGTTTTTGATTTCTTTTTGTTAAGGATCTTTGTAAGGTCATAGGTATTGGTGCTGGTAAAGGGTAATATAGAGCAGTTTGGAGGGTTAGATGATGAAGGGTGATCTGGTTGGTTGAAGTCTTTCAACAATTTTTCCAAGTAGGTTTTTTGAAGGTGAGGATCATTAAGTCTTTTGATAGCTTCAAGAATGAATTCCTGGTCTTGGGTCAAGACGTTGATTTGTTTGGAATTTGTAGAGGTATCTGAAGTAGCACTGGTAGTTGCTATTTCATCGATTTGAAATTCTTCTTCAGAAGTGTCTGAAGGAGAGTGGTTAGTGTCTGTAGCTTCAATGTAGAGATTCTGTATTTGGTTGATGGTATCTTCATCTATTTGGAGCTCATGAAGTTTGGTTTTGACTTTGCAAAAACGGGATGTATGTCCTTTCTGGTTACATTTGTAACATGTAATGTTTTTGGGGTCAAATTTTGTTTTGGGTTTTGATTGGAAAGGTCTTTGGGGCTTGGTAAATTTGTAGGGCTTTTTGTAGTAAGGTTGATCTGGTTTGGAATAAAACTGTTGTCGGTTTTTATGGGCTAATTGTCTATAAAGAGGTTTGTGGCTCGAAATTTTTTTGGGTTGTGAACAGTTTCCACTGCAGGAGGGTTTTTTAGTGGAAAGGACTGGTGATAGAAACTACCAAGTTCTTGTCTGGTACGTTTCATTTCCCATTTTAGGTGCTTCTGGAGTTTAAGATCCTGACAGATCTTAAGACCTTCTTTTTTGGGGTCAAATTTTGTTTTGGGTTTTGACTGGAAAAGTCTTTGGGGCTTGGTAAATTTATAGGGCTTTTTGTAGTAAGGTTGATCTGGTTTGGAATAAAACTGTTGTCGGTTTTTATGGGCTGATTGTCTATAACGAGGTTTGTGGCTCAGATATTTTTTGGGTTGTGAACAGTTTCCACTGCAGGAGGGTTTTTTGGTGGAAAGATGGAACTGGTGATAGAAACTACCAAGTTCTTGTCTGGTACGTTTCATTTCCCACTTTAGGTGCTTCTGGAGTTTAAGATCCTGACAGATCTTAAGACCTTCTTTTTTGGGGTCCAATTTTGTTTTGGGTTTTGACTGGAAAGGTCTTTAGGGCTTGGTAAATTTATAGGGCTTTTTGTAGTAAGGTTGATCTGGTTTGGAATAAAACTGTTGTCGGTTTTTATGGGCTGATTGTCTATTACGAGGTTTGTGGCTCGGATATTTTTTGGGTTGTGAACAGTTTCCACTGCAAGAGGGTTTTTTGGTGGAAAGATGGAACTGGTGATAGAAACTACCAAGTTCTTGTCTGGTACGTTTCATTTCCCACTTTAGGTGCTTCTGGAGTTTAAGATCCTGACAAATCTTAAGACCTTCTTTTTTGGGGTCAAATTTTGTTTTGGGTTTTGACTGGAAAGGTCTTTGGGGCTTGGTAAATTTATAGGGCTTTTTGTAGTAAGGTTGATCTGGTTTGGAATAAAACTGTTGTCGGTTTTTAGGGGCTGATTGTCTATAACGAGGTTTGTGGCTCGGATATTTTTTGGGTTGTGAATAGTTTCCACTGCAGGAGGGTTTTTTGGTGGAAAGATGGAACTGGTGATAGAAACTACCAAGTTCTTGTCTGGTACGTTTCATTTCCCACTTTAGGTGCTTCTGGAGTTTAAGATCCTGACAGATCTTAAGACCTTCTTTTTGGGTGAAGCTTACAAGTTCACCATATGTGAGCTGGTCATATGGTATGGTTTTCGTTGTAAAGGTATCTTTGATTTTGTTTCTAACCTTTTCTCCTAAGAGAATAGGTAGGCCTGCAAGGAATTTCTCTTTCCAAAAGGGTTGGTTTGAATCTTCCCTAAGCATGACACGGGTAAGGATGGTGTTTTTGTGTAAACCCCAAGAAAAAAAATATATAGGAATTCAGAAATTTTTGAATATGAATTTTCGGGTGAAATAATGAACCCGGTACTGTTGAGGGTTGGATTTAATTGGAGAAAATAATAATAATAATAATAATAATAATAATACACTTAAGGGAAAAGGGGGGCCTAAATACAAATAAGTGAAAATATAGAGTATAAACACTCTCTGCTCACCAAAAACAAAATCGGGAGGAACCATAAGGAGAGAGAATATGGAGTTTTATACCCATTCTTGAGAAATCAAGAGTGAAACACTAACATTTCGAGAACCCATCCAAGATTTAGAGCTTATAGATGGGATAAACACTTGAGAGCAAGAGATTACCAAGAAATTGAACAAAAAGAAAAGAAAGGAGGGAGTTGAAAATCTTCAACTGGTTGAAGATCAAGATCTTAATTTGTACCGGGTAAGGTATTCTAAACATGATTTAAGAGCATCATTTCTTTATCGAAAAAAAATGATATATATATATATATATCATTTTTTTCCGATAAAGAAATGATGCTTTGATATCGAATCATAGGTTAGGGTTCTTAGACATAAATTGGGGAAAAGATATTTATTGTTGAGATTAAGTTAATTTATGTGTATGATATGTAGTTTATGAAAGTATTGTGTGAAGGGGAGGGGGAGACAACTTTGGACAGACTTGTCTCCTGACTTTCGGTGAGATTTTGAATTGAGGGATGAGGGAATTAGGATTTGGATTCCTCATAAAAATTATAGATTTGAATGTTAGCTAACCAAGGAAACTGGTCTTACTCAATTTGGAGATGTAGAACTCCAGTTATGGGTTACCAACAAAAACTGAGTCGTGACTGATTATGTAGGGAAGCAGGACTGATTTGTTGATGAGCAATTTTGACCATCTTAGAGGCAGAACTGGGTTCTCCTTCCTTAGAGAACTGGTAGCCTCGTGTCTTAGCTTTCTAACTAGATAAATCTCACTTAAAATGGAGTTTAGAACCTTAGATATAGTTAAAAACCTCATGAGTGTTGGACAGTGACAGTTCAAAGTGAGATAGTGACAATTGGAAAGTGGACATTTACAGTTCAAAGTTGGACAGTGACAGTTGGAAATTGGACAGTGACAGTTCAAAACTGGATAGCGACAGTTCAAAACTGGACAGTGACAATTGGAAATTAGACAATAACAGTTCAAAACTCTACAGTGACAGTTCAAAACTGGACAGTGACAATTGGAAATTAGACAGTGACAGTTCAAAACTAGACAGTGATAGTTGGAAGTTAGACAGTGACAGTTCAAAACTAGACAGTGACAGTTGGAAACTAGACAGTGACAGTTGGAAAGTGGACAGTGACAGTTGGAAATTGGACAGTAACAATAGACTTTCACGTGAATACTATAAATAAGAATATAAAAGAATTGAGTCATATGAACGCCTACAGATTGAGATACTAACTCTGAAAATATATATGAAATATGTATGTATGTTATTATGAGGAAATAAACATGCATAGAAAGTAACATATGAGTGAGGGATGAATATGAATTCTCTATAATATCGACTTGAAGGAATCATAACAAAAAGAAAACTTTCTTGTGATTCAGGAGGAGCAACCAGGATTGGATCTTCTGTTAGGGGAGGTCGCGAGACAGGTGAAGCAGGTGCGTGATTTTTCCTTCTATTTGCACTTATATAATTTAAAATTTTTCTGGTGCATGCAATTATAATAAATGTCGTGTTCAATATAAATAAAATCTAGCGTGAATTACAAGATTAGCTTCGGCTAATGACATCCGTGATAGGATTGCAGGGATGTGAATTGCAAGATTAGCTTCGGCTAATGGCATCCGTGATATGATTGCCGGGATGTGAATTACAAGATTAACTTCGGTTAATGGCATCCGTGATTGGATTGCCGGGATGTGAACCAGTGTATGCAAGTAAATAAGATTATTTATCTAAGAATATACAAATGAGTGTTAATTGGGTTTAAAAGATTTACAAGTAAAATATAAGCTCCTTGTTAGAATTCTCATGTGTCGCACGTGTGCGGTGGCGCGACGATCGTCCACCGTCAAGGAAAAATCGGAATATTTATTCCTGGAAAAATGGGGAGAGACAAGGAATTCTTGTCTCTACAAGTGAAAATATGGACTGGGAGTCGCCACCTAGTATTCTGGTTACTAGGAACCTTAACTGGTCTTTAGAGATCGGGTACGGAGACTGGTTGCGTAAAGGGAAGGTATTAGCACCCCAACTATGCCCTACCTTAGGTAGGCTGCATTGTTTAATGTCTAATAAAAATCTAAAATCGTGTTGTGGTTTTTGAATTGTTGGTTCGTTTACGGTTTAAGAAAAGTCCTCCTCTGTAAGGAGATCCTTATCTTTATCGGGTAAAAAACTAACTATTTGAAGTCGTCAAAAGAAAATATCTTTTTAATATAAGGAATACGATTTACGTATAAATTCATAATCCCTGATACTAAAATCAAACAAAATAAAATATTTTGTTGTTTTTGAGATTTTGGCCAATGTTCTCTTGACTTTAATAAACTGGTTATTAAAGCCAAAATGCATGCTAAAATATTGTTTTTTTGACATATGAAAAATACGATATGATGTTGAGACACTTGGCCGTATGCACAAAAATATATATTTTTTTAATTTTTTTTTTTTGTATTTTTGGAAGTTTTTGACGAAAACTGGGTATTTTAATATCAGATTTTTGTATTTTTAACAACATAAAATACCACCCAATATTAATCAAAATGACATTAAAACTACGCGGAAAAATTATAAAATGATGGAAACAAATATTTTTGATTATTTTTTCTTTGAAATGGGTCGGGTCAGGCCCAAATACATGGGTTGGGCCGAACCTGGCCCAAATGCATGGGCTGGTTATTGTGCTAGCTAATTAATCTTCATCTGCTGCAGAACGTAAACGTTCTGCATGCAGATGAAGCTGAAGCAAAAACAACGACGGGAAAGCTAGAAAGTTACCTGGAGCGGTGGTGATGCTGACAGCAGCTGATGCGGCAGGGGCGGTGGCGGCGTTGGCGGTTCGCGGTGGCCGGCGGTTTTCCTTCTCTCTCTCTCCTCTGTTTTTTTTCTGTTTTCTTCTCTGCTTCTTCCTTTCTCTTCTCTGCCTTCTCTCCTCTCTTCTCTCGGTCTTCTCCCTCTCTTCTCCCTTCTGTTCCCTCTCTCTCGGTCCCTTTTGTTTTCTTTTCTTTTCTTCTTCTGCTCTCTCTCTCGGTCCTCTCCTTCTCTCCTTCTCTCTCGGCTTCCCCTCTCTCTCGGTTCTCCTTTCTTTACTCCCCCTCCCCTGTTTTTATAGGCAAAAACAGGGGGGCTCGACGTGGTGGGGCGGCCACTGTTGGCCGCCCCTCCACTATCCCTTAATACATGGAAAACGGGGCAAGTGGGTGTCCCTTTTCGGCGTCTTTTTGAAGGGAGGCGGCGTCTTATTGAAGGCGAACGTGGCGGTGAACAGAAGAAGAAAAATAATTCTTCTTCCCCTGCTTCGCTGCGTGTCCAGGGGAAGAAGATGATGGTGCCGTTCAAAACGGCACCGTTTTGGGTTTTTTTTTTTTTGTTTAAACAGTGCATGAAACGGCGTCGTTTTTACCAAAACGCGCCGTTTCATTTAAATGGATTTGGCGCCAAAACGTGTCAGATTTAAAGTAGGCCCTCAATTTGCGCGCGTTTTACAATTTCGTCCTTGGTCTCGGATTTCTTCAATTTAGTCCCTAATTGGCCATTAAACTTCAAAATTTATGCAATTAAGCCCCTGATTTGACCAAATGAACTTCCAAAAATTATAATTTGACCCCATAACTTCAATTTCTTCCAATTAAAGCCCAAATTAACTCCAAAATCAATTTTTCTTGCAATTAAACTCTCCAAAAATTCAATTAAACCTTAAATAAAATTTAATTGAGTCCATAAACTTTTGATTTTGGATTTTTCTTCCTCAAATTGAATTTTCTTTATCATCAGGGCTCTTATCAGTCAATGATATACTGTCAAAAAAATAATTTTTATATTTTTGAACATCCTCAATCAATTTTTGAGCATTTTTAGGGCGCTCTGGCATTTTTTCACTGTTATATATTTTTTTATAATATATTTTTTTGAATTGTTTTTTGTATTTTATTATTTTGTATATGGGGACCCAAAAATGGGTTATAACATCATGGATTTGATAGAAAGTTAATACTTCATTCTTATTCATTACATGAGTATACATATATTCTTTATCAACATAATGGTATGTTTATTTATGTACATGTCCATCAAACATCCAGGAAGATCATTAGTTTAGGACTCTACTTTATGATGCTTATGTAAATATTTAACTTAAGCAAAAGGGAATTTACGTGATATGTAGTATATTTTTGTGTAAACCTTGATGTAATTATACAAGTTCAGCTTAGCATTTAGTATTTTAGTTATCTTGTAATTAACCCTTTGAAACATTTAGGGACACTTATTATGATGTATTTATTTTCCTTGCATGTTAGTATTTCTTTTCTTTTAAATTTTATGATATGATGTTTGGACTATGTTCATATTTATCTTACTCGTATAATATATATATTGTGTGAAATTATGAGGTTTGATATAAGGTCCGGAATTATGGGACCTTGTGATGGTGGGTTCATTGAGTAAACTGATAGTAGTCGATAAATTGGGATGTCCTAAATGCAAACGAAACTCTGCCGAATTTTTTGAAAAAAATAAAAAAAATTTACCCTCAAATAAAGAGGATGTGTTGGAATTTTTTTACATTGATCGAGTCGTACAGCCGAACTGTTACAGTTGGTATCAGAGCCCTAGTATAGGTTCTGGGAAGAAATCAAAAGAGGTTGTTGATGTTTATTAATTTATTGCAGGATGGTACGTACCCGTCAAGAGATTAGAACATATCTATCCTCTACAGGGAGGGGGAATCGAAATATAGATTTTTCCGAGGGGCAAGAAGAGAGCCCTTTGGAAGATACTGCCTCACATATACCGATAGTATCGACTTAAGCGGGGCATGAAGAATCGTCGGGGCCTCAAATTAGATAGGCACCAAGACAAACTAGGGATGTTCGGCCATCTATAAAGAGAATATACCCATTCTTGAGAAATCAAGAGAGAAACACTAACATTTCGAGAACCCATCCAAGATTTAGAGCTTATAGATGGGATAAACACTTGAGAGCAAGGGATTACCAAGAAATTGAACAAGAAGAAAAGAAAGGAGGGAGTTGAAAATCTTCAACTGGTTGAAGATCAAGATGTTAATTTGTACCGGGTAAGGTATTCTAAACATGATTTAAGAATATATATATATATATATATATATATATATCATTTTTTTTCTATAAAGAAATGATGCTTTGATATCGAATCATGGGTTAGGGTTCTTAGACATAAATTGGGGAAAATGTATTTATTGTTGAGATTAAGTTAATTTATATGTATGATATGTAGTTTATGATGAAGGGGAGGGGGAGACAACTCTGGACAGACTTGTCTCCTGACTTTCGGTGAGATTTTGAATTGAGGGATGAGGGAATTAGGATTTGGATTCCTCATAAAAATTATAGATTTGAATGTTAGCTAACCAAGGAAACTGGTCTTACTCAATTTGGAGATGTAGAACTCCAGTTATGGGTTACCAACAAAAACTGAGTCGTGACTGATTATGTAGGGTAGCAGGACTGATTTGTTGATGAGCAATTTTGACCATCTTAGAGGCAGAACTGGGTTCTCCTTCCTTAGAGAACTGGTAGCCTCGTGTCTTAGCTTTCTAACTAGATAAATCTCACTTAAAATGGAGTTTTAGAACCTTAGATATAGTAAAAAACCTGATGAGTGTTGGACAATAACAGTTCAAAGTGAGACAGTGACAATTGGAAAATGGATATTTACAGTTCAAAGTTAGATAGTGACAGTTCAAAACTAGACAATGACAGTTCAATACTGGGTAGTGACAGTTCAAAACTGGACAGTGGAAATTCAAAACTAGGCTGTGACAATTGGAAATTAGATAGTGACAATTCAAAATTAGACAGTGACAATTGGAAATTAGACAGTGACAGTTCAAAGTTAGACAGCGACAATTGGAAATTGGACAGTGACAGTTCAAAACTGGACAATGACAGTTCAAAACTAGACAATGATAGTTGGAAAGTGGACAATGACAACAGTTCAAAACTAGGCTGTGACAGTTGGAAATTAGACAGTGACAGTTGGAAATTAGACAGTGACAGTTCAAAGTTAGACAGTGACAATTGGAAATTGGACAGTGACAGTTCAAAACTGGACAGTGACAGTTCCAAACTAGACAGTGACAGTTGGAAACTGGACAGTGACAATTCAAAACTGGACAGTGATAGTTGGAAAGTGGACAGTGACAGTTGGAAATTGGACAGTAACAATAGACTTTCACGTGAATACTATAAATAAGAATATAAAAGAATTGAGTCATATGAACGCCTACAGATTGAGATACTAACTCTGAAAATATATATGAAATATGTATGTATGTTATTATGAGGAAATGAACATGCATAGAAAGTAACATATGAGTGAGGGATGAATATGAATTCTCTATAATATCGACTTGAAGGAATCATAACAAAAAGAAAACTTTCTTGTGATTCAGGAGGAGCAACCAGGATTGGATCTTCTGTTAGGGGAGGTCGCGAGACAGGCGAAACAGGTGCGTGATTTTTCCTTCTATTTGCACTTATATAATTTAAAATTTGTCTGGTGCATGCAATTATAATAAATGTCGTGTTCAATATAAATAAAATCTAGCGTGAATTACAAGATTAGCTTCGGCTAATGGCATCCGTGATAGGATTGTCGGGATGTGAATTACAAGATTAGCTTCGGCTAATGGCATCCGTGATTGGATTGCCGGGATGTGAACCAGTGTATGCAAGTAAATAAGATTATTTATCTAAGAATATACAAATGAGTGTTAATTGGGTTTAAAAGATTTACAAGTAAAATATAAGCTCCTTGTTAGAATTCTCATGGATTCGATAGAAAGTTAATACTTCATTCGTATTCATTACATGAGCATACATATATTCTTTATCAACATAATGGTATGTTTATTTATGTACATGTCCATCAAACATCCAGGAAGATCATTAGTTTAGGACTCTACTTTATGATGCTTATGTAAATATTTAACTTAAGCAAAAGGGAATTTACGTGATATGTAGTATATTTTTGTGTAAACCTTGATGTAATTATACAAGTTCAGCTTAGCATTTAGTATTTTAGTTATCTTGTAATTAACCCTTTGAAACATTTAGGGACACTTATTATGATGTATTTATTTTCCTTGCATGTTAGTATTTCTTTTCTTTTAAATTTTATGATATGATGTTTGGACTATGTTCATATTTATCTTACTCGTATAATGTATATATTATGAGGAATTATGAGGTTTGATATAAGGTCTGGAATTATGGGACCTTGTGATGGTGGGTTGATTGAGTAAATGATAGTAGTCGATAACTTGGGATGTCCTAAATGCAAACGAAACTCTGCCGAATTTTTGGAAAAAAAAACAATTACCCTCAAATAAAGAGGATATGTTGGAATTTTGTTACATTAATCGAGTCGTACAGCCGGACCATTACATTTTGTACCATTGAAAGTCACTTAGCTTCTTACACCTAAGATTGGAAAGGAGTTCAGCATTTTTGTCTTTCAAATGGGAAGGGTCTCTAACAAAATGTAAGGAGATTGTAAGAATGAGGGTCTATACAGTGTCTTGGATAATGTTTCTAGATGGGTCTAGGATGGGTGTTTGGTCTTCATATGTTTGGAAGGAGTTTAGTATACGCAGGTGATCAGTTTTAGTGAGATGATAATCCCACCATCCTTTTAACTGACTAGAGAAACCAACAATAAGGAGTTCAATAATAGCTTTGTCTGGGGTTCCTGTTTGGGTTCTGTAGGCATTGGCCGCCATAGTCATTTGTTGGAGGGTGTTGAGGATATTGTATTCGGACATTCCATCTATTTTCCACTCATAGAGGGAAGAGGCATTATATTTGTGTTGAGTAAGGATAGTTGGTTCAGTGGTTATGGAAATGTCTGGGGCAATGGATGTTTTGGGAGTTTGCCAGGTAAGTTTGTTTAGTGTAAGAGGTTGGTTTGGGGACGTACCTTTATCAGAAGACTCCCCATGGCTTTTTTGTATAGCAGTGACTTGGTTTGTGGAGGTGGAAGGGTTGGTTGTTTATGGTGTGTCTGGGATAGTTAAAGATGAACTGTCAAGGTGTTGTAAATGTGTTTGATAGCTTTAAGAAAATCTGTTTGGTTTTCTTGGATTTGTGTTTGGCTTGTTTTTGTAATTTGGTAAGGTTTGAAGACTGGGGTTTTTAGTTTTAGGTCAGTTGAGGTTTTAATGTCGACTGAACTTGTAGTGGTTCTTTGTATTTGTTTTTCTAGTCGTGTAAGCTGCTTTCCCAAGGTATTAAGGTTGGTGTTTGTAAAGTTGTTTTGGTTAATGATGTGTTTTGTATTGGAAAGGGTGTCATCAGTGGATAATTTGTAAGGGGCTGCCTCTATAGTCTGGTTATTGTGGGTTATTTGGATATTTCTTAAAGGTGGATGTTCAGACTCAACTGTAGGTCCACTGGTGAGGTTCCACACAGGGGTTTTTGATCTTGATGTGACTGGGCATGCATGTTTAATGGATGCAAAAGGATATGTAATGTGATGTTTAGATGCATAATATAATTCGAACCAATCAAAGAACATAATCTGTATTTTATGTAACTTAATGAAATTATAAAATTGGTTTTGTATCTCACTTCTATGTTGGAGAAAGTTTTGGAAAAACCAAATTCGTTTTGTAGAGTTATAGGCAGAATATAAATCTTTTTTGAAGAGAGTTTTGTCAAGAACAAAATGTTTTTTTGAAGTCAAAACATTCAGCTCATTTTGGATATTTTCAGTAATAGCTGAAAAGGTTGGTGAAGTTGGAGGAGATGGTTGTTCAAGGTTTGCATAGACAGGTTTTGGTATATTTGTAGTATAGTCCGTATTTTGGAAGCTAGTAGAAGGGATATCGGATGTAGATTTTCTTGGAGGGTTTTTGTGATAAGGGATATTGATAACAGAAGGGATTTTGGAAATTCTTCCTAGATCTATTGTACTAGAAGAGGAAGAGGCTTCTGAGAACCGGGAGCTTGTAGAGTGACGATGGAAAGATAGTTTGACTTTGCCATCTGTGTATTGGGTAATGTTTTTGATTTGGACATTGGGTTGAGGTGGTTGAGCTATTTCTAGTGGTGCTGCACCTTCAAGGATCCAAACTTCTAAAATGGATATGTCTTTCCATTGGATGACTTTTGGAACAACAGTGTTTAAGCGGGATAAATCTATTTGTAGGAGAAGTTTTTCTCCTTTTTGAGATTGGATTTTGTGTTTGCTAGCAAAGGCTGAGAACATGGCTTTGTAGTGAATTTTGAATATGAGAGCAACAGGGATTGGTCCTTTCTAGCATGTCATAATTATGGGTCTATATTTGTAGTAGCATACTCTGCAAAATATTTTTGTCTTTGAGAGATATGGTTATGTTTGGATAACAGTCAAAAGATACCGGGCCACTGCAAAGGCTAGACTCAATAGAACTAAGGAGAGAGTCTTGGAAGTTTTGAAATCTAGCATCCTGAAATCTGCTCCCCTGGGTCTGAACTCATTGGTAATGTATCCGTGTCCGGACCCAGGGTAATGGGTCTGGCGTCAGGGCCTGATTCTCTTGGGTCCCGCGTCAAGTCCTAATTCTTTTGGGTCTCGCGTCAAGACCCAAGGTTAATGAGTCTTGTAGAAGACCCATTTCTCATGGGTCCTGCGTTAGGACCCAATTCTCATATGTCCGATGTCAGGACCCAAGGTTCTAAGGTCTTAGGTTTCTAAATATTATTATTTGTATTATAAATATTGTTATTTTTATTATAATTAAAACTATTAATATTAAAAATAGTATTATTTGTGTTACAAATATTGTTATTTTTATTATAATTAATAAATTTGAAAACAATTATTATCAATATTGAAAAACAACTATAGATTTGATTTGAAGGGTAAAATTAAAAATAAAATTATTTTTATTATTATTTTTACCATTAATAAATTTTAAAAATACTTTATGACCCAATTCTCTTGGGTCCTGTGTCAGAACCCAATTCTCACGGGTCTTGCGGAGGACCCAATTCTCACGGGTTCTATGTCAGGACCCAAGGTTAATGGGTCTTGCATGAGCACCCAATGCTCTTGGGTTCAACATCAAGATCAAATTCTCTTGGGTTCCATGTCAGGACCCAAGGCTAATGGGTCTTGCAGAGGACCTAATTCTCTTAGGTCCAGCAGACCTAAGGGTAATGGGTCCTGCGTTAGGACCCAAGACTAATGGGTCTCATAAGTCCTGTGTCAAGACTCAATTTTCTTGGGTCCGGCGTCAGGACCCAATGTTCTAAGGTCTTAGGTTTTTAAATATTATTATTTGTATTATAAATACTGTTATTTTTATTATAATTAAAAGTATTAATATAAAAAATATTATTATTTTCATTATAACTAAAACTATTAATATAATTTTTTTTATTATTTGTGTTACAAATATTATTATTTTTATTATAATTAATATTATTAATAAAATAATTAATAAATTTGAAAAATTATTATCAATATTTAAAAACTACCATAGATTTGATTTGAAGGGTAAAATTAAAAATTATTATTGTTATTGTTATTATTATCATTAGTAAATTTTAAAAAAATACTATTATTATTATTGAAGAAAAACCATAATTGTTTTTAAAAGATTAAAAAATATAAGAATTTGGACAGACAAGTGACATATTATTATTTATGTTATAAATATTATTGTTAGGTCTAGCGTTGCAGCCAGACTTAGCGCTCTTGAATCTTATATTTTTTTGATATTTTTTATGAAAATAAAAAATTAACCCGCAATGAAGAACATTACACCTAACTAAAAAATTAACCCGCTATTTCATGTAGACCTCTTCAGTAAGAACGCCATTGAGAAAGACATTATGAATATCAAGCTGATGAATCTTCCAATTTCGTGAAACCGTGATATCGATAGAGAAAACCAATTGGATTGTGGCCTGCTTAATAATTGGACTGAAGGTTTTAGAATAATCAATGCCTTCCTACTAGGTAAAACCTCTAGCAACAAGGCACGCTTTATAGCGCTCAATACTACCATCAACACGATGTTTGATTTGATACACCCATTTACTGTCAACAATGTTCATCGAAGGATGAAAGGGAACTAAAGACCAAGTGCGATTAGAGTGCAAAACGGTGATCTCATCACACATAACATTATGCCAAACTGCATACCGGTCAGCATCAGAAAATGCAAAAGGCTCAGAAGAGGGAGAATGTAGTACCCATGTGGAGGCAGAGGTGGCGGCAGCTGAAGCAACCAGATTTCCTGTCATCGACTGCTGCGGTATGAGAATCATAGGATGTCATCTGCTTGCTAGTAGAGACGCAGGGGAAGATGGTGGTAGTGAGGAGACTTGTGGCAGCTGATAAGAAGATAGATCAACCAGAAGTTGCAGACCAGCTGGAGAGGATGATGAAGAAGCAGCTGGAAGCACAGGATTGTCAGCAGAGGAGGGGCTGTAAGCAGAGACTGAATCTACTGGAATACTGGCCAAGGAGGGTGAAGCAGAGGAGATACTAGAGAGTGCCCCTAGACCAGGAGGAGATGAGACCAATTGACGAGCTGAACCTGCATCATAATGGTTAGATAAACAAGCATGGGATGATGGCCAAGGGATGGGTGGAGGCTGTGGTCGGGTGGCTGTTTGGGTGGTTGTTGGAAGTGGGTAGTGGTGGGTGGTGGAGCAGAGTTGGGAGGGTGACAGTAGCGGGTTGGGTGGGGGTTGTGTTTGAGACCTTTGTAATCTGTTTAGAATTATCAAACGAAAACACATGTTCATGGAAGCGGACATGGCGAGAATTATAAATATGGTGAGATGCAATGTCAAAACATCGATAACCAAGATGCGAGGAACTATAACCAAAGAACACACATGGAGATGAACGAAAATCCAATTTATGATTATTATATGGATGCAGAAAAGGAAAACAGAGACACCTAAAAGTACGTAAAAAATAATAATTAGGAGACCGTTGAAATAAACAATCAAACATAGATCGATGGGCAAGAATAGGAGTAGGCATGTGATTTATAAGATAAACAGAGGTTTCAAAAGCATAATTCCAAAATTGAAAAGGTGCTTTACATGCCTTAAAAGAGTAAGACCTGTTTCCACAATATGCCTATGACGAAGCTCTTTTGTGCCATTTTTTTCATGAGTGTGAGGACAAATCAGACGATGATGGATACCACTGGTCTAAAAAAAGGTGGAAAGTTTGCGGTATTCACCACCCCAATCAGTTAGAACATATTTTATTTTTAATGAAAATTGACGTTCAACGAGAGTTTGAAATTGATGAAAAGCAGAGTAAACATCAGACTTGGCAACGAGAGGATAATACCATAAATATTTAGTATAAGCATCAACAAAGTTAACAAAATAATGATAGCCATCTAAATAAAAGAGGGGAGTAGGGCCCCATACATCACTAAAAATTAATTCAAGTGGAGTAGAAGTTTTGTGACCCGTAGGTCCTAAAGACAAATGCGAGGATTTTCCTAAAGGATAACTTTGACATTGAAAATTAAGATTTTTGTTGTTATAAATGATCTTATTTTTTGAGACTAACAATTGGAAAATACGTGAAGTAGGATGACCTAGTCGACGATGCCATAAATCGGTAGAGGCAGAAGTGCAGGGAGACCAATAGGCTTGAGGAACTGACGTGACGGAAGACTTGGTTAGGGCATAGAGACCATCTTTACTCTAACCTGAGAGAAGGACTTCATGGGTATTGAGATCTTTGACATAAAACACATGAGGGTGAAATTCAAAATAAACATTATTATCAAGACAAAATTTCTGAATAGAGAGCAGAGGTTTCGTGATTGCAGGAACATGAAGAAAATTAGATAAGGTGAAAGAACGATGTGGTGTATATATTTTTGTATGACCGAGATGAGATATAGGAAGGCCCTTACCATCACCAACATCCAAATTATCATTACCAAGATACAGTTCTGAAGCAGTCAAGGTGGCAAGATCAGGTGTGACGTGTTGATTGGCACCGATATCCAGAAACCAATCAACAGAACTAGTGGAGGAGAGATTGTGCTGCACCAGATTGGCAGTAGGCTGTTGGCCATAACCCCGCTGTTGGAATTGAGGACAGTGGGGAGCGGTATGGCCGAAATTCTCATATAGTTGGCAACGTGGATTTTGCCCCCTATTGCGCTGCTAATTGCCCTGCCATGAGCCTTGTCAACTGTCACGAAAGGAGGAGCTTTGGAAGCTGTGGTGATCAGGTCTGGAGCAAGCAAAAGGGTTGCCTCTGCTGGTGGACTAGTTGGGATGCCAGCCACCATTGAAGCGGCCCCTGCTGCGGTTAGAATTGACAAAGGTTTGGCGTTTCACAACAAGGGCAGATGGTGGAGTACTGAGTGTGGGCAGCAGAGGAGCATGTATGGTAGCTGAAGATTTGTGAAGAAATTCATGCGTGAGGAGATGATTATGAAGATCTGCATACGATAAAGGTTCAGCCTTGGTAATAAGACTTGTAACTAAGTCTTTAAACTCTCCCCGGAGACCACGAAACACATATAAATTGAAATCTTCAAGTGAAATTGGCCGGCCAGCAGCGGATAATTCATCAAACAAGGCCTTAGCTTTTTGCATAAATTGAGTTACGGATTCATCACCCTGTAGAAGATCCTGAAGAGAGCCATGAAGTTGCATAATACGAGAGTTTAAGGTGGAAGGGAGAGCTTGCTCAAGAGTGTGCCAAGCAGAATAAGAGCTTTGGCAGCCAACAACAAGATGCAGGACTTCCATGCATAGGGAGGAAAGAAGGGCACACAGAATAAGTTGGTCCTGTTGTTTCCAGCGAAGAAAGAGCGGATTTACCTGAAGAGAGGTACCATTTCCGGCAAGAACATGTGGAGATGGACATGTGTTGGAGCCATCAACAAAATCAAAAACTCCTTGACTTAGGAGATACGACAGCATATGCATATGCCAATATAAATAATTGGTGTTTGTTAATTTGAGGGAGATGACTTGATGAGTGTGAGATAGGGAGATGATGCTTGCGGCAGCAGAGACATCAACTATATCAGACGTAGGCTGCAGGCTGGTGGTATTGTCAGGGTTGAAGAGAAGTTGTTCACCAGTCATGGCAGAGGAGAAAACAGGCGGTGAGGCAGCAGAGGAGGGCAGAGGAGCCACTGCAGGAGAAGAAGTCTGCACTGACAAAGAAGAAAACTGGACTGCTGGTGCTGTAGAAGAGGAAGAGGTATTGAGCGGCTGTTCCATTGCAGAGGAGGCTGTTAGGAAAGTGTTTTAATTAGTTTAGGGCTCTGATACCAAGTTAAGAATAATAGAATGTGTTAGGTTGTGCCTTAGCCAACCTTCCTATTTATATATACACTGCAGAACATGGCAGTAACTATAGGGATTATAAAATTGGAATAATCCTATATTAATTTCCTATTCTGATATATATATATATATATATATATATATATATATGTGTGTGTGTGTGTGTGTGTGTGTGTGTGTATTTATACACACACACATTCTATAATAAGATGGAACCACTACCATGCTGTTTAAAACAAACAAGCCAGATGAGTATGATTCATGGAAAAAGTGCAATGATATCATTCTCTCTTGGATTCTTAATTCACTCACATAAGACATTGCAGACAATGTAATTTTTTAAGCCACATCACAAGTGGTATGGGAAGACTCTCGGGATCATTTTCACAAAGCAATGCTCCTTATCATTTTTCAGATTGAACGAGATATTTCATCTTAATTACTCAAGATCAGATGACTGACTGTTGCGGTTTACTACACAAGACTTAAAAAAAATTATAGGATGAATTGGGATCCTATAATAATACCATTTGTTTTATGGGGCAGACCATAGAAGACACCGAATGATGCAGTTCCTCCTGGGACTCAATGACACCTACAGTGCCATTCAGGGTCAGATTATGTTGATGAACCTATACACCTACACCGCTGCTAGGGCCTATGCTTCTGTTATGCAGGAAGAGAAGCAGCTAGCGTAGCCTGAGGAGTCTTCGTGAAATAATA
Organism: Populus davidiana x Populus alba var. pyramidalis; assembly: GCA_027475595.1. Classification (NCBI taxonomy): domain Eukaryota; kingdom Viridiplantae; phylum Streptophyta; class Magnoliopsida; order Malpighiales; family Salicaceae; genus Populus; species Populus davidiana x Populus alba var. pyramidalis. Next base: position 71,113 of record JANKYH010001487.1, on the reverse strand, counting down.
GATAATTCTGCCATGGCTGTGCGGAAGGCAGAACCAGTGGCCCTGGCTGCTAGACGTGGACAATGTGCTCATTCTCGTTCTTTATCTGCTAACCCTTGCATTGCTCTTACTATGGTTGTGATCATCATATGCGAGAATCCTGTTGGAAACTGAATGGATATTCACCATAACACCCTAAAAATCCATCCAACAAGTTTGCTCCAGGCAGGCTCAGTTCAAGCGCAATAATGGCACTCAGATTTCTACTAACAATGTTAAAAAGGGTTAGCTCATACATGAGGCATCTTCAGTTATGACTGGATTTTCAGATTTGCATATTCAGCAAATACTATCCATCATACACGGGAAGGGCACAATAGAACCTAACAATGCTATAACTATTAAAGAACCATCTCAACCCAATAGCTTAAGCTGTTAGGTAAGTTCCTAAGAAATGATTTATATTATTCTCTAACATACCCCCTTAAGTAAAAGCTCTTTAGGCTTGAAACTTGCACTAGCCTACATTACCTTGTGATTAATTTTTATCAAGTAAATGGGGATGGTAAGATTCGAACTCATAACCGCTTGGTTATTAAGGCTCTAATACCATGTCAAAAAACCATCTCAACTCAATAGCTTAAGCAATTAGATAAAATCTCAAGAAATAATTTTTATTATTTTCTAACAATGACCACTCCAAAAGCTAACGCTGCCGACACCTCTGCAGGTTTGTTACCAACAACATCCATGCTCCACCGGCTGATTATATATAGCTGATTATTGATAGTTGTTGTAACCCATTTTTGGGTCCCCGCAAAAAAAAAAAAAAATAGCCAAAGGAGGTTAGAAAAATAACAGGGGGGAAGCGCTCAGAAAATGGTCAGAAAAATTGGTCCAGGAGGTTAAAAATACAAAGATTGGATGTTTATAGACATGATTGGATTTTTAATGGGATTTTTTAGGGGTTTTGATTGCGAGAAAAACTGATTTTTAAATCAATTTGGGCTTTAATTAGAAGAAATTTAAGTTCTGGGGCCAAAATATATTTTTTAGGAATTTATTAGGCCAAATCAGGGGCTTAATTGCATGAATTTTGAAGTTTAATGGCCAATTAGGGGCTTAATTGCGAAAATCCGAAACCAGGGACCAATTTGGAAAAGGCGCGAATATAGAGGGAGCTGTATTGAATTGATTCAGGGGCCTAATTGAAGAAATTAGAAGTTTATTGATCAATTAAGGGCTAAATTGCATAAATCAGAGGCCAAGGACCAAAGTGAAAAACGCGGCCAACTATGGGGGCAGGGACCGAAATTGGCAGGGACGCAATTGAAAAGAAAAAGATGATTGAGGGCTGATTTGGAATTTGGCGCGTTCTGGCGCCATTTTTAAATGAAACGGCGCGTTTTATCCAAAACGACGCCGTTTCATACTTAAAAAAGAAAGAAAGAAAGAAAGAGAAAGGCTAAACGGTGCCGTTTTGAACGGCACTGTTCCCCTTTCTTCCCCGCCTAACATACAACAGTAAAGAAGGAAAAAGAATGTATATTTAATGGCGTTGGTCCCTCCAGCCCACCGACCGCCGGTCCCTCTAGCCCACCGACCGCCGGTCCCTCTAGCCCACCGACCGAAGACATTGGCCGACCACCTACCGCACCGCCGAAACTGAGGGAGGCACGCCTGGACAGCCGCGCCCGACCAGCCGCCGCATGACCCCACGATGAAAAAAAAAAAAAAACATGCTCACGGGCTATAAATGGAGGAAGAACAGCAGGAGAAAGAAAAAATAAACAGAGGGGAGGGCTGACAGTATTGTTGAAAGAAAACCGTGAGGGAGAGAGAGAACCAAGCCTTTGAAGAGGGACCGAAAGGGAGAAGAGAAAGCTGAGAACAGCGTGAGAGAGGGGTTGTAGAAAAGAGGAGGGAAACTGAAGAAGAAGACAGAGGAAGAAAGGAGAAACCAGCCACTGAAATAGAGAAGAGAAAGGGAAGGGACAAGAAAGGAGTACTGGACAAAGAAGAGCAACAGCAGCTGCCACCGCCATCCTGCACCATCAACACTGCCACCGCCACAGCAGAATCGAAGAGGAAGAAGAGGAGCAGAACAGAGAGAGGGAATAACGAAAAAACTGAGAAAAGGTGAAGGTGAAGAGAAACAGAGGAGAGAAAGGAAGAGGACAGCCGCCGACTACTCCACCGCCTCTGCTGCCGCCAGCATCGCCACCACTCCAGGTAATCGTCTTCCCCTGCTGCCTTTTGTTTATATATTCCCTGTTGTTTCCATTTTTGCATGCAGAACGTGAATCACGTTCTGCAGCAAGAAATGAAAATAATTCGGTAGTTACTGTGCTGGGCACAGTAACTACCTTATTATTTGCTGGTTACTGTGTGGCTGAACACAGTAACCAGCCTTCTGGCTGGTGGGCTGGAACATCAGCCCAGCCCACGCGGCTGGGCTGAGTCCAGCCCCTTTTCGCTCCGGGCTGGAACATCAGCCCAGCCCATGCGGCTGGGCTAAGTCCAGCCCTGTTGCATTTTGGGCCGGAACATCAGCCCAGCCCATGCGGCTGGGCTGAGTCCAGCCCTGTTGCATTTTGGGCCGGAACATCAGCCCAGCCCATGCGGCTGGGCTGAGTCCAGCCCTGTTGCATTTTGGGCCGGAACATCAGCCCAGCCCATGTGGCTGGGCTGAGTCCAGCCCATGTGGCTGGGCTGAGTCCAGCCCTGTTACCAGAGGGCTGGAACACCAGCCCAGCCCATGCGGCTGGGCTGAGTCCAGCCTTGTGGCTGGGCCAATACAGGCCCAGCCCAAGCTATTCATTATATATATATATATATATATATTTTGTGTTTTTTTGTGTACATATAATTTTGTTTTTTTTTTTTAAAAAAACAAATAAATTGTGTTTTCACACGGATTTTTTTTGTGTCATTTTGGCTAATATAGGTCTATTTTTTTATTATAAAAATATAAATCCGGTATTTAAAAATACAAAAAAATAAATAAATAAAAAAGAAAAAAAACAAACTTTGTTTTCATGCATACGGCCAAGTCTCTCAAAACAAAAAAAAAAAAAACAAATCATTGTATTTTTTTTTTTTTACAAAAGAAAACCAAAAAAAAAAATATATATTTTAGCATGCATTTTTGCTTCAATAACCAGTTTATTAAAGTCAAGAGAACATTGGCCAAAATTTCAAAACAAAAAAAAATTTTATTTGTTTATCTCTGAATATCCGGGATATGACATTACACGTGATGCGTATTCTGGATATTTAATTCTTTTTTTGTTTGGACAATAGAACCCGGGATATGACATTACATGTAACGCATATTCTGGACAATAGGAAACCACAACATGACTTAGATTTTATTAGACAAAACAATGCAGCCTACCTTAGGTAGGGCGTAGTTGGGGTGCTAACACCTTCCCTTTACGCAACCAGTCTCCGTACCTGATCTCTAAAGACCAGTAAGGGTTCCTAGTAACCGGAATACTAGGTGGCGACTCCTGGTCCATTTTTTAGCTTAGAGACAAAGAACTCCTTGTCTCACCATATTTTCCACGCCAAATAGACATGCCAACACCCTCATGGAGGGTTGGTGGTGGACGATCGCCGCACCGTCGTACACGTGCGACAATAGTGAAGCGACATACCATATTATTTCCTCTCCAAATTTGCTTATCAACAACAGCAACAATGGAGCTTTACCACAGTCACATACCAAGTGGAGAACAAGCCTCTGTTACTTCCATTGGCTCTTTACCTTTGAATTTTACATGACTCGGTGATGAAAATAATAATTGGTACGGATAAACAACAAGATGATCTTTATTACTTGGTTTCTTTGATATCAAATGTCGCACCCCCAAAAAAAATCCTAATGAAAAAAAGTTTTGTTTATTTTAAAATTTGTTTTGCGACATTCGACTGGCAACTTTCGTTTTGTTCTGTTTTGTTGATTTGGTTCTTTGGGAGTCGCCACCTAGTATTTTGGTCACTAGGAACCCTAACTGGTCTTTCAGAGATTCTAAGGCAAGGGACTGGTTGCGTAAAGGGAAGGTATTAGCACCCCTAGTGCGCCCTACCTAAGGTAAGCTGCTTGGTGTTTGGTTTGCTCTATAACTGCTATGGTGTAGGTATTTTCTAGGCTCGTCAATTGATTTTGGATAGAAATCTAAGGAGATTCCATGTGCTTTGAAAGCTCATTTTTCCCTTAATATTTCAAAAGTTTGTGACTCATAAATCGTGGGGAAAAAAAAATTAAATTAATTTTGAAATGTCCTCGATTATAATCAAGGCTTCTTTCAAGAATTGTGTGCGGATTTATTATTCCCGATAATATTTTGGATATTCATCCTTTTAAGGATTTCTTTATCCAAACATTAGCGGTAAATAATAAATAAATTCCTTTTCCCAAAATAAGATTTTTATAGTTTTTTGAATATTGGCCAATACCCTTTGGAATTTTACAAACACGTTGTAAAATCCAGAAATGCAAGAAAATAATTTGTGTTTAAGAAATCTATGCGAAAACACACTTTCAAAGCTTCCAATATATTTGTTTTATGAAAAAGAATATTCAAAACATGTTAGAGTATTGGCCGTATGCAACACGCCAGAAATTTTTTTTTTTTTAAAACAATATTTTTTTTTGACGAAATCAGGTAATTTTAATACTGAATTTGTATCTCCACAAAATAAAAATACAAACTAATATTAAGTCATAAAAAAAATATGCAGAAAAATCCACAATATTTTTTAGGAATTTTAGAAATTTTTGAAAGCAAAAAAAAAAAAAATATCTTTGGAAAATTTCGGGTGCTACGACGAAAATCAGATATTTTAAATACTGAATTTATACCTCCACAGTATAAAAAAAAATACAAACCCCCTTAAAAATATATATACATGAAAGGAAAATAACAATATTTTTTTTTAAAATTTTTATATATATATATATATATATATATATAATAATATAATATAATTATATATTAATTATTAAGGGGGCTGGGCCGGCCCAACTAAATGGGCCGGGCTCAGCCCCACAAATGACTGGGCCGACCTCGGCCCAGGAAGTGACTGGGCCGATCACGGCCCAGGAAGTGTCTGGGCCGATCTCGGCCCAAAACTTGGTCTGGGCCGGACGTGGCCCAGACCGCCGGGTTGGGCCAGAATCCTTCTGGCCCAATACATGTTTCTAGGCCAGAACCGGTCTGGCCCAGAAGATAAAACATACGGGGGGAATTAATTTCCCCCCCGTCCCCTGCATGCAGAACAATTCTGCATGCAGGAGACTAAAATTAGCAGAAGACGAAGAGAAGAAAAAAAACAATGCAGGGGGGAGAGCTTACCTGGCGAGGCTGGAGACGGTGGTTGGCTGACGGGGCTACGGTGGCGCGGCTCGTGGATGGCGGTTTCGGGTGGCGTTGCTGCTGTTTCAGTGGCGAAAAATTCTTCTTCCTCCCTTCTCCTTCGTTTTTTTTTCGTTCTCAATGGCTGCCTATTCTCGGTTCGGTTTTGGTTTTGTTTCGGTTTCCTTCTTCTTGGTTTGTTTCTGTTCTTCTCTCTCTCTTCGGGTCGCTCTCTCTCTCTTTCTCTCTTCGGGTCTTTCGGTTTTTTTCTTCACCCCCCACTCTCTTCGGTTTTTCTTCTTTATTTATAGGGGCAGCACGGGTAGGGGACCGTGGTTAGTGCGCCTTCAATCACGCATGGCTGGTCGGTTCTTTCGGTGGTGGTGGTGGGGGCGAGGAGAGAGAGAGACGCGGGAGTTGTTTTTAAAATTTCTGTCTTCTATTCTGCTACAAACGGGGGGGAAGGAGATGATGAACAGTGTCGTTCAAAACGACACCGTTTTGCTTTCTCTTTTTTTTTTTTTTTTTTTTGTATATGAAACGGTGTCGTTTTGAATAAAACGCGCCGTTTCATTTAAATGGCCAAACTTCAAATCAGTCCTCCAAATTCGGTCCCCGCCCTTCTTGTTGGCCGCCTTTTTCATTTTGGTCCTTGGCATCTGATTTATGCAATTTAGCCCTCAATTGATTAATAAACTTTCAATTTCTTCAATTAGGCCCCTGAACCGAAAAATTAGCAGCCCTTCCATTTACGCACCTCTTCCAATTTGGTCCCTGGTTTCGGATTTTCTTAATTAAATCCCTAATTGGCCCTTAAACTTCAATATTTATGCAATTGAGCCCCTGATTTGACCCAATAAATTCCTAAAAAATATATTTTGGCCCCAGAACTTAAATTTCTCCAAATTAAAGCCCAAATTGACTTAAAAATCAATTTTTCTTGGAATCAAATCTTCTATAAATTCAAATAAAAATCCAATTAAGTCCATAAAAATCCAATTAAGTCCATAAAAATCCAATTAAGCCCATAAAAAATCCAAATTTGGGCTTTTCTCCCTAAAATTCAAATTTTTCTTCTCAATAGGGCTTTCATCCTTCAAGAATATACTGTCAAAAATTCAATCCTTGTATTTTAAAATTCCTTGACCAATTTTCTGACTGTTTTCCGGGCGCTTCTGCCTCCGGTTATTTTTCTAACCTCTTTTGGCTATTTATTTTATTTTTCAGGGGGACCCAAAAATGGGTTACAACATCAAACAAACAATTAATAACATCCATCAGTAGTAACAACCACTTCTTACTGTCCATCCAACTCTCAAGACTCCTTTTTCTACAACTTTATGGTGTTATTGTCTAACGTGTTTGTCCTCCTCTAGATTAGGCTTTATGGTATTATTTAACCAGTTCAAAAATGCTTGTGATGTTTGTTCACTTGAAAAGCAAAGTCAACTTTCATTCTCTATTAGTCGAATTTCGTTTTTTAGACTTTTTAAATTAATTTATTGTGATATTTGAGGCCTATTATATACAACCCTAAAGTATAAATACAAAAGAATGGTTGCTTTATCAATCATCCATAATAATTATACAAAAGGCTATCTCTCAATTCTACCATCTAAAACAAGCATATCGTGCATGGTTTGATCACTTAGTCAATTCTTAGTTTCTCAATGGATTTTATATTCATAAATGTTTTAAGTTATTCTAGATTATATAATCGTGATAACTCTAAAATAAACAAACTAAAAAAATTGAGCTAAATTTATTTATAAAATAAGCATAGCATGCATTTAAAACCAGTAAAAAATCCCATGGAAAGATTAGCACCTGATACCAGTTAACTCGGGAAAGAAAGGTGATAACAATGTTTCACTGCATCTACTTAGTACGTATAAGTTGAAGGATTGGTACCTTGACCAATGAACCGAAAATATCGTTAATTGATGATGAATGGCATACAGTTTTACCATATCAACAGCATGAAAATTGATAATCGATCCTTTTGGGATATGTCAATCCCAAATCTATTATTCCATTTATTTATTAATTATCATAAAAACATTTATTAAGTGTGTTGTCCTCCAGCTCTTTCCATGAAAAGAAAAGGTTGTGAACCACCACATTTGATCATGGACAAAAGGTAATCAAATAGCTGCCTCCACTAGGACAAGTAAACGTGCTCGATTTATCATCATAAGCATAACTGTAAGCTTGAGGACACTGCTGCTTGAAAGTCATCGAATATTTGCTAGGAGGACATTTGTCAGGTGTATTATAGTCTCCTGTGCAGCAGTACTGCGGCTGGTTAAATGCCAAACACGCGCTCTTGCAGGCAATCACAGTCCCATCTGCCCCCTTCACTGCTAAACTAGGATCACAAGCAGCATTCACGTTAGCTGCACAGCTTGTAGAAGGGCAGCCAGTAGAACCTCCTTGCGGGGTTACCGAAATTGGGATGTTAAAGCCATCAACAAGGCTTATATCGTAAAAATCTTTCCCACCATCACCGCTTAGAGTAAATTCTGCCAAGGATGCTGGTGGGATCGCACCGGCTCCGTTGCATTCTACGACGCCAGAGGCGCAGTCAGCTGTAGCACAAACAAACTTTCCCGAGGCATCTGTAGAGCATTGCGTTCTGGCCCACAAGCGGCCAGACCAATTGACAGGGACACTCAGCGAAAATGAAGCACCCGTTGCCAATGTGAAGCCAGTTGAAGATAAAGACGGACCGCTAGCAGCCGTTAGAGTTCCTGGCCAGACTGTGTATGGACAGTTGTTTTTGAAGTCGAAAGTCACAGATTGAGCTCCTGCATGCGTGCAAGCTGCGCAAGATTTATTTTTGTTGATATCAATAATTAAATTTGGTCGATTCAAATAAAAACACAAACAAGTTTTAAATACATCAAACTCTTGTTTCATGCTAATTTATGTGAATCTATTTTATTTTTTTTCATATAAAAAGAATAGGACTTGAATCTAAGACTTGGGCTTCGTTTTCTCTATGGGACTAGACGTCCGTACTTAATTCAATATTTAAAATCTTGCATTAATTCACTTATTTTTCTTTTAAAAAGATAACCAGGTTTATTTTTTAATATTTTTTTTCTTTTTTCTTTTTTTATCCGGAAACTCCCTCCTGGATAAGTTTATTGGATTCACGAAATCCATTGAATAATGAAAAGTAATTTATATTGCATATATATGCAAACAGAAAATATATATATAAGAGCGAGCAGAATAATCAAATTGAATAATATGCATAATAGAGTTTTCCATGCAAGAGTCTAATATATGTAATATTGTAAAACTACTTGCCATAGAGGAAGATGACGAGGGTGAAGGTAATTATAGCAATGGGCATACGACTCTCCATTGCCGAGATGCGTCGAATTAACACTTTTTCAGTATCTTTTAAGAGATTTGAGGTAAGCAAGAAACACTCTATATTTTAAAAAGATTGTGTTTGCCACTTAATAAATAGTGTTAAATTTGCAGACTAGTAAACAGTCAAATAGAGAAACACGTGAAAATCAAGAAGAGAGAAAAGAAAAAGAAAAGTCTGTCACCGCCAAACCAAACAACCTTCTGCCAACCACACGCACTGTCTCATTCATTTAAAGCTGTTAGGTGAGTGTTAGGTGAGGTTCTAAATATGATTTATATTATTTTTTTAAATAAAAATTATTTGAGCTTGAAACTTGAACATACTAATATTATGTTGGTGAGATTCAAACCCGTGACTACTTTGTCATTAAAGTTCTGATACCATGTTAAAGAACCAATTTAACCCAAAAACTTAATTTATTAAATTAGATTTCCGATATAATTTATATTATTCTCTAACAGAAATAAACCACCACAGAAAAATACCTAATTAAATAGTGTTAAATTTGCAGACTAGTAAACAGTCAAATAGAGAAACACGTGAAAATCAAGAAGAGAGAAAAGAAAAAGAAAAGTCTGTCACCGCCAAACCAAACAACCTTCTGCCAGCCACAAGCACTGTCTCATTCATTTAAAGCTGTTAGGTGAGTGTTAGGTGAGGTTCTGAATATGATTTATATTATTTTTTTAAATAAAAATTATTTGAGCTTGAAACTTGAACAAACTAATATTATGTTGGTGAAATTCAAACTCGTGACTACTTTGTCATTAAAGTTCTGATACCATGTTAAAAAACCAATTTAATCCAAAAACTTAATTTATTAAATTAGATTTCCGATATAATTTATATTATTTTATAACAGAAATAAACCACCACAAAAAAAATACCTAATGAAATATACAAATGCCCTTGGTTTGAACCATAAGTGACTATCTAGATATCTCAATTAATGAGAAAGCAGGCTAGTAAACAGCCAATTAGAGGAACGCCCAGCTTCACACGTCTAATGAAAGCAATTGGATACAGGAATAGGGCCATACTCACAAGAAAATTGATTTACACCCGACATACCGACATAGTACTTTGTACGTGTAAAAGCTATAATTCTGTGTCTATAAATATCGGTAGAGTTTTTTATGAAAATATCCTGTTAATATTTAATATTATAATAAATATCAAAATATTTAATATTATAATACAGAGTATATATCTAATTGTGTTTAATAATTTTTTTATTTAAATAAATTTGTATTTAACCAAAAGATTATCCGTGCCAATAAAATGTTGTCTACCCCATATAATTTATTTTTATTTTGTATTTTAAAATATTATGAAATGAGCACAACTTGCTTACAATTAATTAATTAATTAAATTAAATTAAATGAAAAAAATGTCTATAAAAAAAGAAATTAAAAAAAACAACAAATAAATATACTCCAGATATCCCGAGTCATTTTCAAAATCAGTGAAAAATCCTATAGGAATAAAATAAATAAATAAATAAATGGAGCCTAATATCCAATTAAATAAATGTTAAAGAATGAAACTGAAATAAATATGAGCTTAAAAAAAGGAAAAAAACAAAGCAAACTCGGGAAAACCTTCTAAACCTGAGTTAGTCTCTAAAACTTACAACTCATGAAATCCTAGACTTGAGCTTGATTAAGAAGCACAATTCTCAATTAATCTAATGTTGAATAATGAAAACAGGCAAAAATCAATTTAAAAAAAATTATAAAAGTGAAAAAACATAGAAATCAAAAGAATAAGGATTAAATCTGATAGGAAAAAAAAACTTATGAAGGATGATATTGTAAGAAAAAATCAAATTAAAAAATTTTCTCAAACAAGAAAATAACAATCAAAATTTGAAAGATAAAAAAATTGAAAGGGGATGAAATTGTTAAAGAATTCCAATTTAATAAATTATTCCAAACAAAACAAACAATGATAAAAAAAACATCACCAAATCTAAAGGAATAACAAATTGAAGGCATGCTTTGAAATTTTGAAGGGGCACACGTTAAAATCAACGGGAGAGGAAATAAGAAGAGAAAGAAACGGTTGTATGCACAAAACCAAACAACCAGTTCACTTGGTCTTAGCAAATGGTCAATCAGATCAACTTAAATACAAGATTTTGATAATTTGAACCTGCCCAATCTAGAATCGATACTAATCCTATATATATGTAGAGTGAAGTGTTTGAGTTCATTTTAATTGTGCTGTTAATCTAAGATATAAAGATTTACATAATCACTGAAATGAGCAATTAATTCTTCGTCTTCACTCGTTTTGCATCTTGGACATCTTCATTGATTTTTTCATGACATCCTTCATGCTTTTTGATGTCAAAACTTATTTTTGGGCTATTCCCCAATTTGTTTTACCTTATTCCTTTTCAAAATAAAAATAAAATAATTAAAAATAATAGCAAGGAGACTAGCGACGTGGAAAAAACTGGTTGAGGAAGGGTTTTCACTTCAGTCCTTGGCCTCTGATTCATGCAATTTGACCCTCAATTGATCAATAAACTTCCAATTTCTTCAATTAGGCCCCCCGGATCAATCCAATACAGCCCCCCTATTTACCCGCTTCTTCCAATTTGGTCCCTGGTTTCGGATTTTTTCAATTAAGTCCCTAATTGGCCATTACACTTCAATATTTATGCAATTAAGCCCCTGATTTGACCTAATAAATTCCTAAAAATTATAATTTGGCCCTAGAACTTTAATTTCTTCTAATTAAAGCCCAAATTGACTTAAAAAATCAATTTTCTTGCAATCAAATCCTCTATAAATTCAATTAAAAATCCAATTAAGTCCATAAACCTCCAAATTTGGTCTTTTCTCCTAAAAATTCAAATTTTCTCTTCCAATGGGGGTCTCATCACACAAGAATATACTGCCAAAAATCCGATCTATATATTTTAAACTTCCTTGACCAATTTTTCCGACCATCTTCTGAGCGCTTCTGCCTGCTATTATTTTTTTGATCTTTTTGGCTATTTATTTTATTTATTTTTGTGGGGACCCGAAAATGGGTTACAACAAATGCCCCCTCTTTATAATGCTTATGGAGCAGGGGTTTTGCGCAGTAAGTTTTATAAAGATAAACCAAACTGAACTCCCGAAACTAATCTGGTCGAAACTATGATCAAAATTTAGTCCATCTGAGACCCCTTCTAGCGATTTCTTTTAACTTGGAATCCCACCTGGCGACCTCCTTAAACCAAAATCTATAATTGTAGCTTACTCAACTTGGAATCCCATCTGGCGATTCCCTTTTAAAAATAATGAAATATAAGGTCCCATCTGGCGACCTCCTTTGACCAATATCGAAAAATAAGATCCCTTCTGGCGATCTCCTTTAAAGCAAACTTGGAATCCCATCTGGCGATTCCCTTTTAAAAATAATGAAATATGAGGTCCCATCTGACGACCTCCTTTGATGAATATCGACATACGAGATCCCTTCTGGCGATCTCCTTTACTCAACTTGGAATCTCATCTGGCGATTCCTTTTAACAAACATGAAATATGAGGTCCCATTTGGCGACCTCCAAATAGCGAAATACGAGATCCCTTCTGGCGATCTCCTTTAATCAACTTGGAATCCCATCTGGCGATTCCTTTTATTCAAAGCTGAAATATGAGGTCCCTTCTAGCGACCTCTTTTGACCAATATCGAAATACGAGATCCCTTCTGGCGATCTCATTTAACCAATCAACTTGGAATCCCATCTGGCGATTCCTTTTAACCAAAGCTGAAATATGAGGTCCCTTCTGGCGACCTCCTTTGACCAAACCTGAAAATATGAGATCCCTTCTGGCGATCTCCTTTAATCAAAAACCAAAAAATCTATTTTGTAAATCAGTCAACCTAGAATCCCAACTGGCGATTCCTTTTTACCAAAGCTGATATCGATGTCGTTCTTCCTAATGGCAAGGTTTGAAACTTTCATTTTCTCTTTTTTTTTTTAAAAAAAGGTTCTTCTCGTTATTCCAGAATCAAAACTTTGATTCTTTGCTATCATCAACTCAATGATTCTTTCTTCATCCACAATCTTGTTGGAATACACTAAGGACTTCTCCTGTAACGATCCAAAAAACAAACATGCAATGATTTACGCTTAGATGCCATGCATGCATTCATACCTGGTTTTGAAATATAGGTCCCATCATCATCTTCTTCTATTTCATGAATCTCCCTCTTGCCATGAGCTTGCTTTTGAAGTCGCATGCTAGATTCATTTCTCGTGCTGCCTCTTTTTACCTATCATATCTTTGAGAAGAAATCTTCAACTTTTTACAAGTAGCCTTTTTCTCAAAATGTATGACTTGTCATTGCCTCTTTGTCATGCTTTTGTCAAATGCTTTAACTTTTTTCAAATCTACGGGCTCTCATCCCGTTTTGAAAACACGTAAAACTTTCCATGAAATATCTTTTATTGCCCCCAATGTGGAGTGTGATCCTAGTCCGGGTTTGTTTTTTTTATAAAGAAGAAGAAATTCAATCTGGCTCAAACGGGATCACCAACGATAAACTCTTTCGAAAGTGAAAGGATAATGAATTTCAAAATGCACATTGTTAGGATTGATAAACTCTATTTTTATCTTGAAAGAAATTTATTAGTGATTATAGAGTGACCAATTGATCATTTATCCACGCAATTCATTATGCTATCCAGAGGTAGGGTTGTACTTTAGGGTTAGCTTTTCTTAAATTTCATTTTTTTTTTACCATTTTATGATACCTTCCTTGTAACCACTCAACCTTGTTTAAAAAAAAGCATAATCTCATCATTTATTTAAAGAAAAGGTAGGCTCAAAGACAAACATAAAATTTGGCTGACATCATGAGCCTTGATTGTCAACTAAAGAAAATAAAGGCAAATAAAAGCAATGACAAAAGCATGCTAAGGCAAATAAAGTTGTTTTACATTTTGAAAACTATGAGAACTTCTTGGGTCACCTCGTTCTGAAACTTCTCACCCTGAGCCAACTTGCACACGAAGGTCTTGGCGGAGACTTCTTTTAGGGTGTGGAAAGTCAGCCGTGACAATGCTTCATCTTCCTTCCCCACTTGTGTTTCCTTGTCATGTCCTTTGGTCTCACCTTCTTCATTATTGACAATTCTTGACCAAGGTTTTCCAACCCTTTATCTCCTATTACTTTCGTCATGACCAGACAATGGATTTGAATTGATATCGGGTGTGTCTTCAAATGACACCCATCCTATCTTGATGAGCTCCAACAACTTTTTCTTGAAAGCGTAGCACATTTCAAGACAATGCCCGGGAATACCAGCATGGTACTCGCAAGTCAACTCGGGCTTGTACCAGATGGGGAATGGCGGCTGTAGTGGTAATGTGGGGATATGAGCTATTTGTCCAATGCTCAGTAGTTTGGCATACATGTCCTTCAAAGGCATAGGTCATGGCGGTAGTTGTTCTGAAATGTATCTTGTGTTTGGTCTTTGGTTATTTGGCTGGTTATTTGCTCGACTAGGTGAAAAAGGTTTGTTAAAGTTTATGTGGGCAACATGAGGGTTAGGTATTTATGGATTGTATGAATCCACTTTCTTTCCCTTGGTCCCATCTTCAAAGTTGTCAACGTGACCTTCCATTTTTCTTCCAATAAAACCCCTTGTCTCCAATGGCTCCACTATGCATCCAGTTTTAATCCCCTGCTCTATTCTTTCCACTATGCGTACCGCATCATAGAAATGCTGAGCTGAGCTACCCATTAAATGCTCATAATATGGTGCCTTGAAGGTGTTGGCAAACAAAGTCACCATCTCTGTTTCTATTAAAGGGGGTTGGACAACCATTGCCTCATCCCTCCACCTTTGCGCATATGCCCTTACTGACTCTTGGCTTCTTTTCTCCATTGACATTAGACTTGTTCGATCCGGAGCGATTTCCAGGTTAAACTTATATTGCTTAAGGAACACCTCCACCAAATCTCTCCAGCTCCTGATCCTAACACTGTCTAACCTCATGTACCAGCTCAAAGCAGATCCTGCGAGGTTATCTTGAAAGAAATAGATAAGCAATTTATCATCATGAATTACTTCTGCCATTTTGTTGCAGTAAGATCGAAGATGAGTGTTTGGGCATTCCAAACCGGTGTACTTAATGAAATCGGGTATCCTAAAATCCTTGGGCACCACAATGTTCGGTACCAGACATACTTCGGCTGCTCGCATAGGGTCAAACCAGTCATTACCCTCAACTGCCCTTAATCTTTCTTCCAAAGCAAATAGCTTGTCCTGGTCCATCAAACTGGGAGACCTATTATCCGGGGTTCTCTCCACTGTTAAGTCAACAGTGATTGGAGGATGAGTTGGCTGGATAGGGGTGATAGGCACAAAATGTTGTTCATTGGCCGAGTTTGCCCCCTGGTTTTGAGATGCTTGAGGGACGTGAGCTGCTGGCGCTCCTTCAGGTGGTTGTGCTGATGTTCCCTCCCTATTCTTAGCTCTTAGAAGCTGCTCGAGTAGGTCGGTCAGTCGAGAAACTTCGTTTTTTACGGATTCCAACTCGGTCTGATAATGTGACTCTAAGTGTGCTCTTTCTTCGTTCTCCATCCTTGACCTGGACCGGGTGTGGTGGACTTTAGATGTGGGACCTATGTTTCACGATCTGAAATGCATATGATAATTTAAAAACAAAATGCGTGATGAAAATATGATGCACATGTGATGTGTATTTTTTTAGAGCGGATTCATGCCTTTTGTAACCCCTTTGCCAAGTTCTTATCATAACAACTTACTAAAACAAAAATGATTTCATCTCAAAAACCTGTATTGATGAGTTTAACATTATTAATCTAGATGCAAATAAAAGTAAGATACACATTCTAAGGACAAGCTCTATTTATTAATTGAGACTGGGTAGGTTTTCTATCTGGTCTTGAAGGGTCTCATATCTGCCCAGTGACGTTCTTCGTAAAGACAGTATGGGGGCGTTGCAAAGAACAGTTAAGGCACGTATGCCCACCATTACCAAGCAGGCACTCAGATATGAGTTGGGTGTTTCACGCATTTGAACCCTGACCAATAGTCTTAGGGCAAATCGCTAATTCCCCACTTAACTTAAGGCTTGTGTGTGCTTCTCAAAATAAAAACAAGTGATGCGTGAGACAATTTTATACAATGCATGAATAATACGTGTAAAATAAAAAAACAAATACGCAAATATAAAAGGAAAGGCGTATTAACAATAAACACACGAAAACACAAACAAATCAGACAAAAACAAAGCTTAGTCTACAAGTTCCCTAGTGGAGTCATCATTCTGTCGCACGTGTGTGGCGTCGCGGCGAAAATATATTGTTGTTTCCATTTTAAATCTACAATGTAAATCTATATCTATTTGGAAAATATAGGGAGACAAGGAATTCTTGTCGTTTATTGGTCTATTTATGGTTCAAGAGAAGTCCTCCTCAATAAGAAGGTCCTTATCTTATCGGGTAATATCCTAACCGTTTTAACGTCTATACAAAAACATTATTTTTAATATTAGGAATATGTTTTATGTATAAATTCATAATCCCAAATACTAAAAGAAAACTAAAAGATTTTTTTAGAATTTTTGAAATATTGGCCTAGTTCTCGTGGTTCTAACAAACTTGTTGTTAAAGCCAAAATGCATGCTAATACATATATGTTTTTCGAAATTTCTTTTGTTGTATGAAAATATGATGCGCCGATTTTTTATTTATTTTGGAGAGACTAGGCCGTATGCATTAAAACAAAAAACCATTTTTTTTTGATGTCTTGACAAACTGGTTCGTTTTTTTTCTTTTTCTTCGGTTCGTTCTGTTTCTTTGGGTTCGTTCTCTCCTCTCTCCTTTTCGGTTTCGGTTTGTTCTCTCACCTCCCTTCGGTCCGTTCTCTCCCTCTTGGTTCCTCACTCGGTTCGTTCCTCTTCTCCTGCGTGATGGCGTTAAGTTGCTATTTATAGGGGGCAAGGGAGCGGGGCTCATTATTGCTGCTCATGGGGAGCAGGGCAGAGCCGGTCGGTTGGCCAGTGGCCGCGGCTGGCAAGGCGCGACTCCCCCGAATTTTCATCATGAGAGTGCATGGGGGGTCGGGTTTGGCAGGGCATGCGGGGAATAATGATGAAAGAAGCAGGAGATAAAAACAGTTTCTCTTCCCCTGCTGCACGTCCAGGGGAAGAAGAAAGAGGAACGGTGTCTTTCAAAACGACACCGTTCTGTGGTTTATTGGTAGAAAATGGAATGGGAGTCGTCACCTAGTATTTTGGTCACTAGGAACCCTAACTGGTCTTAGAGATCGGGTATGGGGACTAGTTGCGTAAAGGGAAGGTATTAGCACCCCAAATACGCCTTACCTAAGGTAAGCTGCATTGTTTGATTGTCTGATAAAAGCTAAGGTGTTATTGTATTTCTAATTGTTGGTCTATTTATGGTTCAAGACAAGTCCTCCTCAATAAGAAGGTCCTTATCTTATCGGGTAATATCCTAACCGTTATAACGTCTATACAAAAACTTTATTTTTAATATTAGGAATACGTTTTACGTATAAATTTGTAATCCCAAATACTAAAAGAAAACTAAAAGATTTTTTTAGAATTTTTGAAATATTGGCCTAGTTCTCGTGGTTCTAACAAACTTGTTGTTAAAGCCAAAATGCATGCTAATACATATACTTTTTTCGAAATTTCTTTTGTTGTATGAAAATATGATGCGACGATTTTTTTATTTTGGAGAGACTAGGCCGTATGCATTAAAACAAAAAAACATTTCTTTTTGATGTCTTGACGAAAACCGGGTATTTTAATACTGGATTTGTATCTTTACGGTATAAAAATACAAACCAATATTAAGCCACTTTGATAAAAATATGCAGGAAAATCAACAATATTTTTCAAGGATTTTTCAGAATTTTTGAAAGCAAAACCTTTTTATTTTTTTCATTTTTTCTTATGTTTTGATGAAAACCGGGTATTTTAATACTGGATTTGTATCTTTACGGTATAAAAATACAAACCAATATTAAGCCATTTGATAAAAAAAAAATGCAGGAAAATCAACAATATTTTTAAGGATTTTTTAGAATTTTTTTAATTTTTTTGTGGATATATCTATATATATAAATAATATAACACATTATACTAAATAATACATAATATTAGGTGGGCTGGGCCGGCCCAACTTACTGGGCCGGACTCAGCTCAAAAATGTATTGGGCCGATATCGGCCCAGAACGGATTGGGCCGATATCGACCCAAAAAAATCTCCTATGTTCGTCTGGGCCGGACCTGGCCCAGACAGCAGGGATGGGCCAGAATCAGTCTGGCCCACAAACACATGGATGGGCCAGAATCAGTCTGGCCCAGAGAAAAAAAACCAAACAATGCTGGGCCAGAATCAACCTGGCCCAGCGACATCACAGCAAGGGGAGGGGGAATTATTTTCCCCCTCCCCTCCTGCATGCAGAACGTGCGTTCTGCATGCAGGAAAGAAGAACAACGAAAATGCAAACAATTAGGGGGGAAGAAAATTTACCTGGCGTGGAGGAAATGGTGCGTTGCTGGCGGTGCTGCGGTGGAGGCCGGTGGCGGTGTTGTGGCTCACGGGCGGCGGCTCCAAACAGTAATGTTGCTGCTTCAGGCGGTAAAAAAGCTTTTATTCTTCCCTTCTCTTCCGCTCTCCTCCTTTCCTTCTGCTGCGTTTCCTTTCCCTTTTTGTTCGGATTTAGATGGTGTTTCTTTCCAAGACCCGACCTCGGCCAGAGTCAGTATCGTTTTCCTTAAACCTCACGGTCCACTCTTCTTTACCTCTCACTATCCCTCTCGGTTAATTTTTCAAGTTTCCTACCCCGTCTCCAGCTTTTTTTCTTCCTCTCACTCTGGTTCGTTTTTTTTCTTTTTCTTCGGTTCGTTCTGTTTCTTTGGGTTCGTTCTCTCCTCTCTCCTTTTCGGTTTCGGTTTGTTCTCTCCTCCCTTTGGTCCGTTCTCTCCCTCTTGGTTCCTCACTCGGTTCGTTCCTTTTCTCCTGCGTGCTGGCGTTAAGTTGCTATTTATAGGGGGCAAGGGAGCGGGGCTCATTATTGCTGCGCATGGGGAAGGGCAGCGCCGGTCGGTTGGCCAGTGGCCGCGGCTGGCAAGGCGCGGCTCCCCGAATTTTCATCATGAGAGTGCATGGGGGGTCGGGTTTGGCAGGGCATGCGGGGAATAATGATGAATGAAGCAGAAGATAAAAACGGTTTCTCTTCCCCTGCTGCACGTCCAGGGGAAGAAGAAAGAGGAACGATGTCGTTCAAAACGACACCGTTCTGTCCTCTTTTTTTTTAAAAAAACATGAAACGGCGTCGTTTTGGACAAAACACGCCGTTTCATTTAAATAAAACAAAGCGCCCAAAACTCGCCAACTTTCAGATTAGCCCTCAATTATCTTTTGTTCATTTCAATTGCATCCCTGACAACTTAAGTCTGCGTCCCTATAGTTGGCCGTGTTTTTCACTTCAGTCCTTGGCCTCTGATTCATGCAATTTGACCCTGAATTGATCAATAAACTTCCAATTTCTTCAATCAGGCCCCCCAGATCAATCCAATACAGCCCCCTATTTACGCGCCTCTTCCAATTTGGTCCCTGGTTTCAGATTTTCTCAATTAAGTCCCTAATTGGCCATTAAACTTCAATATTTATGCAATTAAGCCCCTGATTTGACCTAATAAATTCCTAAAAATTATAATTTGGCCCCAAAACTTTAATTTCTTCTAATTAAAGCCCAAATTGACTTAAAAAATCAATTTTATTGCAATCAAATCCTCTATAAATTCAATTAAAAATCGAATTAAGTCCATAAACCTCCAAATTTGGACTTTTCTCCTAAAAATTCAAATTTTCTCTTCCAACGGGGGTCTCATCACACAAGAATATACTGCCAAAAATCCGATCTATATATTTTAAACTTCCTGGACCAATTTTTCCGACCATCTTCTGAGCGCTTTTGCCTGCTATTATTTTTTTGATCTTTTTGGCTATTTATTTTATTTATTTTTGTGGGGACCCGAAAATGGGTTACAACATGGAGGCTTAACCTAATAGGTAGCCAACCCTTTCTATATATATATGTAGGGCATTATACAATTGTAATGGTGGAGTTTACCACACAAGAGTATGTCTACAATATTTCCTATATAAGTATATTCTATAATATGCCCCCTCAAGCTGAGGGTGGAGGATCAACCCGAAGCTTGAAACGAAAAGCACTAAACGAAGAAGAAGGAAGTGGCTTAGTGAACACATCGACAAGTTGATCCTGAGAGGAAATAAAACGAATCTGAATCTCCTTCTTTGCAACTCTATCTTGGACAAAATGATAATCGACCTCATCATGTTTTGTGCGAGCATGAAAAACAGGATTCGCAGACAAATAAGTGGCACCAAGGTTGTCACACCAAATAATAGGAGCAGAAGCAGATGGAAGCTGGAGATCTGTTAATAAGTACTGAAACCAAATAACCTCAGCAGTGCCATCAGCTAAGGCTTTGTACTCAGCTTCAGTAGAAGAGCGAGCAACTGTGCATTGCTTACCGGATTTCCATGAAATCGGCGTCTGACCAAAAAACACAAGATCACCACCCTTAGATTTTCTGTCCTCATCACTGCCTGCCCAATCTACATCTGTAAAACCATGTAAGGCAAAAGAAGAACTGCGAGTAATATGTAAGCCATGTGATGCCGTACCCCGAAGATAACGCAAGATGCGTTTCACGGCAGCCCAATGAGAATCTGTAGGAGCATGCATAAACTGACAGACTCTGTTAACAGCAAAGCAAATATTTGGGTGCGTAAAAGTGAGATACTGAAGAGCACCCACAATTTGACGAAAGCGGGTAGCATCAAAAAACAATGGATCGGGCAGAATGGTAGCTTTGGATGTAGAGATATGAGTATCAACAGGTTTGCAAGATAACATACCAGCCCGAGTGAGGATGTCAAGTATATATTTATGCTGGCAAAGCATAAGACCCATACTAGTAGACTGAACCTTAATACCTAAAAAATAATGAACAAAACCCAAGTCGCGAAGCTTAAATTCTGAGCTTAGTAGCTGAATGAGGCATTGGAGCAGAAGAGAGTTACTACCCGTAAGCAGAATATCATCAACGTAGACCAAAAGATAACAAATATCTGCTAACCCTTGCATTGCTCTTACTATGGTTGTGATCATCATATGCGAGAAACATGTTGGAAACTGAATGGATATTCACCATAACACCCTAAAAATCCATCCAACTAGTTTGCTCCAGGCAGGCTCAATTCAAGCGCAATAATGGCACTCAGTTTTCTACTAACAATGTTAAAAAGGGTTAGTTCATACATGAGGCATCTTCAGTTATGACTGGATTTCTAGACTTGCATATTTAGCAAATACTATCCATCATATAGGGGAAGGGCACAATACAACCTAACAATGCTATGACTGTCAAAGAATCATCTCAATCCAATAACTTAAGCTGTTAGGTAAGTTTCCAAGAAATGATTTATATTATTTTCTAACACACCCCCTTAAGTAAAAGCTCTTTAGTCTTGAAACTTGCACAAGCCTACATTACCTTATGCTTAATTTTTATCAAATAAATAGGGATGGTAAGATTCGAACTCGTAACCACTTGGTTATTAAGGCTCTAATACCATGTTAAAGAACCATCTCAACCCAATAGCTTAAGTTGTTAGATAAGTTCTCAAAAAATGATTTATATTATTTTCTAACAATGACCACTCCAAAAGCTAACGCTGCCCACACCTCTGCAGGTTTGTTACCAACAACATCCATGCTCCACCAGCTGATTATATATAGCTGATTATTGATAGTGAAGCGACTGACCATATTATTTCCTCTCCAAATTTGCTTATCAACAACAGCAACAATGGAGCTTTACCACAGTCACATACCAAGTGGAGAACAAGCCTCTGTTACTTCCATTGACTCTTTACCTTTGAATTTTGCAATTGTTTTAAAAAATATTTGAAGTACCATCTTTTTTTAAGGTAGACTTAATATCTGTTGGCAAATTTACCAAAGATTTGAATTACTCAGTAATTTTTTTTAATTCTTATCAGTGTATTTTACAGGAGTCGGTGATGAAAATAATAATTGGTGCGGATAAACAACAAGATGATCTTTATTACTTGGTTTCTTTGATATCAAACAAACAATTAATGACATCCATCAGTAGCAACAACCACTTCTTACTGTCCATCCAACTCTCAAAGACTCCTTTTTCTACAACTTTATGGTGTTATTGTCTAACGTATTTGTCCTCCTCTAGATTAGGCTTTATGGTATTATTTAACCAGTTCAAAAATGCTTGTGATGTTTGTTCACTTGAAAAGCAAAGTCAACTTTCATTCTCTATTAGTTGAATTTCGTTTATTAGACTTTTTAAATTAATTAAATGGGATATTTGAGGCCTAAAGTATAAATACATTCCAAGGAATGGTTGCTTTATCAATCATCCATAATTAATAATAATTATACAAAAGGCTATCTCTCAATTCTACCATCTAAAACAAGCATATGGTTTGATCACTTAGTCAATTCTTAGTTTCTGAATGGATTTTATATTCGTAAATGTTTTAAGTTATTCTAGATTATATGATCGTGATAACTCTAAAATAAACAAACTAAAAAAAATGAGCTAAAATTTATTTATAAAATAAGCATAGCATGCATTTAAAACCAGTAAAAAATCCCATGAAAAGATTAGCACCTGATAACAGTTAACTCGGGAAAGAAAGGTGATAACAATGTTTCACTGCATCTACTTAGTACGTATAAGTTGAAGGATTGGTACCTTGACCAAGGAACTGAAAATATCGTTAATTGATAATGAATGGCATACAGTCTTGCCATATCAACAGCATGAAAATTGATAATCGATCCTTTTGGGATATGTCAATCCCAAATCTATTATTCCATTTATTTATTAATTATCATAAGAACATTTATTAAATGTGTTGTCCTCCAACTCTTTCCATGAAAAGAAAAGGTTGTGAACCACCACATTTGATCATGGACAAAAGGTAATCAAATAGTTGCCTCCACTAGGACAAGTAAACGTGCTCGATTTATCATCATAAGCATAACTATAAGCTTGAGGACACTGCTGCTTGAAAGTCATCGAATATTGGCTAGGAGGACATTTGTCAGGTGTACTATACTCTCCTGTGCAGCAGTACTGCGGCTGTTTAAATTCCAAACACGCGCCCTTGCAGGCAATCACAGTCCCATCTGAACCCTTCACTGCTAAACTAGGGTCACAAACAGCATTCACGTTAGCTGCACAGCTTGTAGAAGAGCAGCCAGTAGAACCTCCTTGCGGGGTTATCGAAATCGGGATGTTAAAGCCATCAACAATGCTTATATCGTAAAAATCTTTCCCACCATCACCGCTTAGAGTAAATTCTGCCAAGGATGCTGGTGGGATCGCACCGGCTCCGTTGCATTCTACGACGCCAGAGGCGCAGTCAGCTGTAGCACAAACAAACTTTCCCGAGGCATCTGTAGAGCATTGCGTTCTGGCCCACAAGCGGCCAGACCAATTGACAGGGACACTCAGCGAAAATGAAGCACCCGTTGCCAATGTGAAGCCAGTTGAAGATAAAGACGGACCGCGATCAGCCGTTTGAGTTCCTGGCCAGACTGTGTATGGACAGTTGTTTTTGAAGTCGAAAGTCACAGATTGAGCTCCTGCATGCGTGCAAGCTGCGCAAGATTTATTTTTGTTGATATCAATAATTAAATCTTGGTGGATTCAAACATAACATAATTCAATATTTAAAATCTTGTATTAATTCACTTATTTTTCTCTTACAAATATAACATAACCCAGGATTTTTGTTTAATATAATTTTTTCTTTTTAGTTTTTTATCTGGAAACCCCCTCCTGGATAAGTTTATTGGATTCACGAAATCCATTGAATAATGAAAACTAATTAATATTGCATATGCAAACAGAAAATATATATGTAGAATAATCAAAGTGAATAATATGCATAATAGAGTTTTCCATGCAAGAATCTAATATTTGTAATATTGTAAAACTACTTGCCACAGAGAAAGATGACGAGGGTGAAGGTAATTATAGCAATGGGCACACGACTCTCCATTGCCGAGATGCGTCGAATTAACACTTTTTCAGTATCTTTTAAGAGATTTGAGCTAAGCAAGAAACACTCTATATTTTAAAAAGATTGTGTTTGCCACTTAATAAATAGTGTTAAATTTGCAGACTAGTAAACAGCCAAACAGAGGAACCGTCTTCCACACGCACCGTCTTCCACACGCACCGTCTCATCCACGATGACATTTGAAAATGAATGCCAAATTATAAAATTATAATTTATTTATATTTATAAAAATATAAATTATATAATTGGGTCTATCACCTGAAGTGTGTGGATACCGTCCATGCACTGACCTGCACTCATCAACTATTTTTTAATATTATTTTTATTTATAAAATTATAAAATTAGAAATAAACCACCCTGGTATAAAAAAAAAACCCAAAGAAATATACAAATGCCCTTGGTTTGAACCACAAGTGACTAACTAGATATCTCAAGAGGAACGCCCAGCTTCTCACGTCTAATTGAATATTGAATGTAATACCGTTTCCTTGTTTGAACCACAAGTGACTAACTAGATATCTCAATTGATGAGAAAGCAGACTAGAAAACAGAGGCAGTTCTCCTCCAGCATGTGCGACTGAGGAGCCGTGATGAGTGCGAGACTCTTCAAAATTGATGAGAAAGCAGACTGGTCCCTGCTTCTGGAATGAATGGAAGTCTAGAATTTTTCCAAATCCAATTGTCTAACGAATGTAACTCTGGAATTATTCCAAATCCACAAGTTTCATAATGTTGTGTTGATTGTGAGACATTATTTCAAAAACTGAAGGGGAATAAAATTGTCAAAAATTCTAATTTTACAAATTATTCGAAATAAAAAAATAATAAACAAAATAATAGGAATGAAATTCAAAAAAATAACAAATTAAAGGCATGCTTTGAAATTTTGAAGGGCCATACATAAAAATCAAGAAAAATAAAATGTTGTCGACAACAAACCAAAAAAATATTTGCCACACGCGCTGCCTCACCCACGGTAGCAATGGTCAGCAAACATTCCTGCGCGTGCCACTTGAAATGTGCGGGATCGCCCAAGAACTAACCTGTACTCATCAACTAATTTTTTTAAACTATTTTTTAAACTATTATTTATATTTATTAAATTATAAAATTGGAAATAAACCACCCTGATAAAAAAAAAGAAAAAAAGACCCAATGAAGATATACGAATGCCCTTCGTTTGAACTAGATATCTCAATTAATGAGAAAGCAGACTAGCAAACAGCCAACTAAAATTGGAACGCCCTGCTTCTCACGTCTAATGAATGCAATTGAATGCAGGAATAGGGCCATACTCACAAGAAAATTGATTTACACCCGACATAGTACTTTGTAAGTTTAAAAGCTATATTTTTGTGTCTGGTAGATTTTTTTATGGAAATATCTTGTCAATAAATATCATAATATTTGATATCGCAGCACAGAATATATACCTAATTATGTTTAATAATTTTTTATTTAAATAATTTTTTATTTAAATAAATTTTTATTTAACCAAATGATTATCCATGTCAATAAAACAATGTCTATCTAGTATATTTTATTTATTTATTTTGTATTTCAAAATATTATGAAATAAGAATGCTCTTACCCAAGGTTAAAGTTCAAGAACGGTATGAGAAGGTGGAAAAAGATGTTGGTAACTATTGGGGTCATAGGTTTCCTTCTTCTTTTTTTGTGTCTTTTGAAAATAAAAATGCAAAGGACTGTCAGGGAGTTTTTCCATACCATGCTTGGGCTTTGGATTCCTTGTCAACGATGATGCTCGTTAATGCTAGTACAACTATATTTCTCTTTTCTAAAGTTAAGTACTAGGTTGATATCTAGAAATAGGTTTATCACGGTTTTAAGAATATCAAACACGCTATTAAGAAAAATTTTAAGGGTTTTTTTTTTTCCACTAAGGACATGTGTGGTAAATATTCCCAAACCTATTTTTCAAAGCTTTTTTTTTTTTGTCAAACTAATCTTAGTCTAATTTTAATTATTTTTCAAGTTTTGAAGAGCATTTTTGCAATTAATTTTTCATTCTTTACCCTTTTATATTTAAAAACAAGTTTATTAAATCCACAGTATCTGGCCTAAGTTTGAAAAACACTAAAAAATTTAATTTGTTTATTTTAATATGAATTATGAGCTTATACATAAGATTTATTTTTCATATTGAAAGAAACAAAGGCAAAAATATGTTTTGGCTCTATAATGGCTAGGCTTCACCCATAACGCTATTAGTTCACTCTACTGGGATAGACTTGCTTTAATCAATAGGCAAACCAATGATAAGAAAAAAACAATAGTGTCTTAGTAATAATCAGACAAATAAACAATACAACTTATCTTAGGTATGATGTACTAGGGATGATAATATTCATCCTATATGCCGTACGTGTGCGGCGTCACGGCGATCGTCCACCATCTCAAGGAAAATGGAACGATGTATCCCTGGAAAATGTGGAGAGACAAGGAATTCCTTGTCTCTTATTATTAAAATATGGACTGGGAGTCGCCACCTAGTATTCTAGTCACTAGAAACCCTAACTGGTCTCAGAGATCGGGTACAGAGACTGGTTACGTAAAAGGAAGGTATTAGCACCCCAACTACGCCCTACCTAAGGTAAGCTGCATTGTTTTAATGTCTAATAAAATCTAAGGTTTTGTTGTGTTTTCTAATTGTTGGTCTGTCTAAGGTTCAAGAAAAGCCCTCTTTATTAAGAAGGTTCTTATCTTAATGGTGTAGAACCTAACCGTTCTAGCGTCTGAAAAACATTTAATATCTGTAATACGTATTACATGTAATGTCATACCTTGGATACTAAAAGACAAACAAAATATAATTTTTGTTGTTTTTGCAATTTTGGCCAATGTTCTATTGACTTTAATAAACTGGTTATTAGAGCCAAAATACATGCTAAAACATTGTTTTTTTGTGTGTGAAAAAAATAATATGATTTTTTAGCTTTGAGACACTTGGCCCTATGCACAAAAACATTTTTTTTTTCTTTTTTCAATTTTTTTTGTATTTTCGGAAGTTTTGACGAAAACCGAGTATTGTAATACCGGATCTGTATTTTGTTTTTTAAATGACAAAATAAACAGACTCAGATTAATCAAAACAAAGTAGAAAAATACACGAAAAACTTACAATTTTTCAAAGGCATTTTTGAAAAAAAAATTTGAATTGGGTCGGACCCGGCCCAATTATTTTTCTTTGGACTGGGCTAGGCCCAAATATTCAGCTGGGCCAAAATTGGCCCACCCATGAACAGTTCTCTCCACTATTCATAGACTAAGCAATGGAGGCGAGACGAAGCAGAAGAGAAAAAAAAAAGGAAGGGGGAAGGGCTGACCTGCGGTGGCTGCTACCGTTGGCTGTGCTGCTGAAGGCGACAGGCGGCGGCACTGGTGGTTTGTGCTGGATCTATTTTTTTTTCTTCTCTCTCTCCTTTATTTTTCATTCTCTTCTCTGCTTCTTTTTTTTCTTTCGGTATTCCCCTCTATTCTGCTCTCTCTCTTCTCCTCTGTCCTATTTTTCTCTCCTTTTTTTTCCTGTTTTTTCCTGCTCTCTCTCTTACTCTGTTTTTCTTCTTTTTTTCTATCCTTGTGTTTCTCTCCCTCTCCTCTCTTTTTTTTTTCATCGTCCTTGTGTCTCCTTTCTCCCCTTTATTTATAGGGGAGAAAGGAGGCCTACACCCCTGCCTAGTCAATGGCGCAGGGGTGTAGGGTGGATGGGGCGGCCACTGTTCAGCCGACCCTCTACCACCCTAGGGACACCTCTCATCCCCTAATTCTAACACGTGGAAAGTTGTTCGAGTGGAGGGGTCAGGTCAGCATTTTTTTGGAAGGAGTCGGTGGCGGTGATAGAGGAAGAAAAAATATTCTTCTTCCCCTGCTTCGCGTGTCCAGGGGAAGAAGAAGACCCATAGTGCCGTTCAAAACGACACCATTTCGGCCTTTTTTTTTGGTGACCAAGTATATGAAACGATGCAATTTTTTCCAAAACACGTCATTTCATTTAAATGGGAATTGGCACCAAAACGTGTCAGATTCAAAATCAGGCCTTCAATTTGCACGTGTTTTGCATTTTGGTCCTTGGTCTCGGATTTCTTCAATTAAGTCCCTAATTGGCCATCAAACTTCAATATTTATGCAATTAAACCCCTTATTTGACCTAATTAAATCTAAAAAATTATATTTTGACCCTAGAATTTTAATTTCTTTCAATTAAAGCCCAAATTAACTCCAAAATCAAATTTTCTTGTAATCAAAACCTCCATAAATTCAATTAAACCTTCAATAAAATTTAATTGAGTTTAGAAACAACTGATTTTGGACTTTTCTTCCTCAAATTGAATTTTCTTTGTCAACAAGGCTTTTATCAGTCAATAAAACACTACTAAATTTTGATATTTGTATTTTTAAACCTCCTCTACCAATTTTTAACCAAACAAAGGAACACGTGAAAATCAAGAAGAGAAAAAAAGAAAAAGAAAAAGAAAAGTTTGTAATAACAACCATCTTCAACACACACCGTCTCATCCACGATGACATTTGACAATGAATGTCAAATTATAAAATTATAATTTATTTATATTTATAAAAAATTAAATTATAAATTTGGTTTTGCCACCTGAAGTGCGCGGAGATCGTACATGCACTGACCTTTATTCATCAATTATTTTTTAATATTATTTATATTTATTAAATTATAAAATTAGAAATAAACCACCCAGATAAAAAAAAAAACCAATGAAATATACAAACGCCCTTGGTTTGAACCACAAGTGATTATCTAGATATCTCAATTAATGAGAAAGCAGAATAGTAAACAGCCAATTAGAGGAACGCCCTGCTTCTCTAATTGACTAAAGAATGTAACACCGGTCCCTTGTTTGAACCACAACTGACTAACTAGATATCTCAATTGATGAGAAAGCAGACTACTAAACAGCCAACAGTGGCGGTTCTCCTCCAGCATTACACCGTGATGAGTGCGAGACTCTTCAAAATTGACAAGGAAGCAGACTGGTCCCTGCTTCTGGAATGAATGGAAGTCTAGAATTTTTCCAAATCCAATTGTCTAATGAATGTAACTCTGGAATTATTCCAAATCCACAAGTTTCATAATGTTGTGTTGATTGTGAGACATTATTTAAAAAAATGAAGTGGATAAAATTATCAAAGAATTCTAATTTTATAAATTATTCTAAATAAAAAAACAATAATTAAAAGAATAGGAATCAAATCCAAACAAATAAAAAATTGAAGACGTGCTTTGAAATTTTAAAGGGCCACACATTAAAATTAAAGAGAGAAAAAAAAAATTATCAGCACCAAATCAAAAAGCTATCTGCCACACATGCTGCCTCATCCATGGCCGTGATGGGTCAACGAACATCCCTGTACTTATTAACTATTTTTTTTAATATTATTTTATATTTATTAAATTATAAAATTGGAAATAAACCACCCTGATAAAAAAAAAAATTACGCAATGAAAATATACAAATACCCTTGGTTTGAACACAAGTGACTAACTAGATATCTCAATTAATGAGAAAGCAGACTAGTAAACAGCCAATTAGAGGAACGCCCTGCTTCTCACGTCTAATGAAAGCAATTGAATGCAGGAATAGGGCCATACTCACAAGAAAATTGATTTATACCCGACATGGTACTTTGTAAGTGTAAAAGCTATATTTCTGTGTCTATAAATATTAGGTAGATTTTTTTATGGAAATATCTTGTCAATAAATATCAAAATATTTTATATTACAACACGGAGCATATATCTAATTGTATTTAATAATGTTTTTATTTGAATAAATTTGTATTTAACCAAATGATTATCCATGCCAATAAAACAATGTCTACCCAATACAATTTTATTTATTTATTTTATATTTCAAAATATTATGAAATGAGCATCACTTGCCTATATTTATTTAATTAATTAAATGAAATGAAATGAAAAAATGTCTATAAAAAGGAGAAATGAAAAAATGTCTATAAAAAGGAGAAATGAAAAAAAAAACAACAAATAAAAATACTCGAGATATCCTAAGTCATTTTCAAAATAAGTGAAAAATCTTATAGAAAGAAAAAAAAAATCAATGGAGCCCAATATCAATGGAGTCATTTTCAAAATAAGTGAAATAAACATGAGCTTAAAAAAAGGGAAAAAATCAAGCAAACGCGGGTGAACCTCCTAAACATGGGTTAATCTTTAAAACTCGCAACTTATAAAATCCTAGACTTGAACTTGATTAAGAAGCACAATTCTCAACTAATTTAATGTTGAATAATGAAAACAAGAAAAAAAAATCAATTTAAAAAAATTGCCAAAGTGAAAAAAAATAGCAATCAAAAGAATGAGGGATCAAATCTGATAGAAAAAAAAAACTTATGGAGGATGATATTGTAAAAACAAATCAAAATAAAAAATTATCTCAAATAAAAAAATAGTAATCAAAAGAATAGGAACACAATTTGAAAAATAAAAAAATTGAGGGGGGATAAAATTGTTAAAGAATTCTAATTTAATAAATTATTCCAAACAAAACAAACAATGATTAAAAGAACAAGCACCAAATCTGAAGGAATAACAAATTGAAGGCATGATTTGAAATTTTGAAGGGGCACAA
Source organism: Populus davidiana x Populus alba var. pyramidalis (assembly GCA_027475595.1). Taxonomy (NCBI): domain Eukaryota; kingdom Viridiplantae; phylum Streptophyta; class Magnoliopsida; order Malpighiales; family Salicaceae; genus Populus; species Populus davidiana x Populus alba var. pyramidalis. The sequence goes on along the minus strand of JANKYH010001487.1, from coordinate 40,573 downwards.
GTGAGAATCAAGGAGAGAGGAAAGAAAAAGAGAAAGAAAAGGTTCGGCACCAAACCAAACAACCAGTTCACTTGTTATTACCAAATAGTCGACTAGACCAACTTAAATACCAGATTTTGATAATTTAAACCTGCTGAATCTTGAACTGATACTAATCCTATATACATATAGAGTGAAGTGTTTGAGTTCATTTTAATTGTGCTATTAAGATAAAATATAAAGATTTACATAATCACTGAAATGAACATTTAACTCTTAGTCTTCACTTGTTTTGCATCTTGGACATCTTCATTGATTTTTTCATGACATTTTTCATGCTTGTTGATGTCAAAACTCATTTTTGGGTTATTCCCCACCCTTTTATACTTTATTCCTTTTCAAAATAAAAATAAAATAATAATCGCAAGGAGACTAGCGACGTGGAAAATGTTGGCTGAGGAAGGATTTTAAATATAGAAAAATTAAAGTTTTGGAGTCAATTAAGGGCTGCATTTATGAAATTTTCAGCCAAGGACCATTTTGAAAAAACTAATTAGGGACTTGATTGAAGAAATCTAAAACCAAGGACCAAACTGGAAAAGGCGCATGAATATAGGGGTTGAAATTGATCGAATCAGAGACCAAATTGAAGAAATTGGAAGTTTGTTGATCAATTAAAGGTCAAAATGCACAAATTCAAAACCAAGGATCAAAGTAAAAAAGGCAAGCAACTTCAGGGCTGACATTTGAATTTGACAGAGATACAATTGAATTAATTCTTAAAATCAAAATCTAAATTGATTGTAGGCAAAGGAAAAAGGTTTTTTCCTCCTCTTTTGCAGCACCTTTATCTCTCTCTCTCTCTCTCTCTCTCTCTCTCTCCCACTTGCCTAAAAACCCTGACACAACCCACACGTCCTCATTGCCTACCACCATGATGAAAGGGGCAGAGGGGACAAGCCTTATAGGCGATTCTGGGCGTCGCCCCAGCTACCCTACCCCATCGCCATAACTAGATTGGGGTAGGGTAGCTCCCCACCACCTTTTATAAATACCATCCTTACCAGGAGGTTGAGGGGTAAAAAAAAGAAAGAAAACAAAAGGAAAAAAAGAAAAAGGAACGAAACAAAAAAGAAAAGGAAAGAAAGAAAAACAAGGGAAAACAAAGGAATGAAAGGGAAGAAAAAGAAAAAGAAAGAAAAAAAAGGAAAGAAATGGAAGGAACACTCTTTGGCCTCTACTCGGAGAAGAAAAGGAACCTCGTCTCCCCTTCTCTATTGCCAGTTAGTAGCAGCAGCCACCATTCCTCCTAGTCGCCACCACAACAATGCCATCGTCAACGTCAGCAACCACGCTATCCTCACTCCAATTAATCTTCTTCCTCTCTATGTAACATCTTCTTACCTACTTTCCTTCTCCATTTCATTTGCATGCAGAACGTGAATTACTCACGTTCTGCATAGTAACTAGTTACTCTGCTAAGCATAGTAACCATTTAATGGTATTTTAGGCTAGGTCTAGCCTTATATATATATATATATATATATATATAAAAGAATATGTTGGGTCGACATCAGCCCAACTCTTTTGGGCTGACCTTGACCCAATTTCTTTTGGTTTATATTTTTACACTGTAAAGATACATATTCGTTATTAAAATACCTGTTTTTTTCTCTAAAATGTTGCAAACACAAATATATAGAAAACAACAAAAAACAATATCTTGTTTTCATGCATATTGCCAAGTCTCTCAAAAATATAATAAATTTCATATTGTATTTTCATACAAAATAAAATTAAAAAAAATATGTGTTAGCATGCATTTTGGGCTTTAATAACAAATTTATCAAAGCAATGAGAACTACGACTATATTTTAAAAATACTAAAAAATATATTTTGTTTTCTTTTAGTATCTAGGATTATAAACTTATACATAAGAAGTATTCTTGATATTAAATAAAAATGTAGTTCTTTTTTATTATTATTATTGACATTAGAACGGTTAGGTTTTTACCTAATAAGATAAAGATCTCCTTACTGAGAAAGACTTTTCTTAAACCTTAGATTGACCAACAATTAGAAAACACAACAATACGTTAGTTATATCAAACAATTAAACAATGCAGATTACCTTAGGTAAGGTTTATAAGGGGTGCTAGTACCTTATGTTAAACCTTAAACATTTATAATTTAGATATGTAGATGACTCAGTGGAAACTCTATAAAACCCCAACAAAAGACTTCACCATGATGAATTGAATAATGAGAAATAAAATAGAAATGGTGGTAAATTGTAAACCCCCAATCAAATTTCATGATATTAATAAAATTATTAATAATTCTGAACCAAAAATGGGATGAGCTAGTTAAAATAAAATAAAATGAAATAGTATTGAATTATTAGAAAAGAAATTTTAGAGAGAGATTTGTTTGCATGGTATTTTAAAAGCGGACCGAGAAAAGGCATTTGGTTGAATGAAAAGATACCTAAACTTCCTATAAGGGTGTTTTAGTAAATATAGATATATTTGCTATATAAATAGCAAAATTATATAGAAATTAACTACGAGGGCCGAATGAAAGGAAAAAGAAAAAGGAGAGAGAGAGAGAGAGAGAGTACCTTAAGAACATACATTCAAACAGTCATATCTCTGAATTGCACCTTTGCATTGGCATGGTTTTGGGATATATTATGCTTCTCGCCACCCTCTAACATCTGACTGTTGGAATCTGAATGTTCTGGTCTGATGTGAGAGATATACCCCTCGCAACATTTCAAGGAAAATTTGCCTGTAGGTCAGTCATGGACTCTAGAAGTTTCCACATTTATACACCGTTGGATCGTACTCAAGTTTTGATATGTAGATCATATTGATGAGCTTTTCATTATGAACAATGGAGATCGGGATTATAGACTCCAATAAGAAGTTAGTCATCGGAGAACAATATATTGTCAATTTTCAGGTCCGTTTTGGTTTTGTCTTGATCTAGGAAGATGTAACCGTTAAAATACTATGATGTTTTGGTATGTGTTTCGTGTTATAATGGTGGTTAACTTCACCGTTTGGATTGTATTCATTCAGATTGAGTTGGGAGAAACTTGAACCTTAATGAAACATTTGTTTAAATTAGGTTATCATAAATGAAATGAATGGAAAGTGTGGTGGCTTGATTTGTGTTTAACCATCAAAAGCATGCTAATTATGATTTAAATTGAATAAAATCCTTAGTATCTTTCCTTATCTCATTCTTTCGGAATTGTCGCATGTCAAAATCCGCGCGGCATCAGCTTATCGATTTTTCATTTTGTTTGATCGATTTGGTTCGTTGGAGTCGCCACTTAGTATTTAATTGAAGGCTACTAGGAAGCCCAGGTGCTAGTCTTGTCAGAGATTAACGGGTAAGGGACTGAGGTAAGCTGAGGTAAGCTGCTTTGTTAAATTGTCTGATAAAAAGCTAAGGTGTTATTGTATTTATTGGTCTGTCTACAGTTCAAGAAAAGTCCTTCTTAGTAAGGAGGTCCTTATCTTATCAGGTAAAACCTAACCGTTCTAACGTCTATATGAAAACTATATTTTTAATATCAGGAATATGTTTTACGTATAAATTCGTAATCCCCGATACTAAAAGAAAACAAAAAGATTTTTTAGAATTTTTGAAATATTGGCCTAGTTCTTGTGGTTCTAACAAACTTGTTGTTAAAGCCAAAGTGCATGCTAATATATATATTTTTGAAATTTCTTTTGTTGTATGAAAATATGATGTGTTGATTTTTTTTTCTTTATTTTGGAGAGACTAGGCCGTACGCATTAAAACAAAAACATTTATATATATATATATATATATATATATTGATGTCTTGATGAAAACCGGGTATTTTAATACTGGATTTGTATCTTTACGGTATAAAAATACAAACCAATATTAAATTTTTTGATAAAAATATGCAGGAAAATCGACAAATTTTTTAAGGATTTTTCAGAAGTTTGAAAACAAAACATTTTTTTTATTTTTTGATGTCTTGATGAAAACCAAGTATTTTTAATACTGAATTTATATCTTTACGGTATAAAAATACAAACCACAATTAAATTTTTTTGATAAAAATATGCAGGAAAATCAACAAATTGTTTTAAGGATTTTTTTGGAATTTTATTTTTATTTTATATATATATATATATAATATAAAAGCATTATATATATAATATATAATATATAATATATAATATTAAATGGGCTGGGCTAGGCGGGCCCAACTAACTGGGCCAGACTCAGCCCCAAAAGGGTTAGGTCGATCTCGGTCCAAAAAGGGTTGGGTCGATCTTGGCCTAGAAGTTCACTCTGTCTCTTTGGGTCTCGGCCGGACCCGGCCCAGACATGAAGTGTTAATTGAAGTTCATTTTAATTGTGTCATTAAGCTAAAATATAAATATTTACATAATTACTAAAATGAACAATTAATCTTAGATTCTCATTTAATCTTTATTTGCTTTGCTTTGGTGGATATGTTTTAGAGAAGAAGAAGACTATTTTTTTATTCTACACTTTCACTCAATTTTTTCCCTTTCTCTATTTTAAGTTTTTCTTCTAGGGTTGCTAGGGTTTCTTACCCACCTTTTGTTTTCCCCCTAATTTTTCTTTGGAGGCTAGAGTTTTTTTTACACCTCCCCCTTTTTCTTACCTTGCTTTTCTATTTATAGGCAATGGGGTAGGTTCTAGAATCTTTATAGATAGAACACTCATATCCTTCGATTTTTTAGGTTAAATTTGGACCCTTAATCATTTTTGTATATATATTTGGCACAACATGCTCGTGTTCTATAAAGCTCACACCAAATCTTAATCATAAAGAGTGGGGATGAGAGAGAGAAAAAGGAAAAAGAGAAGAAGAAAATGGGGCTGAAAAACTTAACTGCTATTTTTCAAAATCAGACGACCCGTTTCCTTTCAAAGGGTAGCCAAAAAGCTCCCATGCACACTCTTTAGCGAGCTTCTTCTTTACAAAAAAAAAAAAAAAAAAAAACTTAAAAATTTGATCGTCATTTTCAAACCACCTTCTAGCTATAACTGGAAACAAAAAAAACAATACAGCCTCTCTCATCAGCGCTGTCTCTTTTCGCCACCCTCGAGTTACTATCATGCCCCACGTTGACTCCAGGAACCATAGCCGCTGCTTCCACAGTACCATTAAACTGAGGTGTTCATTACCGGAATCATACCCCTCGGCAGGCCAGGATCCCACTCACATCGTCCATGTGCATCTTCAGCGTGCTCGTTCTACACTCTTGCCTCAGACCTCTCTGGACTTAGCTTTATTCAAGCACTAGCCACTGAAAAAAAGAGTGAAGAAGAGGTACGGGATATCCAGTGGAGCTGTCTCCATCATAATCACTCAAGGTATAAAGCTTCTACCTATTCTCATTTAGTTGTAATCTTTTATATGTGCATGCTACTGCAAAGGCTAGCTCCCGTTTTTCCTTTATGTGCTATGAAGTTAACATATAGTGTTGTAAGGTGTGTGGATCTTTTAAGTCCTAACCTGGTCGCGGGTGTTCTTTCACTTGCTACGGATACTGAATAGGATGGGGTGTGATTTTTGCTTCAAACGCATAAGGTCTTGGAAACTTGATTGCATGTCCCAAGTTTAAAGTTCAAGAACGGTATGAGCAGGTGGAAAAAGATGTTGATAACTATAGGTTTTCCTTCTTTTTTATTTTGTGTTTTGAGAATAAAAATGCATAGGACTCTCAGGGAGTTTTTTCATACCATGCTTGGGCTTTGGATGTATGTTTCCTTGACATGAGATGATGGCTACCTTGCTTTGGATCCCTTGTTAACGATGATGCATGAACCAGGCATGGAAATCTTCAATGACTATCGTGCATGATTTTTATGTTCAAAAGATCAGTCCTCTAGCTGTGCATAATTATTGGCCAAGCCGTAAATAAAATGATTTTTGGTTGAAGAAGAATCGGTATGTGCAAGGGTTTCTGGTTCATTTCTTTTTACTGTCCCATGGCTTTTCGTTAATGCTAGTACAGCTATATTTCTCTTTTCTAATGTTAAGTAGGTTGATATCTAGAAATAAGTTTATCACGGGTTTAAGAATATCAAAGAAAAGAAAAGAAAAGCTAAAAAAAAAAAAGCTTTTAAGGCACAAACACGCTATTAAGACAACTTTTAACAATGGAGGAGAAAAAACGTATAAGGGCACCCTGGCGTCAAACAATCATCGTGAAAGTTATGGGTAGACGAGTAGGCTACACTTATCTCTTGCGACGACTGCAATCACTATGGAAGATTCAGGGGGATTTAGGACTTGTGGATTTGGGTAATGACTTTTTTCTGGCAAAATTTTCAAATTCAGATGATAGAGATTTTGCCCTTTTTGGAGGACCGTGGCATTCAAATTTTGATCTATATATTTGAAGCCCCGATTGACAGAGTAGCAGTTTGGGTGAGATTGCCCGATCTCGCAATGGAATATTATGATAATGGGGTGATTTGGAAGATCGGAAACCACATCGGGAGAACGTTAAAGATTGACAGAACCACTGCTATTGGCACACGAGGAAACTATGCACGAATATGTGTAGAAGTTGATCTTACGAAGCCGTTATTATCGAAGTTTAAATTAAGACGACGTATTCGACGGATAACCTATGAGGGGTTGCATCTGATCTGCTTCCAGTGTGGTCAATATGGGCATAAAAAAGAGAATTGTCCTTATGGTGAAAAGCATGGGGACACAAGTCATGAAAGCACTGCAATGGATCAAATTCTGAGGGAAACAGTTACAAACCGTGATGTGGGCATTGATGTTAAGGCACCGGAGATCAGACCAGAGATTACAGATCAGTATGGTCAGTGGATGGTTGTGAGGAAGACGACGAGAAGATATGGAAAGTTAACATTATCAAAGGAGCAAAATATGCCAAAAATGAGGGGAGAAGATCACAACCAAAAATCACGGACACAAGGATGTTGAAAGCTAAGCTGATTACCTGCGATTGAAATATTTGAAGATGAATACGTGGACTGTAGCAAGAAGGAAGAAGAAGTTGCAGAAATTCTGTTAAAACAGTTAGAGAGGCAGTTAAAACCGTTATTACTGTTATATCAATTTTTACTGTTACAAAACTGTTATGAAACTGTTACAAATATCCAAGAATCACGTCTCTTCATTAGTGTATGATTGAGATGATGTTGATTCTAAAAATAACAGAATCGGTTACATAAAGTGTATAAAAGCAGAGTTCTGCACAAATGAATTAATATACAAAAATACAGAAAGTTCTTCTTCTTCTTCTTCTCTGCAAATACTTGTTCTTCCTTTAAACCTGCAAATTTATACATGGTATCAGAGCTCACAAACTGATTCCTAAGAGGGGCGTAGACTGTGAAAAACAGATTGAATAAACTGTTAATTACTCAAAAATGGTAGGATCAAGTGCAGCTGGAGGAGATTTAAGAACTCCACAGTTTAATGGCACAAACTATGATTTTTAGGCTGTAAAAATGGAGACTGTCCTCATAGCATTCGATCTATGGGAAGTAATAGAAGTTGGAATAAAATCTCATCAATCACCTAAGATTGCAGGTGGATCAGACGATGAAGAGAGTGAAGCTGATAAAATTATATTGCATGCATCCACGACATCCAGAGAAGAAAAAATCAAGAATGCAAAGGCGTTAAGCCTTATACAAGGAGCATTAACAGATGATCTTTTCCCACGAATAAGAAATGAGAAAACTGCAAAAGGAGCATGAGACATTTTGAGCAGAGAATTCAGAGGAGATAAAAAGGTTAGAGCTGTAAAACTTCAAGCAGTGAGAGCTGATTTAGAGTACCTGAGAATGGCAGAAAACGAAAGCTTAGATGGATATCTAGCTAAATTCTTTGCAACTGTGAATAATCTGAAATCATTAGGAGAAGATGTATCAGAAAACAGAATTGTGCAGAAATTGCTAATGAGCCTAAGCAGAAGGTATAAGTCCATTGTGTCAATCATTGAGGAGACACGAGATCTTGATGTACTGAGAGCAGAAGAAGTCATTGCTTCTGTGAAAGTTTATAACAAGAGGGAGGATCTGCATGATGAAAGGGATAAGCTAACAGGAACAGAAAAAGCATTTAGCAGTGTAAAGATTGGAAGCAATCAAACCTACAGCTCACACAAAGGTTTCCAAGGCAGACCTCCTCCAAGATGGCAATCACAGGACAGGAGAGGACCAAATTGATTTCAAATTATAAATGGAATCAACTACAATAATTGAAGCTGGAACAACACTGCCGGTGGAAGTAGTCAAATGAGTGTAAAACCACAATGCCAAGTTTGCCAAAAGCAACACTTTGGATTATGCAGACACAAAGGAAAGACAAGATGTGGAAGATGCAATCGGTTTGGTCATATTGCCAAAGATTGTGAAAGTCAGAATCACAAACAACTTGCAAACTATACTAAAGAAGAAAGAGTCATCATTGGAACCATGTTCTATGCTTGCCATGCTGCAAGTTTGCAAGACAAGAAGATATGGTTTGTGGATAGTGCCTGCAGCAATCACATGACTTCTCAAGAATCTGAACTAATCAACATTGATAGATCAGTAACATGCAAAGTGAAGATGGGCTCAGGAGACCTTGTGCAAGCTACTGGAAAAGGTACATTGGTTGTGGAAACTTAGCATGGGAAGAGATACATAAAAGAAGTCTTGCTTGTTCCCGGATTGGATGAAAACTTACTAAGTGTAGGCCAGATGATGGAGCATGGCTATTACATTCTGTTTGGAGGTAACAAGGCAGTAATATTTGATGATGAAAGCCTCAACAATGTTATAGCAATAGTAATCATGGGAGGAAATCGATGCTTTCCACTTTCACTTGAGAGTATTACACCTGCAGCAAGGAAAGCTTCAGTGACTGAGGATTCCTGGATATGGCATAGGAGACTTGGACACTTGAACTTTGCCAGCATGAAGAAGATGCAGCAGAAAGAGATGGTGTGTGGACTTCCTGTTCTGACTGAAGTTGAAGATGTCTGTGCAAGTTGTGCATCAGGCAAACATCATAGGGAGGAATTCGATAAAGAGCAAGCATGGAGAGCAAGCTATCCACTGGAACTAATCCACACTGATCTGTGTGGACCAATGCAGAATGAATCTGTGGGAGGGAACAGATACTTCATCACATTCATTGATGATTACTCAAGAATGTGCTGGGTATACTTTCTCAGAAATAAATCAAATGCACTCAACGTATTCAAAAAATTCAAAGCATTTGTTAAGCTGCAAAGTGGATACAAACTGAAGAAGCTGAGAAGTGACAGAGGTGGAGAATATACTTCCAAAGAATTTGAAGAATTCTGTGAGCAACAAGGAATGGAGAGGCAACTGACAGTTGCACACTCTCCTCAACAAAATGGAGTTGCAGAAAGGAGAAACATAACAATCTGTGAAATGGGGAGATCCATGCTGATAGAGAAAGGAATGCCAGTGTTCTTCTGGGCAGAAGCTATGAATACAGCTGTGTATATACAGAACAGATGTTATACAACATGTGTTGCAGAAAAGACCCCTTTTGAAGCCTTCACAGGAAGAAAGCCAGGAATCAAGCATTTGAAAGTGTTTGGTTGCTTGTGTTACACACATATCTCATCATCACTAAGGCAGAAATGGGATAGCAAAGCTGGAAAGGGAGTGTTTGTTGGATATGGCAGCTGTGAAAAAGGGTATAGGATATATGATCTGAAAACTGAGAAGATTGTTCTCTCAAGAAGTGTGATTTTCAGTGAAAATAGAGCATGGAATTGGAAGGGAAATCTGATGAACCAAATCCACTTGTCCTTCAATCATGAAGGAGGTATAATTGAGGGTGAGAATCTTGAGGAACACTCGTTTGCAGTTCAACCCGACAATGTTGAACATTGCAATCAAAATCCTATAGTTGAAGAGTCAGCTGAGAAGATTGACAGTGTTAACAGTCAACAATCTTCACCAAGTTCTACTCCAATGAAATTGAAAACCTTGGAAGACATATATGCAAGGTGTCACATGTGCATCATAGAACTTGAAAACTATCAAGAAGCCTGTGGAGATAAAGCCTTGCAGAAGGCTATGGAGGAAGAATTGGAAGTAATAGAGAAGAACAATACTTGGGAATTGGTGGAGAGACCAAGTGATAAGCCTGTGATAGGAGTGAAATGGGTGTACAAAACCAAGCTTCATCTTGATGGATCAGTTCAGAAACACAAGGCTCGCCTTGTAGCAAAGGGTTATGCACAGAAATCTGGAATTGATTACAATGAAACCTTTGCACCAGTAGCAAGGTTAGACACAATTCGAACTCTAATTGCACTTGCAGCACAAAAGGGGTGGAAGTTGTTTCAATTGGATGTCAAGTCAGCATTCCTAAATGGTGTACTTGAAGAAGAGGTGTATGTTGACCAACCTGAAGGTTTTCTTATAGAGAAAGCAGGACACAAAGTTTACAAACTGAGGAAGGCATTATATGGCTTAAAGCAGGCACCAAGGGCCTGGTATAGTGAAAATGATGCATATCTCTCTATGTGTAAATTCAAAAGGAGCACAAGTGAGGCTACCTTGTATACAAAGTCTGATCAAGAAGGTAACCTAATCATTGTTTCAATCTATGTTGATGATATAGTATACACTGGCAGCAGTGAAAGAATGCTTAGTGAGTTCAAAAGGGAAATGATGCAGAGATATGAGATGTCTGATCTTGGACTTCTTCATCATTTTCTGGGCATGGGAATACTGCAATCTGATCAAAGAGTATTCATCCATCAAAGCAAGTATGCAAAGTCTTTGCTTAAGAAGTTTGGGCTTGAGGACTGTAAACCAGTTTCTACTCCTTTGGTCACTGGTGAGAAATTGAAGAAGGTGGATGGGAGTGAGTTGGCTGATGAAGGTCTTTATAGAAAAATAGTAGGAAGCTTACTATATTTGACAGCAACAAGACCTGATTTAATGTATGCTGCAAGCTTACTGTCACAGTTCATGACTGGACCTACCAAAATCCACATGGGAGCTGCAAAGAGAGTCCTAAGATATGTGCAAGGAACTCTAAGCTATGGGTTTGAGTACGTAAGGGATCAATCAGCAACTCTTATTGGATTTTGTGATGCAGATTGGGCAGGAAGTGAAGATGACAGCAGGAGCACCTCTGGTTATGCATTCAGTTTTGGAAGTGGAGCATTTTCCTGGGCTTCGGTTAAACAGAATATAGTGGCATTATCAACTGCAGAAGCTGAGTATGTCTCAACATCTGAAGCTATCAATTTGGTTAAGATTTGTTCTTGATGACTTTGGTGAAATGCAAGCCGAAGAACAACCTTGTTCTATGACAACATGTCAGCAATTTCAATGGCTAAAAATCCTGTCTTTCATCAAAGAACTAGACACATAAACAGGAAGTATCATTTCATAAGAGAGGCTCTACAAGAGGGAGTGATAAATATGAAATTCTGCAGAAGTGAAGAGCAGTTGGCTGACATTTTCACAAAGGCATTACCCAAAGACAGATTCAAGCAATTAAGATCGAATCTTGGAGTTAAACCAGTAAGCAGCTTAGGAGAGGCTGTTGAAAGCTAAGCTGATTACTTGCGATTGAAATACTTGAAGATGAATACGTGGACTGTAGCAAGAAGGAAGAAGAAGTTGCAGAAATTCTGTTAAAACAGTTAGAGAGGCAGTTAAAACCGTTATTACTGTTATATCAGTTTTTACTGTTACAAAACTGTTATGAAACTGTTACAAATATCCAAGAATAACGTCTCTTCATTAGTGTATGATTGAGATGATGTTGATTCTGAAAATAACAGAATCGGTTACGTAAAGTGTATAAAAGCAGAGTTCTGCACAAATGAATTAATATACAAAAATACAGAAAGTTCTTCTTCTTCTTCTTCTCTGCAAACACTTGTTCTTCCTTTAAACCTGCAAATTTATACAAAGGACCTCAGAAGGGGTAATAGAGAAAAATCATGAGAGGGGATCAAGGTTTGATGTGCTGCAAAAGAGGGAATCTCGGTTTGATGTGCTGCATGGAAATAATATGGAAACAAGCGTTACAGATAAAGGAAATCCCGAGATGGAGTGAATTCACGTGGGAGAGGGATTGGTGAATAACCAAAATGCTCTTTTGATGAGAAACGAGAGTTTGAAAGACAGATACGTGGCAAAAAATAGCCCAATGGACAACTTGTTAAATTATAGACATGGGTTTCAGGCCCAAAATAATAAGTCTGAGAGAATTCAAAGGGAGAAGAGCTCATCTAGAGGAGTATTGGTGGATTTAGTGAGGAGGGCTAAGGATAACGCCCATACGAAAGCAAATGACCCAGAAGTCGTATATCATCTTAAAAACCCAAACCCCCATAATGTTATCTCTGTTACACTTGTTGCTGGGAATGATAGACAAGGGGAGGGGGGAAGTGCATCATCAACAGGGTCCCTGCAACATGCTGAGGCCTCCGGATAATAGTATGCAGGAGACTGGAATCTAGGACCACCCTAGTGAGGAACATGGCGTAAAAGATGATATGCCTAACGAAGATGATGTCACCATGACAGAGAAGGAGGTAGAGTCCCACGGGTTATTGTCTTCTGTGGGATGATGAGACTCTAACTTACACCATGTTTTTTGCTTTTATAATGAATATATGTGATGTAAAAAGCCACCCGATTCAACCTTTCGTTGAATTACGCAGGAAGATTAGTTAACAGTATAGAATCTCTCTGTAAAGGGAATCGCTCCGAATTCTATTATATAGAATGAATGGTTTCAAAAGAAAACAATTGTGTGCCTTTTGTTCTGTTCTCTCCCTTTAAAATATTGTCTAGGAATTATAATTCAATACGTAAATTTAATCTAATTCTAATTTGTCTAGGAACTATCATTACGGCTAACTAGGCAAAACACTACAGCTAATAAGTTTATAACATAATCAGGTTTTTCTTATTTTGCAAGTCTTCTATGTCTGGTAGACTTTGCGGTTTAAGCTTCCTCTGCCTCTGTCTCCTAAATTGCATCATTTGCTGGCTCTCTTGAAGAACTTGACTCTGGCAAGTTATGATTAACATATGCGGTGAATAATTTAGGATGTAGTTGTTGTAGTGCAGTGCTTTTGATCCAAGTTGAGTCAGAGGTGGATCTGTGCTTCTAGTGGACTAGGAATTTGTAGTATCCCCCACGACGTGTGGAGACTAATTGGTGGTCAGTGATGGCAGCAATCTCATCTTTAGGGGCGGTGGCTGCTGGAATTTTTGGAATGGAGGCTAGCATATCCTCTATCTGTGGACTTCCAACCACATCAGTCACATCCCCTTTGAATGCTGTAATGTCCTCAATATTAAAAATTGGTGAAATACCGAAGTCAGAAGGGAGGTCTATAACATATGCATTGCTCCCTAACTTCTTAATAACTTGAAAGGGACCAGCACGTCATGCATGTAACTTGGTGAAACTTCCTGAAGGAAAACGTTTTGGCTTTAAACGGACAAGGACCATATCACCATTGTTAAACTGTCTATCCTTGCGTCTAGCATTAGCAGAGGCTGCATATGATTCTGTGCTAAGAGATAAGTGTCTCTTTACCTCGGCGTGGACATCTCACATATATTCTAATAAATCAAGGCCAACTACACTTGGTCTAGGAGGTGATGGTAATGGCTGGGAGGTCTAGGGGAGTGTAAGGACGCTTGCCATATACTACCTTAAAAGGTGTGTGCCCTGTAGACCTATTCACAGAATTGTTGATTGCGAACTCTGCTTGTGGAAATATGATATCCCAACTGGTGGTATGATCAGCGATGAGACAACATAGTAAGTTGCCCAGGCTTTGATTAATTACCTCTATTTGACCGTCGGTTTGGAGGTGGAATGCACTAGAAAACATTAATTTTGTCCTCAATTTTTTCCATAAGGTTTTCCAAAAATAACTAACAAATTTGACGTCCCTATCAGACACAATAGAGAGTGGTACCCCATGTAATCGGACTACTTCTTGTAGAAAAACCATGGCTACTTTAGAGGTGTCAAAGGTCTTATCGCAGGGGATAAAATGAGCCATTTTTGAGAATCGATCGACTACTACCATGTTGGAATCATGTTGTCGAGCAGTCCGGGGTAGTCCGAGCACAAAATCCATGCTAATGTGTTGCCATGGTTGATCAGGAATTGGAAGGGGTGTGTAGAGTCCGGCTTGTTGTTTAGTTCCTTTGTTGAGTTGGCAGATCCTACACTGATCTACCACCTTATGCACATCTTTATGCATTCGAGGCCAGTAGAATCGGTCGGCGGTTATAGCATAAGTTTTGTCATGTACAAAGTGCCCAGCCAAGCCTCCACCGTGGAGTTCTATGATGATAAACTCCCTGAGGGACCCCTTTGGAATGCACAACCTGGTGCCATAAAATAGATACACATCCCTTACAGAGTAGTTACCTCCATCTACGGTAATCCTAGCCTGTAATTTCTCCCATGTTTTGCCAAAGTCTTCATCAGCAGGGTACTGGTCTGTTACTGCTGCAAGATCAGTAACGTGGGCTAAGGAAATATGTAGCAAGTGTGGTCGTCGACTTAATGCATCAGCCACCTTATTCTCTATCCCAGACTTGTGCCTAATAACAAAATCAAATTGTTGCAAGTAATTCATCCAGCGTGAATGTCTAGCGTTGAGCTTGCTTTGAGAGTTCAGGTGTTTCAAAGAATCAAGATCCGTATAAAGGATGAATTCTCTATGGATTAAGTAGGGGCGCCAATGTTTAATGGTTTGAGTTAATGCGTAAAATTCCATGTCGTATGTTGAATACCTCCGCCGGGTATCGTTGAGCTTCTCGCTGAAAAAGGCAATAGGGTGGCCTTCTTGACTTAGTACACCTCCAATCCCTACATGTGAAGCATCACATGCTACTTCAAAGATTTTTGTGAAGTATGGTAGCTTCAGAACCGGTGCTTGTCCTAGTTTCTTCTTGACCTCCACAAAAGCTTTGGTGGCTGCCGCTGTCCAGGTAACGCTTCTTCCTTTTAGACATTTAGTTCTTGGGGCCATGATAGTGCTAAAATGTCGAATAAACCTCCGATAAAATGTTGCGAGACCATGAAAACTACGGACCTCCGATATAGTGCTAGGTGTCAGCCAATTTTGAATGGCTTGCACCTTGGCGGGGTCAACTCCAATACCTTTGTCAGAGATGATGAAGCCTAAGAAATAAACTTTCTTCTTCAGGAATGAGCATTTGGTGTGATTAATATAGAGTTGCTCTGCTTTCAAGGTAGTCAGGACCTGTTCAATGTGAGCTAGGTGATCCTGCAAACAGTTACTGAAGATTAAGATGTCGTCCAAATACACAACAACACATTTACCCAAGAAGGGTTTGAGAATTTACGTCATAGCGCGCATGAAGGTACTCGGTGTGTTGGTTAATCCGAAGGGCATGACTAGCCATTCGAATAAGCCGTCCTTGGTTTTGAAGGCTGTTTTCCATTCGTCACTCGAGCGGATATTAATTTGATGATATCCACTACGAAGATCAATCTTTGTAAACACCGAGGCGCCATTTAATAAATCTAACATGTCGTCAAGTCGTGGAATCTGGAATCGATATTTTATTTTTATTTTGTTGATTGCTCAACTGTCGACACACATCCTTCAACTCCCATCTTTTTTTGGTGTGAGTAGTACTGGGACAACGCAAGGTCGATTAAGTTCCTCATTCTCTGCAGGCCTCATCCTGTAATGAGGCAAATTGGGTAAAGATGACCCTGGAATAAGATCAACAGCATGTTGGACATCCCGCATAGGTGGTAGCTGGTGTGGCATTTCTTCAGGCATGATATCTTGGAATTTCTCTGTTATTGTTGTCAGCTCTTTAAGGACTTTGCCATCATTTTATTTAACTTCTCGTCTTACTACAAATAACAGCATATGCTCTCTGCTTAAGGCTTGGGAAAACTGGTGCAGGTTCAGTACTAGAATTTTTGTGCTGGTTGTCTCAAAGTCTGAAATTGGTAGTGGTACCAGCACCAACTTCTTGCCCTTATATTGAAAAGAGTATGTATTTGTGTAACCGTTATAGGAGACCTTTCGGTCATAAAGCCATGGTCGTCCCAATAACATATGGCAAACAGTCATCGGGATGATGTCGCACCAAGCTTCATCTACATACTCCTGTCCCAACGAGAATTGTACTAGACATCGATGCTTCACTGAAACTAAGTTGTTTTCATTGACCCAACTTATTCGATAAGGAGATGGGTGTTTTTCACTCTTCAGTTTCAGTCGTTCCACCACTATTTCAGAGATGACATTCATGCCGCTACCATTATCAATGATGACGTTCAGTGCCCTGTTCCCATGTTCTAAACGGGTATGAAATATATTGGTTTGCAACCACTCTTGATTTGTATGGGGTTCTTTCTTATTTCCAATTAATACTCGATGAATAACACAGCTTGGCAGCTCCGAGGCACCCAATAGTTCCTCCTCTTCCTCCTGTGTAAGCTCTGCTGCTTCTTCTTCCTCTGCTTCATTCATTATTGTTAGTTCTCTTTTGCATATAAAAGCTAGTTTCTTATCCCTGGTGGGACACACCATGGCATAGTGTCCGAACCCCTTGCATTTGTAACATTGTGGGCCATCAGTTGTAGTCTTTGCTATTCCTGTTTGTTCTCTTGACCATGAACTTCTTGGTTTATCTACTAGTGTTTGTGGTTTCTGCATGGGAAAGTTTGTTGTGCGTCCTGTTCTTAGGTCTATTGGCATAGGTTTCTTCCCACTCATGTTCTATAGTTGTCTTTCCATACGTAATGCCAGCTGGTATGCCTCATTCACATTGATTAGTCGTGCGACCAACATCTCCTTATATAAGTCACCACGTAATCCATTGCGATATCGCGCTAATGTTTGTTGGTCCGTCTCAACAATTCGACTGCGGGTAGTTAATTCATGGAAACGGTTTGTGTATTGGTCCACTGTTAAGGATCCCTGCCTTAGTTGCAGCATTTCTTCAAACATCATCTGTTCATAATCAATGGGTAAGTATTTTTCTTTTAGTCGTTCTTTCATCTCTTCCTAGTCTGAAACAGCTGGGCGCTGGGTACGTCTGAGTTGCTCTTCCACGCTTCCCCACCAAGCTTGTGCATGTCCCTTCAATTTTAGCCTGACATATCGGGTTTTGCGATTTTCAAAGACATCAAACCAGTCGAAATAATCCTCAATGGCTGTCAGCCAATCTTCAAAAGCATGCAGGTCTAGTTTGCCATAGAAGTCGGGTACATCTACTTTTAGTCTCTTGATGAGTTCGTCAATGGGTTGATTGTCCATTATCCGCCTGTCATGGATATGTGGGAATTCCTCCCTGTGTTGTTGAACACGAAGGTGACGGGGCTCAAGATCCCTGAAAGTTTTAGTTTCTATGTTCTCCCTTTCAATCCTCTGATCACCTTCCAGTAAGTCCTCACGGGGTTGGCCACGTCCCCTCCTATTGGGAAATCTTGCTCCTTCCCATGCCCGTCGTTCATCCATGACATCCATGTGATTAGACAGTTGTTCTAGCATATGGGTGATTTGGGTGAGTTGCTGCTGGTAGTTTTGTTGCTGGAATTCGGCATGTTCACGTGGGGGGTTATTGATAGCATGGTTGTCCGACATGGTATATGATTTACAACTTCGGGTTAAGGTTATGAATTGCTCTGCTACCAAATTGATGTAAAAAGCCACCTGATTCAACCTTTCGTTGAATTAAGCAGGAAGATTAGTTAATAGTACAAAATCTCTCTGTAAAGGGAATCGCTCCGAATTCTATTATATAGAATGAATGGTTTCAAAAGAAAACAATTGTGTGCCTTTTGTTCTGTTCTCTCCCTTTTAAATATTGTCTAAGAATTATAATTCAATATGTAAATTTAATCTAATCCTAATTTATCTAGGAACTATCATTACGGCTAACTAGGCAAAACTCTAAAGCTAATAAGTTTATAACATAATCAGGTTTTCCTTATTTTGCAAGTCTTCTATGTCTGGTAGACTTTGCGGTTTAAGCTTCCTCTTCCTCTGTCTCCTGAATTGCATCAATATGTTTCTGGAATTGTAGAGGGGCTGGAAGCAAAAGATTTGTGTCAATTGTTCATGACTTTAAGAGAGCTTATGGTATTGATTTGCTTGCACTGGCAGAACCACGCTTTAGTGGTAATACAGCAGAGAATGTTATACAGCAGTTACAGTTTGATTCGAGTTTTAGGGTGGAGTCACAGGGTCGGTCAGGGGGCATATGGCTACTTTGGAACAAGTCAAGAGTTGGCATTCAGATCTTATCTTCAACGCAGCATTTTATTCACGCTTTGGTGGAGGATGACGGGAGACCACCATGGCTATGCACAGTGATGTATATAAATCCTAATGCTCAACTTAAACGAAGCGGTTTTGAGGAAATAAGAAACTTAGCAGGTACAATTACTCTACCGTGGCTGATTGTAGGGGATTTCAATGAGATACTCGCAGGGTCAGAAAAAATAGGGGGAAGACCAGTGGATATGAGAAGGTGCAACGGGGTTCAGTAACTGGATACAAAATTGTGGATTAATTGACTTCGGCAGTGTTGGACCAAAATTTACCTGGCGGGGTCCGGAGATCAGGGGATATGGCAGAGTATTTGAAAGGTTGGATAGGTGTCTTGGAAATCATCTCTTTAGAGTTAAATTCCCTGAATTAATAATAAAGGTGCTTCCTAGAATTAAGTCGGATCATCACCCGATCTTAGTCCAGACTCACAATAGAGGTTTACTTTATAGAGGTGCAGAGAAGCCATTTACATTTGAAGCAGCTTGGATGTCCCATGGTCAATTTGCTGATATCGTCCAGCAGAGTTGGGTGAAAGGAGCTGAAGTGGTCAGTTCAATACATGAATATTGACAAGTAGTTTAAAGACTTGGAACAAGGAAGTTTTTGGGAATATCTTTTACAGGAAAAAAAGAGTGTTGGCCCGATTACAAGGCATTCAAAAACATCTGGATGGGAGCAATCAGCCTTTCTTACGCAGGTTGGAAAAGGAATTAGACAGTCAATATAACCAGATTCTCAAGCAAGAAGAGATCTATTGGTATCAAAAATCAAGGTGCCAATGGCTCTCTTTTGGTGATAGAAACACAGCTTATTTTCATACCAAGGCTATAATCAGAAGACAGAAGAACAGAATTCAATGCTTGAAAGATAATGACCACCAGTGGATATGGGATGATATGAAATTAAAGGCGATGGCTACTGAGTTTTACAAGAATTTGTTTTCCAAAGAAGGGGATTCCCACCATAGAGAACACTTCTTTTCGAAATTTCCGACCATTGATGAAGGGATTAAAAACCAATTGCTCAGGACCGTGACAGATGAGGAGGTGAAACGAGCTTTGTTTGACATGAAACCTTTCAAGGCACCCGGACCAGATGGGTTTCAGCCCATGTTTTTTCAATCTCAGTGGCAGCTGGTTGGTGATGATGTGTGCAATTTTATCAGAAAGGCTTTTGAGGGTAGGTAGAATCTATCAGAAGTCAATTACTCACTGATAGTGCTTATTCCTAAAGTCCCAAGGCCGGAGTTTATCCATCAGTTCAGACCCATCGGGGTTATGTAATGTAGTCTTCAAGATTCTGACCAAAGTGATAGTTAACAGAATCAAACCATTAATGACTTCCCTGGTTACAAAGAATCAATGCAACTTTGTACCGGGAAGGCATATAGTGGACAATATCATTGTGGCCCAGGAAGTTATCCACTCGATGCGCAATCTGAAGAGGGGAAAGAAAGGTTTCATGGTAATAAAAGTTGACTTGGAAAAGGCTTATGATAGATTGAATTGGGACTTTATTAGAGAAACATTGGTTCTAGCAGGAATTCCATGTGATATGGTTGCTCTTATTATGGGATGCATCGAAACAACTTCTCTAAGTGTATTGTGGAATGGTTCTGTTGCTGACAAATTCCTTCCTACGAGGGGCATTAGACAAGGAGACCCCCTCTCTCCGTATATTTTTGTGCTATGTCTTGAAAGGTTATCACATCTTATCCATCAACAGGTTGAGATAGTGGAAAGCTTTCAGATTTGGACGAAGGGGACCTTCTATTTCACACCTACTTTTTGCAGATGATATGCTTCTATTTGCAGAGGCCAACGAGAATCAGTTATCTAAAGTGTTGGGGTGCTTGAATTTATTCTGTGCGGCGTCCGGTGAGAAAGTTAGTCACTGTAAAACAAAGATGTATTTCTCTAAAAATGTCTCTCATTCTTTAGCTAGCTGCCTCAGTCCGTCGAGTGGTTTTTGCTATCACAAGGGACTTAGGAAAATTTTTGACATTGTACTATGATCTGCTCTTGCAACAGTACCTTTATATCCAAAGCAATCAACAATGCTACCGAAGTCTATTTGCTTGGAGATTGAAAATATCTGTCGAAATTTTATTTGGCTGATAGTGAACATGATAAAAGACCTCATCTTGTTCAGTGGAAAAAATGTTGCCAACCAAGAATGGAAGGAGGGTTGGGTTTACGCAATATGCACTGCCTAAACAAGGCTTTTATGATGAAACTAGGATGGGGTATTTTGAATGATAATACCTCCTTATCGGCAGAAGTTATACGTGCCAAGTATGTACGCAATCAGACTATTAGCTCTCAGATGAAGGCAAAAGGATGTGGCTCTCCGTTATGGAAAGCCATTTGCAAAGTGCTACCTCAGGTCGATGCAGGAATTGGGTGGACTATAGGCAATGGAAGTATGGTTAGATTCTGGAAAGATGAGTGGCTTGATGGTTTTGGTCCTTTGATTCACCGACGGAATTCGTGTTATGTAAATACCGACGGCCTAATTCCGTCGGAAAAAGTGTCGGTGATATTTTATACCGACCGAATATTTCCTTCTGTAAATTCGTCGGTAAATTTATACCGACGGATTATTTCCGTCGGTGATGGTGGGTGATGGTGGCAGACACTGTCCAATGCCGACGGAGTTATTCCGTCGGTAAATCCCTGTGTAATTGTTTTTTAATTATTTAGAAAAAATAATATAAATTAATGGTAATACAAACCAATTATTTGAATAAAATTTATATTAAGCAACAAAAACTCAAAGTGAAATAATATTCATTATAAAATGAATGTGTTTCAAAAAAACATTAAACAAAATTTAAAATGTAAATAATGTTTATTAAAAATTAATATAAAGGTGGAGGAGCAGCAGGAGGAGGAGGATGGGGGTTAGGCGGCCAAAAAGGATTAGGCGCACATGTTCCACCTTGTGTCATGTTCATGACCATTTGACGAAGCTCTTCATAGGCCGCTCTTTGTTGTTCAGACTCTGCTCTGTGTTGTTCGTTCGCCAATCTTTGCTCTTCTTTGAGTTGTGTGTATGCCTCTGATAGGTGGTCGCACCTTTGCTGCAAGGCCACAAACTCCTTAGATTGGGAGCTCGATACAGATTGAGAGCTCCCAGCGGTTGAAGCAGTACCGGTCGACCGCAAGTTGGAGGTGGTAGTGTTGGAGAGCCCGTAAACCCGATTTTTATCGGGTCCACCTAACGATCCAACCTCCATCCACAAATCCGGATCGAATTCCGGATGGGTCGAAGGATCGTCCCCGTATCTCTCACTCAACCGATTATTATAGGTCTCCTGAAAAAAAAATTCATCATATTCAATTCAATAAACATAATAATAACTTACAAAATAAAATGGTTGAACAAACATACCACAAAATGTTGAGCACGGTTGTCAACGAACTGTTGCGTCCCCTTTTGGCGGTCATGACTCTGCACGTGCGTCTCCACAAACAGCTCCATAGGGCTCGGCTCACGTCCAAGAGACATAGCCTATAATGAAAAAAATGTATTAACAACAAATTAATTGAACGATATATTTCATTTAAATTAATCTTACCATCCGTTTCGCATGTGCAGCAAACTGAACGGAGCCGCCGGTGTGCGTTGTCACCGAGCCATGAATTGGCCGATCCTGGTTGCCAGCACCGGACTGTGAGCATCGAGTGAACCGCTCAGACGTCACGTGCTGAAGATAGTGCGGCCATATATCTTCCGGGATGTATATTGGTTTGAAATCCCTCCAAACCGCAACATCGTTCCAGCCTTGGAACCCCTTATCCCTCGCTGTTTTTTTTTTCTTTTTTCTGGGTGTCATACCAAAAATCACGCAACCTAATTCACGCACGAAAAAATTACATTTCGAAACATAAATAATTATGTAAAAAAAAAGTCGTATTGTTTTCGATGTTACCTAATTGCCACATGATTTTCCCACACCCTCGTCCCAGCAGAATCGATGCTGTGTATAAAAAAATAATTTTTTAAAATGTTAATAATTTATTTACAATTATAACTACAATTTATTAGAAATAAGCTGCAAATTATATATTAACACGAACCTCAAATCTACGAAACCATGCATTGATTTGAGGCATCCATTCAGGATGCCTGGATATCTGACTCCATTGAAACAATGGAATCTCCATCGACGCTTTAAACGCCGATGATATTACTCGGGCGGCCTCAATGTTTGTGAACCTGAAAAGAAATGAAATTAATGAAATAGTGATTACTTCATAAATTATGATTTAAATTATGATTCAACATTAACAATTATAATTCAACAAATTAATCAATAATTATATTCAAAACAATAAAAAATATGACAAAAAATAAATTCAACAAATTATAATTCAACAAATTAATCATTATAATTCAACATCAACAATTATAATTCAACAAATTAATCATTATAATTATGACAACAAAACAATAAAAAATATTCAAAAAATTCAAAAAAAAAAAAACCTACATCAATAAAAGGAACGAAATATACAAACCTTAATAATGTGACAAATTCAAAAATTTATCTACATTATAAAAAAAACACCAAAACAACAAAATAACAATAATAAAAACAACTAAAAATAAATTAAAAGTAAATAAAATAAATTGGAAAAAACACATACCTTTTAATTTGAGGAAGGTGAAATTCTTGAAGGATTCAAAAATCTGAGGTGCAGCGGCGCGGGGAGAAGAGAAGAGAAGAGAAGAGAAGCGGAGCGGGGAGAAGAAGAAAAAATGAGGTGAAGCGGCGGGGCTGGAACTTATAGGGCAGTTTTACCGACGGAATCACCGACGGAATTAATATCTGTCGGCAAGAGGTCAAAAATTCCGTCGGTAACAAGTCAAAAATCCGTCGGTAATTTTTGAATTTCCCACCGAAATTTTAAAAGCCCTCCATATTTTTCGACGTCCGTCGGTAATCTGACAAGTTCAGAGGCGCATTAATTCACACATGTTGGAAATCGCGCGGTCCGTCGGTAATATGTGTCACCGACAACTTACCGACAGAAACATTCCGTCGGTATTAGAGTCGAAAAAGCTGTCAGTGAATCCGTCGGTGATTGTGGCATTTTGTTCTAAATATTTTCGAGCTTACTGTGATATGCCGACGGACTATAATCTGTCGGTATTCCCGTCGATGATTGTGCCATGTTTTCGAACTCTCTATGAGATGCCGACGAATTTTATTACGTCGGTATATCCGTCCGTGAAGGTGGCATTTTGTTGTAATTGTTTTCGAACTCTCTGTGATATACCGACGAATTTTATTCCGTCGGTATAGTTGTCGGTGAAGCCCTCGGTAATGTCGTCGGTGTTGGTGGCATTTCGCGTAATTAATTTCAAACTCTCTGTGAGATACCGACGGATGGTGATTCGTCGGTACGGACGTCGGTAAGTTTGCATGATGCAGGAAAGGTTGTCTTTGTATTGCCTGTTTACCTTCCTGCAAAAACTTAACTGCTAAACTGTCCATCACATAAAACACAATAACCACATTGCTTAAACAATAAATATTTTGTTTTACAAAATACATCATCTATAATCTAAATTACATGAGACAAATGTTTTTACATAGGACTTCATTTTCATAATTAGTCGGAATTTTCTTCTTCTTCCTCATCAATTGAATTGTCATCATCTTCATCGCAATCTTCAATATGGATATCATCTTCTTCATAGACATTTGCTTGTCCGCTTGAGCTGAGAACAACATTCAACTCCTCTCCGTCAATATCAACAAGACTATAATTGAGAACTCGAAAATTTGAATTTTCTTCCAATTCAATCGAAGGAGCAACTCGATATGGTTCAACCAACTCATGAACTTGAAAGACTTCATCTCGCACACTTGTGTCTTCGTTCTCATCCTGAACAACCTCGACACGACCCCGTGGTTTCGTTTTTAAAACGGACAACCAATCAACTCTTGATCGATCCTTTCTAAATGAAGGGGTGTATGTGTAATAAACTTGTTGACATTGCTTTGCGAAAACAAAGACATCGTTTATGTTGCGGAGTCTAGCTTTTGAGTTGATTTCGACCAGACCATGGTGCGGATCAACTCTGATTCCTCTGTCCGTCGTGTCATACCAATAGCATTTGAATAAAAACACTTTATTCTGCTCGCTATGATATTGCAGTTCGACGACCTCTTCTAATCTACCATAGTAGTCAACTTCTAACTGGCTACTTGTGGATCCCTTAACACAAACACCGCAGTTGTATGTCTTTCTTCCTTGCCTGTATTCTTCAGTATGAAAAACATATCCATTGACAAAATACCCGTTGTAGCACTTAACTTTTCTTTCAGGGCTGAGGCTTAGTGAAGACAATGACTTGGGCGCACTCCTTCCCATTTGATAAACCTTGTAAATATATGTAATTAAATGTACATCAATACACGGTAAATGAACGAGAATCTCGTAATGACATGCATACGTTAGAATGAGATTGTGATAGTGCTTACATGTGTTCTGAACCATGTGGCAAATTGTTCATCTTGTAATTGAAAGATCTGGGATTCGGTCAGCTGCGAGTTATTGGAGAGCAAATATTGTTGATGTTGCCTGCAAGTGATAATGAGTGTATGATATTACAATATATAATTAACAGTATATTACTGACAAAGTTTAATTAGTATTACACATATATAGACTTACTGAATAAATGGTCTCAGCTCATCATAGTTAAATAGAACATAGTTGTGTGCTTGTTTGAATTCTATTTCCGACAAATATCTTCCTCTTACGGCATTTTTAGGTGTGGGTCGTCCAGTATTGGAGAATATTGACAAGTTCCCACTGGAAGGCACTTCACCGCCATCGTCATGCCGTGGAACGCGATTGATTCTTGTTCTCAGATGAGGTTCGAAATAGTACGAGATAAATGTTGATATCTCTTCAACAATATAGGCCTCAGATATCGAAGCCTCAACATGCGTCTTGTTCTTAACCTTTTTTTTTAGATTAAACAAGTACCTGCATTGAAGTACAATTCAAGTATTTTCAAATAAGAAAAACATAGAAAATACTTTAAGATATGAATTACATTGCAACTATAATATCTCACCATTCGAATGGGTACATCCATCTATACTGGACCGGTCCTCCAGCTTTTGCCTTGAACGGTAGATGTATAGGGAGATGCTCCATTGAGTCAAAAAATAAAGGAGGGAATATCATCTCAAGTTTGCATAGTGTCTCGATGATATTCGTTTGAAGCATCTCAATGTGCTCAACATTCATCTTGCTGGAGCATATATCTCTGAAGAAATGATTGATCTCCGTTAGTGCATCCCATATTCCCTTTGGCAACAAATCACGAAAAGCTAATGGGATGAGTGTTTGCATAAACACGTGGCAATCATGACTCTTCATTCCATATAATCTGCAGTCCTCTATGTTAACAAGCCTTGATATGTTCGATGCATGTCCATCCGGGAAACGCAGACTCTTAAGCCATTTGTAGACTAGCAGTTGTGCGTTTTTCTCTAACACGAAGCTTGCCCTTGGTTTTGCAACCCGTGACTCATCATAAACCAACTCCATATTTTTACGGTTATAGTATAAAGCTATATCCAATCTAGCCTTCATGTTGTCCTTTGTCTTCCCCTTCACATCCATGATGGTGTTGAAAATATTCTCAAACACGTTCTTTTCGATGTGCATGACGTCAAGGTTATGGCGGAGAAGATTAGTCTTCCAATACGGAAGCTCCCAAAAGATACTTCGCTTTACCCAATTATGGGTCAAACCAAAACCAGGAAACTTTTGCTTACCTGATTCAAGGCCAAACACAATGTCACCGTACTCTGATACAACATGATGCAATTCTTCACCAGAAAGACGCGGGGATGCAACATCTTTTTCAACTCTACCAACAAAGAAATCTTTTATGTTCTTTCTGAACCTGTGATTAAGTGGCAAGAAGCGACGGTGACAGTAAAAAAAAAAAGCTTTACCTCCGTTTGCTAGCGTGAATGCCTTGTTGTTTTCCATGCAGTATGGACATGCGAGTTTCCCATGCGTGCTCCAACCAGAAAGCATTCCATAAGCTGGAAAATCACTGATAATCCACATCAAAGCCGCCCTCATAAGGAAATTTTGTTTCCTCGATATATCATAAGTCAGAGATCCGGAGGACCACAATTGCGCCAGCTCATCTATCAACGGTCGAAGACAAACATCTATATTCCAGCCCGGGCTGCTTGGACCGGGTATGACAGTAGATAGAAACATGAACTCCAGCCTCATACACATTCCCGGTGGCAAGTTATAAACTGTGAGAATGATCGGCCAACAAGAATAGGGAGCAACAAATGACCCAAATGGGTTGAACCCGTCTGTACACAACCCAAGTCGAACATTCCTTGATTCAGCAGAAAAGTCAGTATGAACACTGTTAAAGCGTTTCCATCACACCATGAACAACATCGTGTGTTTGGTGCCATGTCATGTGCTCATCAGTCCTTGGTGACATAAATAACCTCTGCAGTCTAGGAGTGATCGGGAAATATCTAAGTTTTTTATATGCCACTAGAGTCTTCCCCCTGCCAGTTCTGGGTTTGTAACGGGAATGCCTGCATGTCATGTACTCTGTCATCTCAGCATTTTCAAGGTAGTATAACATACAGAAGTCAGGGCACATGTCAATTTTCTGGTATCCTAAACCGAGGCGTTTCATCATGGACTTTGCAGCATAGAAGTTCTCTTTGAGCTTGTTCCCTTCATGTAAAATGCTTCTTGCCCAATCAATAATTTTGTCATACCCGGCCTCACTCAACCCGTGATCTGACTTGATGGTGAACACCTGTGCCACGACCAATAATTTACTGTGGTTTGTACAGCCATCCCATAATGGTTCGTTAGAATCTTTCAACAAATCAAAAAACCTAGCTGCCTCTGCATTAGGTTCTTCTTCTACGATTAGACATTGATTGACATTATCTTGATTCATTCTCATTTGCATACCAACACTCGTAATCCTCCACAAACCCTTTGTGTAGAAGATGCATCATTACAACATCTGGATGCATATACTTTTTATTTTGACACTTCCTGCATGGATACCTAATACCGCCTCCAGTAAAATTTCTAGGAATAGATGTTGCGAAATTAATAAAACCCTGAACCCCGTTACAATAATCCATCCTCCGCAATCCTTGGGGTGAATCTAGATACATCCATGAACGATCATCCATGACTTCTATCGAACCTCTATAAAAAGGACCCATTAAGCAAGCTCTTAATTATTTCAAAACATAACATGTAATTCGGTAATTCTACAAATTAAGTTTTAACAATTTACAAACAAATACAATCTTACAAAATCTAAAAGAAACCATAACAAGTATAAAATTATACATTCATATACTACAAGTTTGTTTGAGAAATACAATAAAACATGTACATCTACTAAAAAAAAATACATATACTAAAAAAACAATAAAATTGACATTTAAATGTTAAAATTTTAAAAGATAGAATTACTTACAAAAAATGATAAAATCCATCGGTAAATCAGAACATGGATGCTGTGACCACAAAACTTCAAGAAATACAACTTGTTGTGCTGAGATGAGGAAGATTTTTGTTTTGGGGTGAGGGGGGGCTGGTTATTTGCAGATGGGGAGGGTTAGGATTAGGAAGAAGAAGAAGAAATGGGGGAGGAGAGTGTCGGCAGAGTGGCCATATATTCACTTTTGTCGACGGAATTACCGACGAAATACAACCGTCGGTGAATACATCGGCGAAACCGTCGGTACTTCTAACGGGAGGATCGACACATCACCGCACGGACCTGCTATTCAAATCCCTCGGTGATTCCGTCGGTATTTTTAACGGTGCACCGGTCACGTCACCGGTACGGATTTGGCATTTCAAATCCGTCGGTGATTCCATCAGTATTCTTGATGGTGAACAGGTCCCATCACGCGTACGGGCCCCATGTTTTAATTCCGTCGGCAAAATCACCCGCCAAAACCTTAGCACCATCTACCCGCCCTTTTTTCATTAATTCTGAATTGTCCGTTGGTATTTAGCGAATTTCTGGTAGTGCCCAAACTTGGTCCCTCAACTTCTTTCCTTTTTTTTTTTGTAAATTTGATTTTTCTTATTTTTTTGAAAACAAGGAATATCTACGTCGACTGAACAAGGAAAATCAATGATTTTAAAAAAGACGCAATAAAAGTCGAATGCATTCAAAAGACCTTTTATAATTTAAATTCTTTTTTAGACGACATTGAAAATGTTAAAAACAATGCAAATATATCAAGAGCATATATATTTTTGGGGTTTTTGTAGTTTTTTGCTATTTTTGGATTTTTTTGAAAACTTATAAAAAAGATGGGTCATAAATTGGGTAGCAGCAATTAGTGTATTTCATTGGTAGTTGGTATTAGTGGTCGGAGAGAGTAGTTGTTGTTGTTCTAGGATTCAAGCAACAATACACCTAAAAGGGAGGTGAATTAAGTATTCCACTAATAATAATAAATATTGAAATTAATTCAATTAAACACAATAAACCAACAATATAATTAAATTGCATAAAGTAAAGAGTAAAGGGATAGAAATTGTAAACCCAGTCTTGTATATTTTGTTCTTTCACAAGTCCAAGTTGAAGATTACAATTATCACTTGATGAATCCACACCAAGATATTACACCACTTGAAGATATTATCTTTTTTGACAGTTTGAACCTGCTGAATCTTGAATCAATACTAATCCTATATATATATATATATATATATATATGCATAGTGAAGTGTTTAAGTTCATTTTAATTGTGCTATTAAGCTAAAATATAAATATTTACATAATTACTAAAATGAGCAATTAATTCTTAGATTCTCATTTGATCTTCATTTGCTTTGGTGGCTAGGTTAGAAGAAGAAAACTATTTTTTTTTTCTACACTATTAAACAGCCAAACAGTGGAACACGTGAAAATCAAGAAGAGACAAAAGAAAAAGAAAAGTCTGTCCCTGCCAAATGAAAATAACAGGGATAAAATTTGAAAGATAAAAAAATTAAAAGGGAATTAAATTGTCAAATAATTCCAATTTAATAAATTATTTCAAACAAAACAAATAATGATAAAAAAAAATCATATGCCAGCCACACGTACTATCTCATTAAATTAAAGCTGTTAGGTGTGTGGGGTGAAGTTTGAAATATGATTTATATTATTTTTTAATAATTTTTTAAATAAAAATTATTTGAATTAAAAATTTGTACGGTTAATATTATTTGGTTATTAAAGTTCTAATATCATGTTAAAGAACCAATTCAATTCAAAAGTTTAATCTATTAGGTTAGATCTAGATATAATTTATATTATTTTCTAACAGAAATAAACCACGACAAAACAAATACCCAATGAAATATACAAATGCCCTTGGTTTGAACCATAAGTGACTAACTAGATATCTCAATTAATGAGAAAGCAGACTAGTAAACAGCCAATTAGAGGAACGCCCTGCTTCACTCTAATGAAAGCAATTGGATGCAGGAATAGGGCCATACTCACAATAAAATTGATTTACATCCGACATACGGACATAGTACTTTGTAAGTGTAAAAGCTATGTTTCTGTGTCTATAAATATCGGTAGATCTTTTTAAGAAAATATCTTATTGATAAATATCAAAATATTTATTATCATAATACAGAATATATATTTAATTGTGTTTAATATTTTTTTTATTTTAATAAATTTTTATTTAACCAAAAGATTATCCGTGCCAATAAAAGGATGTCTACCGGATATAATTTATTTTTATTTTGTATTTTAAAATATTATGAAATGAGCACCACTTGTTTATAATTAATTAAATTAAATTAAATGAAAAAAATGTCTGTAAAAAAAGAAATAAAAAAAAAACCAAATAAATATACTCTAGATATCCCTAGTCATTTTCAAAATTAGTGAAAAATCCTATAGGAATAAAAAAAATAATCTATGGAGCCTAATATCCAATTAAATAAATGCTAAAGAATGAAACTGAAATAAACATGAGCTTAAAAAAAGGGAAAAAACCAAGCAAACTCTGGAAAACCTCCCAAACCTGAGTTAGTCTCTAAAACTTACAACTCATAAAATCCTAGACTTGAGCTTGATTAAGAAGCACAATTCTCAACTAATCTAATGTTGAATAATGAAAACAGGAAAAAAATCAATTTAAAAAAATTGTAAAAGTGAAAAAACATAGAAATCAAAAGAATAAGGATTAAATCTGATAGAAAAAAAAAACTTATGAAGGATGATATTGTAAATAAAATCAAATAAAAAAATTATCTCAAACAAAAAAATAGCAATCAAAATAATAGGGACAAATTTTGAAAGATAAAAAAACTAAAAGGGGATTAAATTGTCAAATAATTCCAATTTAATAAATTATTCCAAACAAAACAAACAATGATAAAAAAAAAAAAAACATCACCAAATCCAAAGGAATAACAAATTGAAGGCGTGCTTTGAAATTTTGAAGGGACACACATGAAAATCAATGGGAGAGGAAAGAAGAAGAGAAAGAAACGATTGTCTGCACAAAACCAAACAGCCAGTTCACTTGGTCTTACCAAATGGTCGATTGGATCAACTTAAATACTAGATTTTGATAATTTGAACCTATCGAATCCAGAACCGATACTAATCATATATACATGTAGAGTTAAGTGCTTGAGTTCATTTTAATTGCGCCGTTAATCTGAGATATAAAGATTTACATAATCACTGAAATGAACAATTAATTCTTAGTCTTCACTCGTTTTGCATCTTGGACATCTTCATTGATTTTTTCATGACATCCTTCATTCTTGTTGATGTCAAAACTTATTTTTGGGCTATTCCCTAATATTTTTTACCTTCATATTCCTTTTCAAAATAAAAATAAAATAATAAAAAATAATAGCAAGGAGACTAGCGACGTAGAAAAAGATGGTTGAGGAAGGATTTGAATATAGAAAAATTAAAGGTTTTTGGTCAATTAAAGATTGCATTAACGAAATTTTCAACCAAGGACCATTTTAAAAAAAGGCAATTAGGGACTTGGTTGAAGAAATCCAAAACCAAGGACCAAACTGGAAAAGGTGCATAAATATAGGGGTTGAAATTGACTGAGTCAGGGACCAAATTGAAGAAATTGAAAGTTTGTTGATCAATCAAAGGTCATAATGCATAAATTCAAAACCAAGAATCAAAGTGAAAAGACAACCAACTTTATGGCTGGCATTTGAATTTGACCAAGATGCAATTGAATTAATTTTTAAAATTAAAATTTGAATTGAGCACTTTGTTGTTGCCCAATCTTGGATCCATATTTTTGATAAAATGTTGAAAACAATAAAAAAAATAACGAAAACAACAAAAATCCAAAAAAACTATATTTTTAATATATTTGCATCGCTTTTAGCATTTTTCAGCCTCGTCTCAACATAATTTAAATTTTCTAAGGTCTTTCGAACACGTTCGAGTTTTCACGCGTCGTTTTTAAAATCATTGATTTTCCTCGTTGAGTTGACGTTGATATTGCTCATTTCAAAAAATACAAAAAAATCAAAAAAATCAAAATTTACAAAAAATAAAGAAGCTGAGGGACCAATGTGTTATGGAGACCAAGCCACTTTGCCTATAAATAAAGGTCACAACACAGGGGGAGGCTATTTTCAAAAAAAGGGAGCCAAACACAAAAAACCCTAAAGATAAAAAAAACCCTAAACCCATCTCTATCAAAGCTAGTAGGCATCCCCTTCCATTTGAAAACAAAACTAGCGCCTCTTAGTCTCAACTCTCATCAACTAAAGTTTGCCACCCCTCAGTCAACAGATCTACACCTCTCTCATCCTCCTAGCGCATAATAGAGTCATGCCCTCGTCTCAAACGACCCCCTTCATTATCAGCCACAGCAACGCCGTCCTCATTGGAGATCAACAACCTATACACGGCAGCCCCCGGGCAACACTCTATTCTTCACAACAAAGCAAGCCTAACAAATGACAACAACGAGAGCCCCATGGCCAGATCTGTAGTGAAGCATATCTAAAAAAAGAGAGGAAGAGAATAGATCTGAAAAAAGAAGAAGAAAGAATCAGAAAGTTTGCTTATGTTTTTCTTGTTTTGCAGGTCACTGCTGGTGAGGAAAGGAAGAAGGGAGTAAGTTGTTCTAGATCCCATTGTTTTCTTACTCTTCCTCGCGGCAGCGCGTGAATCCAAGCACTACTAGTGGCAATGGCGCGTTGATTAGTACTTAAAAATTTAGTGCATTCTCATTAAGGCTTTATATATCATATTGCACCTAATGTATCATTAAATTCCGTAACTTAAGCATGTTTTATAGTAACAAGTCTTATAATATAAGATAGCTTTAGTTTATGGTAAATACTCATTTTAAATGTAGGTTTATCCCACAACTCAAAGGATTGATTGATGTGATTAACTATTGAAAGTGAAGAGACAAAGAAAGGACTAAGCTTAGAGAAGAGATGCCGGTTCAATTCAAACTGGAATACCATTCGGTTATTGGATCATACCTAGAGTTGTAGAACTTGGATTTAGGTTTGGTTTATCTTGATGGAAAGCTAAGACATAGGCCTAAAACGTTCATGAAAAGTCCAAGATTCAAATCTTTCATTTTTAAGTTCAACTTTTAGCATTGACACAACTAAAAGATTGAAGTCTGTCTTCTACCAAGTGCAGGAGTGTCGAAGTAATAAATAACTAGGCAAGACCGGGATTGAACCACAGGGAGGTTAACTATATAAATTATAAACAACAACAACAACAACAACAACAACAATAATAAGAAAAAGAAGTTAAAGAGGACTTTAAGATGTTTGATTAATGTGAGGATTAAACAATGATAAAAACAAATGTCAAGGTTAGAGGATCCACTAATAGTATTTCAAACAAGTATAGTATAAACTCTTTTTATTACTCAACTGAAAACCACACATAAAGGAGGTTCTAATTGGATGATTTTTCATTAATAGCTCATTATAAATTGTTAACATGATCATATTAATTATCTTATTTAAGTAACACTAAACTTTTAAATATTGTCAGGAATTCATGATGCTAACTTATGTTAACAACAAATCAAGTTCCTTTCATAGCACATGTGTAGTTATACCATACGGTTGGGCTATGAAAGTGCCAAGCATTGTTGTACCAAGTGTTATACAACACAAATCTAAATTAACCATTTAACAAGTAAGGTATTAAGAATTAATAAGATAAAAATAATAAGACATGTTAATAGCAAGTTGTTTAGGATATAAGCATTGAAGTCCATATTGAGTTTATATTATACTTATTCTTACACCATTAGTGTAACCTTTTCACCTTGACATAATAAACTTAGCTAAAAATAATCAAGAAGAGAAACATAAATAAACAAGATAAGAAAATAAATAAGATGCAAGTTAACTAAGTAAAGGAAAGAAAATGAAAAGCATAAACAAGATATTAATGAAAGCAAAACTTAAGCATTACAAAAATATAAAGAGAGAGAGTAAGAGCAAGATCTTGATCTGAACAACCAAGATGCCTAAATGCATGGCAAATGCCTTCTTTTATAGGCCAAAAATTAGAACTATTGATTTGATGACTAATTGTTGAGTGGGGGCCACATCTTGACTTGGTGATAATCCTTATCTTATTGTCTAAACAAAACAACATTGATAACGTCAGAATTTGAACAGACTTAACACATGAAAGTTCTAGGAAATTGTCTCAATTTTCTAGGAAAAAACAATTGAGGTCATTTGGACTTCTAGAACTCGAGATATGGAATGAAAACGGATTAGTGTCTTGGTTGTAGGATAGATTCAGACTTCTCCGTTGTTGCTACAATTTGAACTTGAAAATGGCCTTTTTGAATCTTGCACTCCCATAAAAGTTTTAGGCATATGTCTTAGCTTCTCATCCATATAAAGCAGGCATAAATCCAAGATCTATAGCTCTAGATATGACCAAATGACCGAACAATATTCCAGTTTAGACTGAACCACATTTCTTTTCGAACTTTGGCCCTCTCTTTGTCTTTTAAACTCCAGTAGTTAAACTGATAAATCAATCCTTTCATTCATGTGATAGGCCTGTATTTAAGATGAATATTTACCATAAATTAAAGGTATCTTATAGTATCAGACTTGTTATTATAAATCGTGCTTTTGTTAAGGAGTTATTGATACTTCAAGTGCAAAATGATGATATAAAACCTTGATAAAAATGCACTTCTAAGTACTAATCACACCCCTCAACCACCTTATTACCAGTGCCTAGTAATCAAAGCGTTAAAATAGAAAAACAATTTGCAATTTCCACAAAGCAAGGCATTCATCATTCAACTTCCATTAATCTATCCAAATAAACAAATTCTCATTAAATTTATATATATCTACTCAATATATTTTAAATAAAATATTAATAAACCTTCCTTTTTATGAGCTTAATGTATGAAAACATAGATGATGGGGCTTTTATTGGAAGTAAACAATGTTCTGTTCTAATATTTAAGGTTGACTTTCTTGGGTTAAGATTATTATCTTTTTTTAATACATATACATATAACTTAAAACACAATGCATCTTTAACTCATTTTACGAGCTTTTGACTAATGACTCCCGGACCAGTTGGTCTTAAGGCATTAGGTGTTAAGATGCCTCTACGAGCTTAGTAACTTGGGTTGCAGATACTGATACATAGATAGTATAATTTTGATTCCCTTAAGCTTTTCTTCTTAACCCATGTAACAAGCGTTAGGCCAAAAGCACCCAAGTCAGTTGACTTTAGGGTATTATGTGTTAAAACACCCTTTCAGGCATAATTGCTTAGGTTAGGGAGGCTACAAAACCAAACTTATCTACCTTTTGTTATCATCAATATAATCAATTTGTTTTTTGTTTTTTTTGCAGATTATATACTATCCCTTTCCCTTAGTTGCTACCTTTTACAAAAGAACATAAATAGTGTAATAATCCAATGTGCAACCCACAATCATATGTTAAAGTGTGTGTGTAAAAATGAAGGTTCAAGAATACTTGTTAAATAAGTATATGAGCATAATCAATTGATGATAATGGAGAGTTTATAAACCTGAATATTTTAAGAAGTATTCTGATAGACCTTATTAAGAATGTTTACTACGATGCGTTTCAAGAGTCACTTTAATAAAAGAACTCATTTGCTCTACCATCCTAGTAACAACAGTTTTGCAAATGTTTTATGAAATAGAAAACAAAATTAGTTTTTTTTTAATATCAACCACTACCCTTTCCCCCCCCAACCAAAATGAACCCCTAAAATTCAGGAACAGTGCCGGGAAGCCCTCTAGAATTCCAGAAATAGTAGCGGTGTGTTGCTTCAAGTGCCCCCGCCACCAGCGGCGCATGGGTTCACACGCTGTCGCTGGTGAAGGGTGAATCGGGAACGTCTTCTTCTTCTTTGTCTTCCTATGCCGGCATTGACTTGTAAAACACCCTAAAACACAACAAGCAGTAGGGTAAAACTTTCTTTCTTTTTCAGATATGTTTCACCACATATCTTTTTTTCGTTCACATCGTCTACTCCTTTGCTTTTGGTAGCTGGCGGCACGGAGGAGGAACGACCAAAGGAGGGGCATCACTATTGGGGAAAGGGACAACAGTGGATATGTGGGCGTTCGGAGGTTGCTGTCAGCTGGGAGGCTTCGATGGAGGCTGGTCTGTGCTGATGAGGGAAGTTCTATTGTGGTTGACGATGAGGGAAGAGACGGGGATCTGTGGGCTACTAGATCTCTGGTTAGGACTATATTGCTACGGCTGATGAGGGAGACCGTGGGTATGTTTGTGGCTACAGTGGAGATGGGAGTGGTTGTTTGGTCAGTTTTGGGTTGGTTAGGAGAGAACGGGGAAGATGGAGATGAGATGCAGACAGTGGGAAGAAATGGCTAAGAGAGAGATCTGCTGAGGGGTTATCTTAGCTAAGAGTGAAGGCTCCTTCGGGTGCAGGGGAAGAAGGCAAAAAATCCAAAGGGAGGGGGGTAGCAACTCCTCTTGGTTGTGAGAGAAAATTTGGGTTTCGGGTTTTATTTTTGTGGTTGCCCAAAATTTTCTGTTTCAAAATTGCCTCTATGCTTTGTGTGTGTTGGAGACTCCTTTTTATAGGCCAAAATATTACTAGGTCCCCAAACTTGGTCCCTCGACTTCTTTCCTTTTTTTTTGTAGATTTGATTTTTCTTGTTTTTTTGAAAACAAGGAATATCTACGTCGACTGAACAAGGAAAATCAATGATTTTAAAAAAGACGCATTAAAAGTCGAACACGTTCAAAAGGCCTTTAATAATTTAAATTTATTTTTAGATGATATTGAAAATGTTAAAAACAATGCAAATATATCAAGAGCATATATATTTTTTGGGTTTTTGTAGTTTTTTGCTATTTTTAGATTTTTTTGAAAACTTATAAAAACGATGGGTCATAAATTGGGTAGCAGCAATTAGTGTATTTCATTGGTAGTTGGTATCAGTGGTCGGAGAGAGTAGTTGTTGTTGTTCTAGGATTCAAGCAACAATACACCTAAAAGGGAGGTGAATTAAGTATTCCACTAATAATAATAAATATTGAAATTAATTCAATTAAACACAATAAACCAACAATATAATTAAATTGCATAAAGTAAAGAGCAACGGGATAGAAATTGTAAACCTAGTCTTGTATATTTTGTTCTTTCACAAGTCCAAGTTGAAGATTACAATTATCACTTGATGAATCCACACCAAGATATTACACCACTTGAAGATATTGTTTTTTTGACAGTTTGAACCTGTTGAATCTTGAATCAATACTAATCCTATATATATATATATGCATAGTGAAGTGTTTAAGTTCATTTAAATTGTGTTATTAAGCTAAAATATAAATACTTACATAATTACTAAAATGAGCAATTAATTCTTAGATTCTCATATGATCTTCATTTGCTTTGGTGGCTAGGTTAGAAGAAGAAAACTATTTTTTTTTTCTACACTTTCATTTCATTTTTTTTTCTTTCTCTATCTTAAGTTTTTCTTCAAAGGGTTGCTAGGGTTTCTTACCCACCTTTTGTTTTCCCTCTAATTTTTCTATGGAGGCTAGAGGTTTTTTTTTACACCTCCCCCCTTTTCTTACCTTGCCTTTCTATTTATAGCCAATGGGGTAGGTTCTAGAATCTGTATAGAATATTTAAAACAATACAGCCTCTCTCATCAGCGCTGTCTCTTTTCGTCACCGTCGAGTTACTACTATCTTGCCCCACGTTGACTCAAGGAACCATAGCCGCTACTTCCACAGTACCATTAACCTGAGGTGTTCATTACCGGAATCATAACCCAAGGCAGGCCAGGCCCACTCACATCGTCCATGTGCATCTTCAGCGTGCTCGTTAAAAGAGTGAAGATGAGGTACGGGATATCCAGTGGAGCTGTCTCGAGCCATCATAATCACTCAAGGTATAAAGCTTCTACCTATTATCATTTAGTTGTAATCTTTTACATGTGCATGCTACTGCAAAGGCAAGCTCCCGTTTTTCCTTTATGCGCTGTGAAGTTAACATATAGTGTTGTAAGGTGTGTGGATCTTTAAGTCCTAACCTGGTCACGGGTGTTCTTTCACTTGCTACGGATACTGAAGGGGATGGGGTGTGATTTTTGCTTCAAACGCATATGATCTTGAAAACTTGATTGCATGTCCTAAGGTCATGTTAAGACCTTGCCTAGTTAATTAAGAATGCTCTTACCCAAGGTTAAAGTTCAAGAACGGTATGAGAAGGTGGAAAAAGATGTTGATAACTATTGGGGTCATAGGACTGTCAGCAGTGGCGGAGGGAGGGGGGGTTGGCAGGGACCCCGGCCCCTGCAAGAAAATCCCCCTCCCTTTATAAATTTAATAAACATAACTGAATTTTTTTCTTGATCCCCTTAAATTATGATCTAGCCCCCCCTAAATGTTTTTCTTTGCTCCGCCCCTGACTGTCAGGGAGTTTTTCCATACCATGCTTGGGCTACCTTTATTCTCAAGCTTCATAGGTTTGATGTAATTTAAAGCTTTTGAAAGTTCTCTTGGAAATAACTTCTTAGAAAGAGAAGAAAATTTCTTCTTTAGCAAGGAGATACTTATTTTATCATGTAAAGAAAACTAATGGGATAGACTTGCTTTAACCAATAAACATGTCAATTATTAGAAAAGCAAAACAATGCTTTAGTTATAAGCAAACAAAGAAACAATACAACTTATATTATGTATAATGTACTAGGGATGATAATATTCACTCTATATAAAATTAATTTTCTTATCCAAACTCTAAAAACTATATAAGGTTTCAGTATTCAAAATATAAAATGGTGACTTCAAATATTTTTTGTTAATAGAGGACAATAAATCCATGTTCTTTCGCACTACACGAAAATCTTGATTTAAAAAGATGATCACAATGATCCTACAACCGTGCTACATTAAACATGGTACTTTCCATGAGGTATCCTTTTTATTTTTCAATTCCTCTGCTACAAATAATGTGTTACCCTTTTAATATTCTTCAAAGTCAACATGTAATTCTACCAATTGATCTAACTATGAATGTGGTGGGCTCTAAATTAGCATACAAGATTAAACGTATGGGAATTTTGAACTTTACAAAGCATGTTTGGTGGCCAGGGCATTATCAATAATAATAAAAAAAAATTTATTTTTAAGAGATATTTATTCAGGGTCTATTTAAAATTATGGTAACAGTAATAATTTAAAATACTTTTACAAATATATAAAAATTCTTAGTTTCTCAATAGATTTCATATTCATAAAT
This sequence comes from Populus davidiana x Populus alba var. pyramidalis, assembly GCA_027475595.1. Classification (NCBI taxonomy): domain Eukaryota; kingdom Viridiplantae; phylum Streptophyta; class Magnoliopsida; order Malpighiales; family Salicaceae; genus Populus; species Populus davidiana x Populus alba var. pyramidalis. The sequence goes on along the minus strand of JANKYH010001487.1, from coordinate 1,384 downwards.
TCTTAAGGTAACTTAGATTATATAATGGCGATAACTTGATTAGTACTTAAAAGTGCATGTTTATCAAGGTTTTATATCATCATTTTGCACTTGAAGTATCAATAACTCCTTAACTAAAGCATGTTTTATAATAACAAGTTTGATATTATAAGATACCTTAATTTATGGTAAATGCTCATTTTAAATGCAGGACTATCACATAAATAAAAGGATTGATTGATGAGTTTAAGCATTGAAAGTTAAAGGACAAAGAGATGGCCAAACTTAGAAAAGAGATGTCGGTGTAGTCCAAACCGGAACATTGCTCGGTAATTGGATTATATCTGGAGCTCTAGATTTCGGATTTAGGTCCACTTTATATGGATGGAAAGGTAAGACAAAGGCCTACAACTTTCATGAGGAGCCCAAGATTTGAAAAGGTCGTTTTGAAGTCCAAATTGAAGGAACAACGAAGAAGTCCGAAGCTGTCCTGCAGCCCAAATACTATTTAGTGTTCAGCCCATATCTTGAGTTCTAGAGTCCAAATGACCTCATCTTTTTTTGTGGAAAGCTGAGACAATTTCCTAGAACATTCTTGAGGATTCTGGGCAAATTATGATGTTAGCAATGACGTCTTGATCAGACAAGAAGATAAGGATTGTATCTAGTCAAGATGTGGCCACCACTCATCAATTAGTCAACAATCAATAGTTCCAATTTTGGCCTATAAAAGGAGGCACTTACCATGTATTGAGGCATCTTGGTGTTCAGATCAAGATCATGCTATTGCTTTCTCTCTTTGTATTGCTTATGTCTTGCTTTTATTAATATCAAGTTTATGCACTTCATTTCCTTTCCTTTACTTAGTTAACCTCTTTCTCATTTATGTCTTATCTTGTTCATTTATGTTTCTTTCTTTCATTATGTTCAGCTAAGTTAATTATGTCAAGGTGAAAAGGGTACACTAATGGTGTAGAATAAGTATAATATAAACTTACATGGACCTTAACGTTGGATACTAACATGTTTTATATTTGTTATCTTGTTCACTTTTAATACTTTGCTTGTTAAATGGTTAATCTAGATTTATGTTGTATATATTGGTACAACAAATACTTGGCACTTTCATAGCCCATACTGTATGGTTTAACCGACACCTGAGCTATGAAAGGAACTTGATTTGTTGTTAACATAAGTTATAATCATGAATGCCTGCCAACATTTACAAGTATTAGCTTTATTCGAATAAGATAATTAATGTAATCATGTTAACAATTTATAATCTGATTGGAACCTCCTTTATGTGTGGTTTCCAATTGAGTAATAAGAGTTTATATTATACTTGTTTGAAGTACCATTAGTGGATCCTCTAACCTTGACATTTGTTTTTATCATTGTTTAATCA